>VZQC01006501.1:1203040-1380261 GCA_009823505.1 Rhizomys pruinosus
TTTCAACCTTCCAGTATGGACTGAAGACTCATGTCTCTCCAAGAATCCTCCAAACCTTCAGTGCCAGATGGGGACTGCTGAGACATCCAACTTGTGGACTGAGCTACTACTGGGGTTTCAACCTCTTCAAAGTATAGACTGCCATTGTTGGACTACCCAGGCTGTATCACGGAGACCAGTACAGGAAGATCAAGACAGGACGCGATATTTACTGTACCTCATTTGGTGACCATAGGAAGGGAAAACCCCAGTGTGGAGCACAAGGGCAGAACTGATGGTGGTTTGGGCTTGCCAAAGAGGAGCCTTCAAACATGACATCTTTCAGCATAATAAAGAAAAAATTCATAAGCCAAAGATGCTAAAACCTATGATATACATGGCATGCATATTTTGGAGTGATGTATATTGGAAGGAATAACAATAACAACAAAAACAACAAAAAGACTGGGTCAAAGAACTAAGGGTGAACTGCTCGAAACAGTAAACTTCTACATCGAGAATTTTGAGAGAGACTGAGAAAAAGATGAAAAACATGTTTAGCAGAATGCATGAGCTCTGGTGGGAGGGTAGAGAGGGGGGCATGGGTCTACATTTAATTTGAAATTTTGTATGAAATGCACAAAGTTTCAATAAAAATTGGCTTTGAAAAAAAATGGGTTAACAAAAAAAAAGAAAGCACAGTTCTGGGAGAAATCTGGAAAAACAGGTTCTCAGATTAGTTCAGGTCCCACCTTGGCTAAAATGGTTGCTAAGAGGTTGGCATTACCCAGGCATCTGCTGTAATGTATCATCACATACTGCCACAATAAACTACTCTGTGAAAAACACTGTCAAGAGAATGAAAATTATTCTCAACATTCACTAATGAAGAATATTACTTTAAAACAACAGTCTAAAAAGTACATGAAATTGGGGCTGGAGAGATAGCCTAGCGGTTAAGAGCGCCGACCGCTCTTACAGAGGACCCGGGTTCGATCCCCAGCACCCACATGGTGGCTGAGAACCGTCTGAAGCTCCAATTCCAGGAGAACTCCAGTTCCAGGGGAATCCGACACCCTCTTCTGAACTCCGCGGCGTTGCACGACACGGGTGCACAGACTTGCATGCAGACAGTACATTCATACACATACAGAAATAAATAAAATTAATTAAAAAAAAATTTTTTTAAAAAGTACATGAAATTATTCTCAACATTCATTAATGAAGAATATTACTTTAAATACAACAGTCTAAAAAGGAAAATACTTAAAACATAAAATGAACAAAGATGTCTTAAACCTCAACAGTATACACACACACACACACACACACACACACACACAACTAGAGAAGTGGGTGGCAAATAAGCATAAAAAAGATGCTTCCAATCTAAGATCATTAGGAACACTCACATTAACAAAACTTTAACACTCCACACATGTCAAAATTTCCAAAAGCCCAAAACCCTGACAACACCAAAGGCTGGAGAGGATATGGGGTAAAGAGATTCTATTCATTATTGATGAGAATGGAAAAGGAAACAGTCAGGCTCGAAGACAGTTTGACAGCTTCTGTACTACCACTGCAGGATGCAACAGCTTCATTTGTTATTAATGTAATGGTGTTGAAAATACGTCCACACGAAACCTCTGGACATAAATGTTTACAGCAGCTTTACTCAAGACTGCCAAAACTGTACCACCAGTGACAGATATAGACAACGAATGACACCACACAAGTGCAGAAGTATCTGGGAACAGGAAAATCTGTGCCTCTTGCTCAATTACTCCTGCAGACCTAAAAATGCTTCAGAAAAGGAAGTAAAAAACAATTCCATTTTAGACTTCAAACACCCTCCTTTCCAGTAAGGAAAACATCATACTATTCGGGTTTTGTTTTGTTTTGTTTTGTTTTTCAGCTTACAGAAGATGCCTACCTCTCACTGCTAGAACCGGAGTATAGGAATAGTCTCTTTCCTTGTTTGCTTTCACTTCCTTATAGCGAGTGCATAACAAATGCTTAATAACCACAGAGCAGCAGTTTAGACAGAGGAAATGCACTTGGGAAGATGTTGCACATGAACAGAGCATCCTTAGACACTTAAGGCTGCTCCAACAGCTCTTCCTGCTTAATGTCACAGGGAGGAAAGGCAAACTTGCCTTCTGATGGGTACATTAGCTTCCTAATAGTCTGCTCAGTGACACTGAGCTTTTTTTCTCTCTCTCTTAAACATCTAGCCTCATAACTCTACTATCATTCCTCTTGGAATACCATTGCTACTTAAAACTTCAAAACCTCAATTATAATCACTGATCTTTAATAGCAGCCTACTCACTGACTTTGACACCTTAATAACTACGCGTGCAGTCTTGAAAACCAGACTACACGAAATGTATTTAAAGAAGTAAGCACATAGGAGTTTTTCTTTAATTGTAGCTAAATCATTTGACTTCAGAATAAATAAAAAACAATCTTTAACACCAAATTCTAAAACCACTTAAGACTTTCAACTATCATATACCTTGTGCACAGAAAAAAAAACAAAACTATTTTTAGGCATAACTATACTGTGTGACAGAAATGAAGAATGTGACATTATATAAACTTGATATAAAGAAAAATTTATTTACTTATTTATAAGGGGAAAATCAGTATAATTAAAAGTATGCAAAAACAAATAATATTAGGTTATATAAATAATTATCAACTGGAATATTTTTCTTCTTCACATAATGAGACTTTTAAACAGATTGAACAGTTCAAAATTATACAGTTTAAGATATTAAGTCAATAATTTACACAGTCTAAGATATTAAGTCAGCCTTGCGTGGTGGCGCACGCCTTTAATCCTAGCACTTGGGAGGCAGAGGCAGGCGGATCTTTGTGAGTTCAAGGCCAGCCTGGTTTACAGAGTGAATTCCAGGACAGCTGGGGCTACAGGGAGACCCTGTCTCGAAAAGACCAAAAAAAAAAAAAAAAAACAAACTACTGTTAATACTGTTAAAAAATATTGTAACCTACTAAACTATAAATGCAAGTCTTTACAATTATCCTCCATTCATAATTCTGGAACACAGCCCAGAACTGCTGATCCCAGAACACCAGTTTCAACAATCAAAACATTAAAAAATATATTTTCAAATGATATTTTATAGATTTCTCTTAGCTATAAAATCTGGTCATCATTTACTTTAATATAGTTAAAGAAAACCAAGATAAAGAGCAGTGAAATAATTAAGTTATCTGTCCATCATGAACCTCTATAAAAGTACTCTGATAAGCCTCTTAGCCATAAGGCTGCTTGCCCACCATGGGGCTGATCTCCATCTCATCCTGGCTTAACTCAAATGGCAAGCTTTGTTCTCCTCTTCTTCATCTTGTTCCTCCTCCCTCCAGCTTGGCTGCCCTTGACCTTGGAGTTTTTCTTTTAAACTCTAAGAAAATGTTTCTGAAGGTTCAGATACATTAAAATATATATAATTATAAATAATATATAAATTATGCTAAAAATGTTCAAATTGAAAATTGTAATACTGAAATGAGCAGTAACTTCAGTCTAGAAATTCATATCCATGCAGAGAGCACAAATTTGACCCTGCCACTGATTTGTTGACAGGGAGGTAGTCTATGAGTTGCAAATTCAATCCCAGTTTTCAGAGTTGTAGCCATATAAAATTCACCAAATTCACAAGGATGCTTAAAAGCACACCCTTAAGAAAATGCTTACAACCTAGAACTCAACCACAAGACATCAGAATCATAAAAAACATAACTGACCTAAAATGTCCCTTCTATTTATTTCCTAAAAAAAAAAAAATCAATATCTGCCTTATTTTCCAGTGTTTATGTAAATTGTATGACTGATATATTTCTAGGTATAACACCTAAGGAAATAAAGTAGAAGTTATAGAAGACTATGACTAAGTACATTAGGTAATCTACACACATGCAAAAGCAGAGGCATTTTCTGGGCTGGAGAGATGGCCTAGTGGTTAAGAGAACCGACTGCTCTTGCAGAGGACCTGGGTTCGATCCCCAGCACCCACATGGCGGCTGAGAACCGTCCATAACTGCAATTCCAGGAGAACTCCAGTTCCAGGGGAATCTTCTGACCTCCGTGGCATTGCACAACATGGGTGCACAAACCTACATGCAGACAGTACATTCATACACATAAAATAAATAAATAAATAAATAAATAAATAAATAAATAAATAAATAGAAAAAAAATCTAAAAAAAAGTGGCATTTTCTGTCCAGTAATTTTTATTTTTTCTCTTATTGACAATGGAGCATAGGATATCCCTCTTCATAATGGATTTCATGTGTTTCTACGATCATTATTTTTGAGCTCTCAAAATAAATTTGCCATAAACAATATTATCTATACATCCATCATGTTAATTTAGGACACCATGAGCCCAGCCACCTCTGACTTGCTTCTTAATAACCTCACTGTTCACCTATAGTAACACAGAAAATCTATACCAGCACACTCCCCTAGAGTTTGAAATGTCTTTAATTTCAATTTATCAGTTTAAGACAAGTCAGTTTTATTTTTTTAATAACTAACATTTAATAGAACAGTTTAATTATTTTTTAAGATTTTTCTTTTTTAATTTATTTATTATTTCTATGTATATGAATGTACTGTGTGAATGTAGGCTTGTGCACCCGTGTCGTGCCACGCCATGGAGATCAGAAGAGGGCTTCGGATTCCCCTGGAACTGGAGTTAAAGACGGTTCTTAGCTGCCAGGTGGGTGCTGGGAATCGAACCCAGGGCCTCTGCAAGAGCAGTCGGTGCTCTTAACCACTGAGCTATATCTCCAGCCCTGACAAGTCAGTTTTCAATGCTATTTAGCTTTAAAAGTTATTATAATAATTTCAGGCATTAATTTTTTTACTAGTTTTTAAGACATAATTTACAGGGAAAACTTTAAACCTGAGACATAAAACTTTATTATGGCTATAAGAAAAGAAAGGATGCAAAGTCAAAATGTGCTTTTCAATCCCTTTTGAAGGCTATAGTCACAAACCTGATTAATACAATCTGCCCAACACATGCCTCCATCATGAGCTGGGAATAGCCAGCATGCAAAGGACTTGAATAGTCCCACACCATGGCTGATCCTCACAAGTTTAATGTTTCAGTTTCCTTAGCTAATGAGAAAGACATTGACTTTTTTACATCTTAAGATAGTACAGTCTACAATCTTTCTTCAGTAAATACACTCTATTGAGTATAATTAAGTCTCTCATCAAAGATTCAGGACATTTAATTGCCTCAGGTTGTTCTTTTAAATTTCACTTTTTCATTTGAAATATTCATCCCTAGATATTGAAGATGCAAGAGATGAAAGTGAATTTATATTAAGTCCAAATTTTATCTTCGTTTTAAATTGGTTGTATTATACTTTCACTTTAAAAAAGAAAACCTGCTATTTCAATGTATGTTAAAATATAACTATATAAGATTCAGTCTCATCCCCTTAAAACTCTAGCTGAAACACCTGATTTGGTATGTCAGTTACCATTCATGTCATGTTATTAGTTTACTTTTCCAGCCTATCATCGTTATTAATTTATTCAATAAATATTGAAGCCGGGCATGGTGGTGCATGCCTTTAATCTTAGCACTTGGGAGGCAAAGGCAGATGGATCTTTATGAGTTCAAGGCCAGCCTGGTCTACAGAGTGAGTTCCAGGACAGCTGGGGCTACAGGGAGACCCTGTCTCGAAAAGACCAATATATATATATATGGTAGAAAAGACTTAATTTCACAGTTTTAAATGCCAAAAAGAAATAACATAAGGAAGCTTTATTAGGATTCCCATATAGGAAAGTACTAAGTATATAAAGAGAATAAGAAAGGGAGAGCAGACCAGAAGAAACCAAAGACCCAGGCTGGCAATTCACTGGGCATGTGCCCAAAGTCTCTACTTCCAGCTTTGTAACACAACATTAATACTATTTTACTAGTTCTAGAAGACTGAAAGAAATAGAGGCCATGAAAGAGATTAAGAAACAATTAGTGAAAAAACACACAAAACCATTTTTTCAAATCAATTGAAAGTAGACATATATACCTTATATTCTTTTCTAAAGATTTCTTTTTAAAATAAATGCATATGGGTTTTCTGGGTGTACATATACACATGTATGAAGGAAAGCATGGAGGCCAGAAGAGGCCATAGGATCCCTTGGAGCTGGAGTTACAAGCAGTCATGAACTGTCCAATGCGGGTGCTGGGAACCAAACTCAGGTCCTCTGCAAGAGCAGTACACATTATCTTAGCCTTGAGTTATCTCTCTAGCCCCTCGACCTCTTGTCTTTGTTAATGGTCTTTAGAAGGTGAAGAGCTAAATGGTTAAATCTGAATGAAGTTCAGTGCCTTGTACAAATACAAATCCCACTTCCTAGCACTCGTCCTTTCTTTCCACAAGTGATTCTTTCTTTTGCTCTTTTTGTCACTAAACATCTTAAGGGCAGGTTCCATGCTGGTCACATGTTTGGATCCACATATGTATATCACGTTCCATAGCAGACAATAGCTAAATTAACAGTATTAACTAATTATCTGCATTTAGGCGATTTAAAGTTGGCTACAGATAGACTTGTTGGGGCCGTTCTAGGAATGAGAGTTTTGCAACTTGAGAAAGAGGAGGATAGTGCTGAAATGTTCTGGCATTTGGGAGTAGATATGCCATATGCAAAAAAGCCTGTGCCTGACTAACACACCTAGCATGGGCAAGTGATGCCAAAGAACCATACCTCTCTGTAGTTTTGTGCTAATGGTTGGCTTTGTAGTTAGCTAGTTTTTATGCCTAATTATATGTTATAATTATATATATATATTCAAATTGTATTAAAATATATTTAAACCATTAGGAATCCATAAAAATTATTTAATTAATGATCCAGATATTCAACTGCTTAAGAAGAAATGTTACAAATGCCGTTCATGAGTATACATGGGCAGGAATGGAAGCAGGTAAGAGGGAAGGGAATCTTAAAGAGGAGCAGTATAACCACGACTATCAAGATGGGAGCCATCTGATATATATAATGTCATATGCAAACATGGGAAGGGCTGGAGAGTGGCAAAGCATAGTCATGGGAAAAATGGGAGAGGCAGGGTGGAACCCAAACCACAGAGACTCTTGAATACCATGCAAATAACCAGGGTGGTATTCTGTAAATAATGGGAACTATCAGAGACTTCTGAGCAGCTACTGATAAGATCAAAGCTGTCACTCAGGTGGCTTGTAGACTGAAGGATGGAGAGTGTAGGCAGGAAGACCGGGTAGGAGGATGTTAGGAAATGTAATATGAAAATGGAAAAGAAGAGTGACGTACAGCATATTAGGAAAGAGGCATAAGCAAGGCTTAGGAAACACCTGGATATGAAGGCACAGGAAGGGGATGACCAAACTGAAACACAGTACCATGTATACCTCCTCATTTTCCTATGAGCATAAATAATAAGTTAAAAGCTTTAACTTAGTACTACAACAAATAATCAAGGATATAGGCACAAAACATGATCATCACTGCAAGTCATACTATTATAAAAATGGAAGACCTCAATTTTTAAAATTAGTGATTACATAATCTACAGAATGGTTTCTACCATCACTAAATTTAGGATTCAGAGAAAATGTTTAATGATGGGTAAATAATTCGAAACAGTTTACAGATACAGTACCATATTCACTACTCAAAATTAATAAACAAAAGAAGTGTGCTCAAATATTAAATATTCTAATGGCCCATTATATGCATTTAATAATCTATAATTGGAAAATCAACAATGGAAAAATGTAACTGTGAAATAAGTTACAGTGATAGCTCTAATTTCTTTGAATACTAAAGAAATTATGCAAATGTAACTACATTTAAGGTGTGCTGCTGTATGTAACTAAAGACATTCAAGTTACGCTGAGATATTAATAATATGCTGGTCTCAACACTGAACATTTCAAAACATGAGAAACAACTGACACATATATCTTCATAAACAGATGAGCTAAATAAAAAGTATTTCTTTGTTGATCAAAAGCCAAATCAAACTATGTTCTGATATTAGAGAGGTAGAGAGTTAGGAACAGTCTCCTGACCTTTATTTAACTTTTTTAAAGGTGTGACAGCATTTCTCTTGGCTTTGCTGGCAAGTGGGCACAGTGACTCTGCCCTGTATCTCCAAACTACAACTCCATAGCCATAGTGGAGAACTCGATGAGAAGCCAGCCCAAGCTCAACCTGCCAAAGCCTAGGATGTCACAGGCCAAGACAAAAACACACCAGATCAGATTTGTCTACTTTTGGAAAAATAATCAAAGGCTTGTAGCAAAAAGGAGGTAAACTGACCTCAAGAGAAGTTATGGGAAACCTGGACCTTCTTGCCCTTGCAACACCATGCAGCTCCAGAGTCTGACACCAGTCCTCGTGCCAGACCAAGGGGCTTTCCAGAGGTGCTGCCTAGAGCCCCTGAGGCTTCTGTGTAACTGCAGCACCTTTTCCTCCAGTATAAAGAACCCTGATGAAAATCAGAACTGTTTTACGGATTAGGCCAAATCTTTGCCATATGCATCAGTAAAGATGCAATTCTAGTAACAATATATAAACACTAATAATGAAATTAGAGGTAACTAGAAAAGAAAAACACTATAAATAGGTTATAGCCCAAAACAGTTGCAGAATATGTCTTTTTATCTACACAGAAGTTATAACAAACATTGAAGTATGATACACTCTTGGAATTACAGATCCACAAACTCATTATTAGCAGAAAACATGTATTCAAAGATTTCCACCTGTACGCGCCTTTAATCCTAGCACTCCGGAGGCAGAGGCAGGTGGATCTTTGTGAGTTCAAGGCCAGCCTAGTCTACAGAGTGAGTTCCAGGCCAGCTGGGGCTACAGGGAGACCCTGTCTTGAAAAGACCAAAAAAAAAAAAAAAAAAAAAGATTTCCATCATACAGGGGTTCTTGTAAGTGGTTTAATTGTTGAAACTTTGATTATAAACTTACTTAAAAGGAAACAAATACAGATGATAAAACATTTTAAAACCACCCCTCTTCAATCACAGACTATACAAGGGAAATATATTTATGATAAGTATGTTATAGCCATATATTTTCACTTAAAATTTTCTATCAAGGAGAGTGGGTCAAAAATGATTAAGATGCATAAAATGCACTAAAATTCAATTAAAATATATATTAAAAAAGAAAATTTCTATTAAGCTGTCTATAATATTTGATGGTTAAAATGGCCATCCATAAAAATGCTTAATCTCGGTGCTGGAGAGATGGTTGAGCCCTTAAGAGCACTGGCTATTCTTACATATGACCCGGGTTCAATTCCTAGCACCTACATGAGGGGCTAACAACCACCTGTAACTTCAGCTACAGGGGATCTGATGCCCTTTTCTCACCTCCTAGGGCATTCTATATGGTACACTTACATATATGTAGGCAAAGTACTCATACACATAAAATAAAAATAACTTTCCAAAATAGAGATAAACCTATATTAAACTTTTTTTCTAAAATACAGCTATACAATTAAAAATTAGTGAGGACACTAATTAATCTCTGAACTCTCATTAAGAATGCTCCCTCATGCAACAGGGGGCCAAGAACTCAAAAGGACATAAATGGTCTAACTGTACAGATTAGGAGTCTACAGAGTATGGGTCCATGGACAGGTCTCCTCACCCAGGGTTCAGGACCATTGCAGAAGAGGGGCTGGAAGGATTGCAAGAGCTAGGGAGGTGATGCATGACCATATGGAAATAGAAGCCTATAAGCTCTTGGTACTCTGTTCATATTAGCATGAACAAGACCCAGGCAAGCTCAATCAGACAAAAACCCAGCATGGAACTGGGGAAATGGGCAGCAGAACCCAATATTGACTAAAGAAATACTGGCAGCTGATTACTACTGGGTGAGGAAGAGCTGGTCTTCCTAAAGTGAGGGAATCTAAGCCTGGTATGGTGGCAGACACTTTTAATCCCACCACTCTGGAGACAAAGGCAGGAAGATCTCTGTGAGTTCAAGGCCAGCCTGGTCTACATAAAAGCACTAGGCCAGCTGGGGACTAAGGGGAGACTCTGTCTCAAAAAGAAAAAAAAAAAAAAAAAAAAAAAAACTGAGGAATTCTAGATAGGCTGACTAGAGCTCAATGGATGAACTTGCTCTGAAGAATGGCCTGGAAAATTAATTTGGCACAATAGACCTTAACACAAATGGCCTAATGCATGAATTCCAGTGTGGGATACCTGTGGGAGGGAGCCAATGGAGATGGGATATAAAGGCGATTTAGACTGGTTGAGATGTTATGTATGAAATATGCAATAATTCAATAAATATGGAAAAATTAATTTAAAATATATAAATAAAATGTATTATAGTTATACAATCTAAAAACTAAAATATTAAAAGAAAAGGGAAGTTAATCTTCCTACTTATCTAGATTGTATAGATCCAATTATATACATCCACTCTAGAAATTTCTCACAGCAGTAATTTTACTTACATAAAGAAACATTAAGTACCTGATTCTCTGCAGGGCCCACTATTACAGTCTCATCAAGAATTGCATTGGTTATTCAGAGTCGGTATTTACACTACTCACTATATAAATTACAGTGTAAGTTATTTCAATTATGGCTGCTAATTCAACAACAGATTACATTTCTCAGTGGACAGCATCCCCCAAATTCTAAGCATCATCATGTGCACAGTATAAATTACTTAACACCCCATTGCTTAGTATTGCTCTGAAAGTTTAGCAACAGTATTTGTCAAAAAGCAACAACAATAAATCTAATCTATAAAGTGCATTCAATCAAAACAAGGTTAAAATAATCTACTACCAAATCATACTAAGAAAGGGAGAGAAGGAAAGAACCAAGAACCTGTTTTAAATACTTTAATTCAAAATAAAACAAGCCAAAATAACTATATTGCTTTACCCAGTGGCAAATGTTTAAAGATGATTTTCTCTAACTCATGTAAGTTTCCTGAATATTGTTCCATTCCAAGCTAGCTGGAGCCTGCAAGCCACAGAATTGGCATTCTACACATACTTGTTAAATGAATTGCACATATTTCATAAGAACCAGATGTCATGACTAACTCCAAGTAAGCCCAATCTCCAAATAAAACTATGATGAAAGAAAGAGGCTACAGAACACTCAGGCTAGTTTTAATTACAACTAGTTCTCACTAGCTATTAATGACAAGGTTACTTTTCTAAGATCAGAATTCTTTGAAGAGACAATGAAAATCATGCTGTTAACTTGGATTAAGAAAACTAAAATTATTAAAAACTGGCATGTTTCTTTTCAGTCAAGTTACTATAAGCATTGTCAGCTGAGTCTCTCTAGCATCTTCACACTTTGCAAATGTCTCAATCAGTTTGGGCTTCTCTGACACCAAAAACAGACCGGGTATCTTTAAAAAGAAAATAAACCATTTATTCCTCACAGTTCTTTCTGAAGGCTGGAAACCCAACACAGGAGTGTCACCATGCTCTGCCTCATTCCTGGATGAAGGCCCAACCCTCCTGATGAAATCTCACCCTAATAACCTCCCACAGGCCCCATCTTTAGTTATCACACTGGGAATTCGGGTTTCAGCATGAATTATGGGAGGACACAAGCCTTCACTTCAAGCAGCAACCACCTTTTACTTACTTGCAAAGGAATGTCATCACGAATATCACCAGATGAAAACAGTCATAAAATCATTATGGGGCCACCTTCAGCCTGACCTGAATAATCTTGTCATCAAAAGAACTTCACATAAAAGATCTTGCACACATAGAAATAGAAGATTGTCACTAATTAGACTTTTTGGTTACTCAATAGGAAATCCATGTTTCCATGTAAAGTAACACTAGATTCTTTTTCTCCCAAAATGCCCTACTAAAAACTAGTCTCCAGATTAATATTGCAAGTTTATAGAATAACAATATTTAAGTGTGATAAACATCATTACATATGTGTGTGTACAGATATAGATATATATATATATATGCATAAGAAACAAAATGAAGGCTTAACTTGAACATGTCATATTTTAAACACTTAATTGATAAGATTATGTGAGGTTTCATGAACGTGAGAAAAAAAAGGTTAAGACTTGAAAAAAAGGCTCAGGACATGGAGACATGTAGATCAGCTCCTGTGGGGCTGTGTTTTCCATATTGCACACTGCTGTGAACCTACAGCAGGGGGATCTCCTGGGAGGTAGAGAAGAGATATAGAACGACAGACCCTGTCCTGGACTTCCCAAGGGAATCAAATTACAACTACACATCTTCAAAGTTTAAGAAACAGCTCTAGAATAATTGGGCTTGCACATGTGATGTGATGGAGAAACGTTGACAATGAGGAAGAATTTTAAGAGAAAATTAAAAAAAAAAAAAACACTAACTTCAGAGTGGGCCTTTGAGAATGCAATGTTCCTGGGCTGGAGAGATAGCTCAATGGTTAGGAACACACATTGTTCTCACAGAGGACCTGAGTACCATTCCCAGTGACTAACAACCAGCTGACTCAAGGTCAAGGGGGATTCACTATCTCTGGTCTCCAAAGATACTTTACACACACATGCACATATCCACACACAGACACACATTCCCAGACACATAATTTAAAAAATAAGCTGGGTGCAATGGCACATGCCTTTAATCCTAGCACTTGGGAGGCAGAGGCAGGTGGATCTCTGTTAGTTCAAGGCCAACCTGGTCTACATAGCAAGTTCCAGGACAGTCGAAGCTACAGGGAAATCCTGTCTCAAAAAGATAAATAAATAAATAAATAAATAAATAAATAAATAAATAAATAAAATATTTTTAAAAAATAATATAATGCTTGCAATGTTTTAAAAAATGTCAAAAAAAAAATTGCCAAAACTTCTGCATCAAAAATTTTAAAAGAGACTGAGAAAAAGATGAAAAACATGTTTGGTGGTGGGATGGTGGGGGACAAGGAAGGGGACACTGGACTAGATTTGATTTGAAATTTTGTATGAAATGCATAAAGCTTCAATAAAAATTGGCTTTGAAAAGAAAATTGTCAGTGTGCTTTTTTTCTTTTGTATTTAGACGAACAGAGAAAGAAGCAGACCATGAGCATCATCCTGATGGACATGGGCGAGTAAGGAAGCAGCCTGCTTTCCCCTGTAACCCCTGGCAATGCCATAAGCCTCTGAGGTACCAATCAGCAGCAAAGGCAGAAAGCAGATGTGGACAAGCAAGGTAGAGACAGACTTCTCCCTTCGTTTCTCCTCTGGACCAAAGTTCTAAAGGTGAATGTCAGGTCAGAGAGAAAAGTCGCTAAAGACAGAGGGATCTGTGTGAAATAAGATTCCATAAAGTCTGCTGAAGTGTGGCTAGTAATGTCTGAACTCACTTCTCCCAGCACCTTGGCACTGATCTGTAATGGATACAATGAGTGATTTTCCTCATGCTTGAGATGACAAGAAAAAGCTACATGCAAGATAGCCTTGATCTCATAGAATGACCCTAGAGCAATGGGATGCCTAAACAGTTATTGGGAGGCCACAGCACCAATGATAGACAGGTAGCCAAGACAGTAGGAGAGATGGTCCTGGCTGAGACAGGAGTGAGAAAGACTGGACTAACACTTCGGTAGGGGATGCGGGCAGGTAAGGATTACTTTTGCTGTCAGGGACAGTGCATCATGAAAGCCAGTGAGAATTCCCAGCACAGGACTAGGAAGCACCCTATCCCTAAGATATCAAGGATTGAGGGTGTCATCGACTATGGGAGAAAAGAAAACAGAAAAGAGAAAGTGAGGAATGTCATGGATTATTTAGGAAAATTAGAAAATCCCACCCTCCCCCTTGCACCCAGAGAACTGAATGGACAGCGGAGCCAGTTCAGTGTGCACAGGACTCACTCAGGTAATGAACACACAGTCCACGTTAAGTCCAGAGAAGAATTACAAGGGAACATACTCTACTGTGGGATGGTGCCAAGACACTGTGAACACCTGGATGGCCAGTTTTTCAAGCTAGAAGGTATGGTAGAATGAAAACAACTAAAAAGCTGGAAAATAAAGATTGGACTAGTTTCTAGAAATGATGATGTCACCTTTAAGAGGGCATCATATTAAAAGGTAGACTCGAATATTGCTGAAAAAAATACCGATAAGTGTAGTTATATTAGTGTCATATTTCTCAATACTTCTAGACCCTGTGAAAAAGTCTGACTTAAAAGTATTCCTACATCAATGAAAAAAAACCACACAATTTAGCCAGACCTACTGCACGAGCATGCAGGCCTAGCTGTCGGGAGGCTGAAGCAGGAGAAGAACAAGCTCAAGACCTCCCTGGGCTACACAGTGAGTTCAAGTCAATCTGGCCAACCTAAAATCCTACTTCAAACTTAAGAAGGAAAATGAAGACTGAGGATATAGCTCAGTGATACAGAACCTTGCCTAGCATTCACAGGACTTTGATTTAATCTCTAATACTAACAAAAAGGGGAAAAAAAAATCAATCAATCCCCATTGGGTAAATAATAATTTACCAGAAAGCAAAAACAGAAACAGAAATATGATATTCTGAAAAGTTTAAAAGAAAAAAATTAAAATTATTAATAAGCATATGAATAATTTTCATTATAGCTTACTGCTTTAATGCTAGCATGAGTTGAAAATACCCAACGAGTGTTGAAGAGATGTCAGAGAGGATGAGAGGAACAGCTGCTGAAGCAGATGAAGATGAATGATACAGCTACCTGAATCACTGACCCTCTCATCCAAAAAGCAGTTACTACCAGAACTGAGAACGCAGCCACGGCGCACTCTAGCATACAGTATGTGATCCAATAAACTGTATGGGTCTATGAAAAGTCAGGGCACTCCTGCAGGAACTACCTGGACTGATTATAACATATAGAAATAAATATAATTATTTTAAACATTTTATTTATTATTTTAATGTGAGTGTATTGCCTGGATGCCAGTAGGCACACCCATGTTGTGCAATGCCCCCGAAGGTCAGAAGGGGGCATCAGATGTCTTGAAACTGGAGTTACGTATGGTTGTTAGCCATGATACGGGTGATAGGAATCAAACTCGGGTCCTTTGCAAGAAGCAACTAGTGCTCTTAACCACTGAGCCATCTCTCCAGCCCCAGAAATATAATTCTTAAAATTGAATTGACTTCAGAAGCACCCACTGATGTAAGACAGTTTTCTTCTGACTCCCTCTGGACTACAGTGATCTCAAATGCAGCTTTTCCTACAAGTCCCAAACTCCTAAAATACCACAAAGAACAAAATTAGGAAGCCTTAAGACTCCCCAATGAAAGGCAAGTGTCCAAGAAAGAAGAGTGTATAGCATAGATGAGATGAATAAATTGCAAGCACACACACAAAGCTCTGAATCCACCTCAGAAAGGCAAGGGGAGAAGTCAGTAGGTATTTCTACTAACACTGAGATGAATCTTAAAGGGGTTCTTTCTACAATTTATCCAAAAGACATGCCACAGCTCATCTTTTAAAAATAACAGTTACTGCCGGGCGTGGCGATACATGCTTTTAATCCTAGCACTTGGGAGGCAGAGGCAGGTGGATCTTTGTGAGTTCAAGGCCAGCCTAGTCTACATAGCGAGTTCCAGGACAGCCGGAGCTACAGGGAGACCCTGTCTCAAGAAGACCAAAAATAAATAAATAAATAAATAAATAAATAAATAAATAACAGTTACTACCACTTTTCAAGAGCTGCTTCCCTTAAAAGTAAATTCACGGGGCTGGAGAAATGGCCTAGCGGTTAAGAGCGCCGACCGCTCTTACAGAGGACCCGGGTTCGATCCCCAGCACCCACATGGCGGCTGAGAACCGTCTGAAGCTCCAATTCCAGGAGAACTCCAGTTCCAGGGGAATCCGAGACCCTCTTTCTGGACTCCGCGGCCGTTGTGCACGAACCGGGGTGTGCCACAGACTTGTTTTGCATGCGGAATAGTGGCATTCATACACCATACAGAAATAAATAAATAATATTAAAAAAAAAAAAGTAAATTCACAATAGCTCTGGAGTTTTATTAAAATAATCTGGATCAACAATACAGGAAGTTTCAGAAATATTTTTAAATCGTGTGGAAAAATATCCATAATGATGATGCCCCATCCCGCCTAGGGAAAAGGCACATTTTTTTTGAATCAGTTCAAGAACAGTTCATAATCTATACCAGCAGACTGTTTTATTTGCAAAAGAATCTAGAATGAAGGTCTAATAAGAAACCAAAGCATTTATTCTATCAATAAGTAATAGCATAGGAGAGAATTACTTTTTGAAAGAGCTATAAAGTCTACTTTCTTTCATTCTCTTTCCATTCTCTCCAATAGAATTTCTAAACAAAGCACAGGTATTGTTTGGTCCTAGTTACACGTAAAGGAGGCAGTTTACAGAAATACAAGTTTCTATCTTAAGGAAATCTTATGGTGAATCAGAACCCTAGTAATTAAAAATTGATTTTTACCTCTTGAGTCTTGGTAATACACACATATTTCCTAAGAAAAGCCAAGAAGACGATTAATGTCTATGACAGTAAATGGCTCAAACTGTAAGGGAGATTGAGACTCCAGTGTTAAGAACAGCTTAAATTCTATAAGAACTCATTTAACACATTCTTTGACCACTTCATTACATTAACTTTGTCCCCAGCTGTCCAAAACAAAGTAGCCAGAATATCAAAAAATAAAAAAAAAACATATACTTGTCACCTATGCTAATCTTTTAATTTACCAAGAGTCACAATATTTATCTGATCATGCAACAAAAATCTGCCCTCCAAATAGTTTTTTTGAATGGTGTTAAGAATACTGTATTAGAGTGTTACCCTAAGAGCAAGATAGTAAATGTGATGAGATATAATGGGTCAAAATTCACTCAAATTACCCCAGATGCAAAGGAAAACTATATCAATCTTTCTCCGTAAAGCCTACTAGTCAACTTATTATTCCCTAATTCCTTCACTATACATTTTGGCAACAATGAAGAGAAGCCACCACCAAAAAAAGCCACTTGGCCAGCCTATCAAAGTGTAACAGTCCCACAACTCATCTGCCTGCCTCGAACACAACACAAACAAGAAGCAAGCAACAGTTAAAAAATGAAAGTCAGCAATTTCAGCATGTGCAATCACAGGGAAGAAACTGATTTAAACTAGAGGATCAAGAAAAACCACTGACGAGAAGGCAAGAAAGGACAAATCTTACTTTTTTGACATTATGACTTAAAATATCAATGAACATGCCTAGTTGATGAAGCCTATATTACATGCCTGAAAACAAACCAATACAGTCCAAATTGCCTTTGACATGGTTATCAGCATACACACTACACTAAGATCCTGACTATAGCAAGGGGCTTAGAAGAAAAGAAGTGTCTAACCATGATTTAAAAAAGAAATTGCCTTAGAAACAGAGGAGTTATCATGAACAATTTGTTGGCGCACATACACACATGTACTTCAAAAGCAGTACTAAAGGAAAAGGAAGAACATTTTGATAAAAACAGGAGTAAAGGGGTTCCTTGTTAGCATAAAAGTAGAAAGCTTAACTGAATCAGGTCATGGAAAAAAAAACAAAAAAATCACAAACCATGAACTTGTATATTTAGATGAAAAGTCTTTCCAAAGCACAGATTAAACATGTGGTCTGTTTTTTGTTTGGGTTAGCCTTCCCTCTCCCCCCCCATCCCTTGCTGAAGACAGTAAAATGAGAGTAAAAAAATTATGTTATGAAAACAATGAGGGCGGGAGAGATGCATAGGGTTAAGAGCGCCACCGCTTCTTACAGAGGACCCGTTCGATCCCGCACCCACATGGCGGCCGAGAACCGTCTGAAACTCCAATTCCAGGAAACTCCAGTTCAAGGGAAATCCGAAACCCTCTTTCTGACCTCCGCGGCGTATGCACGACACGGGTGCACAGACTTGCATGCAGATAGTACATTCATACACATTACACAAAAATAAATAAAAAAAAAAAAAAAAAAAAAAAAGAAACAAGTGAATTAAACTAAAAAAATTAAATGAGAAAGAAAAAGAATGATAAATGACAGTGGTAATTGGTGTGCTAGCATCATAAGAAAGACAGATGAGCAACAGAAGAGTCCCCCATGCACACCGGGCAGGGTTACAGAAGCTTGCTTCCAGGTCTGGAGACCAAGTGGAGTGTGGAGAAATCCAAGACAGATTGTTTATTTTTTCTTTTCCTTTTCCATGTTCCTCCTTTTTGATATAAGGTCTAGAACTAATAACTTGCACCTATCCCACCATTAAATTCTGGGGCAAATAACTTGGTTTAGTTTTTCAGGCCCACACATGAAGATTTATCCCATTAATAAAGATACCTAGAATCTAGCTGAGAATGGTGGCACACACCTTTAATCCTAGCACTCATTTCGGGAGGCAGGGCAGGTGGATCTTTGTTGGAGTTCAAGGACAGCCTGGTCTACAAGAGTGAGTTTCCAGAGAGCTTGGACGGCTACAGGAGATCCTGTCTCAAAAAAGACAAAAAAAAAAAGAAAAAAAAAAAAAAAAAAAAAAAAAAAGATATCTAGAATCTAACCTACATCATTTCACCTATAATAAGCTTTGCAATTCCTGCTGGTATTGTAAAGAGCTGAAGCTCTAGAGATAGTGGGATGAGGATATTTTATATGCATAATGAACTTGAATCTTTGGGAGATATACAGTGGCCTGAGTGCAGTAGGCACATAAAAAGACATTAGAGGGCTGGATAGATTATCTAGCGTGAAGAGTCCGACTGCCTCTTGCAGAAAGACCCAGGTTCGATCCCAGCACCCACATGGCGGCCGGAACCGTCTGTAATCCAATTCCAGGAGACTCCAGTTCCAGGGGAACCCGAGGACCCGACAACAACACCTTCTTCTGACCTCCCGAGGCATTGCACGACACAAACACACTTGCATACAAACACACAAAAAAGAAGAAAAAAAAAAAAAAAAAAAATAAAAATAAAATCAAAAAAGTACATAATAGAAAAAGTATAGAAAAGTTCCCCCCGCGCAAGCAGATATATATCCAAATCCCTAGAGCCCATGAATGTTGCCTATAAAAGAAACTTGACAGACATAATTATGAATCTTAAGATGGACTGTTGGCCTGAAACGTACGAATAAGTCTGATGAAATCACAAAGGTCCTCGTAAGTGAAAAAAAGAGGCAGGTGAATAAAACCCTAGGGGAAAAGCTCACTGGCCACTTGCTTCTTTGAGAATTGGAAAAAAAGAGGGGCACCCAATACAAGTCAAATTGGGGAAAGAAGGCACGTTTCGAGACAGGATGGGAAAAGGCCAGTAAAGGAAGTTTTTCCCGGGCAGCCCCTCAGAATAATCGGTAAGCGGGCCTGCCCCATATTCTGAAATTCTAAGCCCCAGTTGGAAAAAAAACCCATTTTTGGAAATCAGACCTCCCAGCCACCCCCCCATATAATAAATTAATCTCCTGGTTTGAAAGCCCAACTTTAAAAGTAAATAAACACTTGGTTTTAATTTTTAAAACTATTTTTCCTTATTTATTTTATTTTATTTTTTTTATTTTTAGAGTCTGTTCAAGAACAGGGTTCTCCCTGTAGCCCACTGTCCCTGGAACTCCACTCTGTAGACCAAAGGCTGGCCCTTGACTCACAAAGATTCCACCTGCCTCTGCCTCCGAGTGCTAGGATTAAAGGCCGTGCACCACCAAGCCCCGGGCTAAAACGTTATTTTTTTCCCCTTAGTTTTATTTTTGAGGGTTTGAATTTATCCATTTTAAAAAAAAAAAAAAAAACATGGCAAAAAAGCAGCCTAGGGATTCCAAGATTATGTACTGGTAACCTTAGTCCAGAGGCTCAAATGCCATGTGGGACTGAACTCGGCTAGTGTCATATCCTAGGGAATCACACTGTAGAAACTCATGCCAACACATGCAATCAAAAAATGTGTGATGTTTAATGAATGAGATAAAATATGGCTCCATTCTCCCCCCTCCCCATGCATGTGTTATACCTTAAAATGATCCAAACGATGCCTGAGAAATGAATTAAACAAAAAAGAAAAAGATTGTGGCTGGGAGCTAATGTTATGTGGTTTTTTAAAAAAAAATTTACACACAGCATTTCATTTTCAGGTTTTTATTAGCAAAAACAATCTACCAAATTCCCCTGTTAGAAAGATATTGTACTTCCCTAAGCCACTTTCCACTAAAACCCCCACAAAAAAATAAAAAATCACAACAAGGTTAGAAGAACATTACTTTTCCTGTTTCTTGGATAAAATTTTTTTTCCCAAGTCTCATGGGTTTTGTCTTAAATGAAAGAGGGCCACGCAATAAACTTAGAAACATGAAATCTACCTCAACATAAAAGCTCTTCTAACCCTTTACCACAACCAACCTCCTATTGGTGCGATAAGTTGGGACCCTCTTTAAAAGCGAACCAACCACTGTTCCATTTTTCTAAAATTCATCAGATTTATAAACTAATATAATGTATAATGGCTATGAAAGAGTGTCCTGTTTTTTTTTTTTTTTTTTTTTTTTTTTTTTTTGTTTTTTTTGAGACACAAAAGACTAACTCCTTGTCATCCCCCCCCCCCACCAGCCCTGTGTCCTGGAACTCCCCTCATCGCTCTGTAGCCAGGCCTGGACCTTGAACTCACAAATAGCTGCGCCTGCCTCTCTGCTCCTCTGCCTCCCCAAGTGCCTGGAATTTAAAGGAATAGCCACCAACCAAATGCCCAGCTAAGAGTTCTTATAAACATGGAAAATAAACTATTTTCCCCTTTCATTTTCTCTTTTCTTGTTTTTTTTTGCTGCAAATCTTCTTGGCTTGTAGATACATGGTGTTCGATTTTTGGTCATCAACATATTTTTTTTATTATCATTATTAATTATTCCTTTTTTCTTCTTTTAAACACTGGTTTGTGGCTGGCATTTAATTTCCATAGATACTGAAAACTTCAGATTATGAAGAATGTATTCGAGCATAATTTTACATAGTTTAGCAACAAATTTGGTACATAAAAACGAAGCAGAGTGACTAGTGGGATCAGAAGATAACAAAGATTTTGGGGCTTCTAAATAAAAACATGTCATATTTCATAGTAGTGACACAAAATACAGGTCAAAAGAACCTAAACAATACTGAAAACCCAAACTGCAATATGCTTTAAAAAAACATATGCAAACTGCTTCTGTTGGAGGAGCTGGGACCCAAAGAAGCTAAAGATGAAGGAAAGCCAGGTCGAAAAGAAGCTTTCATTTTGCAGGCCATAGAGAAGCAATGAAGGTTCTGGATGTAGCAGATAGCACAGTACTTACAGCAGGAAGGATAGCCATAAGGGAAGAACCAAGAAGGGACAGGAAAGCCTTCAAGAATGAGGCTGTCTGAGCATAAGAGGATTGGAACTCTGAGTGGGGGAGTGAAGATGGAAGACGAAGACACAGAAAAAGCAGCATGTTCAAAACACACAATTATACAACCTGTTAAAGTAACTGCCAATATAAATAGATCAGGGACTGAGAGGCACACAACTCAGGTTGAAATGCCAGGTCCCTTTGTTCAAGGAAACAGCCTTTTTGAAAACTAAAGCTCTGAGTGAACTGTAAGGAAATAGCTAAAGTAATACAAATTAAAAAGAAGCCTGGTGATAATCCAAATACCTCGACTAGGGATGAGTTAAAGGTGTAAGTCCCCAAAAGGAAATGGGAAGGATCCCAAAAAAGAGCAACAAACAAAACGGCATCAGACACTTTCCACACTTCTCACCACTTTATTTTCTCTATTCCCCTTTATTCCTATTCTCCCCTTCTAATATAATATGGTAAGGAAAAAAAACCCCGGGTTAATGTTAAATGGGGGTGTTATTTGCTTGTTTGTTTGTAGAGGTGGCAAGAGGAGAAAAGGCCAGTGTGGTGTGGTGAGGTAAAGGAGACAAAACACGAAGCTTCAGAGTGAAATCTAAACAATTTATGAAAGTGATGCTCTCATATAAGAATCTACCCCCTTATATCCAAAGCCTGGAAAGTCAAACCAAAAATTACAATTTATGGGTCCTTCTGAAATGTAAAAACACTAATCCCCTAAGTATAAACTTTTAAAATTATGATGAATCCCATCGTTCTCAAAGAAAGCACCTATAAAGGTACTTCCCCTAAACAGTTCCCCATACATAATGGAAAACCTCTATGTCTACATCCCATTCATCTAAGTTTTTTTTTCTTTTTCTAGATTTAATTCAGATATTAAAAGCTAAAAACTAAATATTGAAAGGCTTAAGCTAATCAAACTCTAACTGAATCTCCTTTAAGTCAGTAAACCAGAATCGGTCCTCTCTGTTTTTAGGCCTAATTTACAGTGCAATTAATTAAGGCAGTGAAATTAAACCCTGTAAAACTAAAATATAAATAAATACTAGAGTCTGGCAGGCACCAGAAAACCTTTAACTAATTATGTCCAAATCTCATTCTTCAATCTCTTGGCTTGGATGTCTAAAAACAATACATTTTCTCATGAAAAAATGAAATGTAGTAAGTAGGCTAGTTTTGTCATAAATTGTTTGCCTGTATTAAATTATTTTTTAAATCAATTGCCTTCATAACACAAAACAACCTGAAGAGAAAGACAATCTGCTATAAAACAATGTGACATTAGTTTAAACAAACCAGGTTCCTAGTTGGTGAGCTCCAGGATCAGCTGCATTCCTTTCCACATAAGATGCGACGCCCATTGGGTGTTTTTTTTCCAAATGGATGATGCATGTGGCTGTCTTAATGCAAACAATTCCTTTTATCTTTTTTTTTTTTTTTTTTTTTTTTTTTGTTTTTTTTTTTTTTTTTTGTCTTTTTTCGAGACAAAACAAGGGTTCCCCCCTGTAGCCCCCAGCTGTCCGGGAACTAACCCGCACTCTGTAGACCAGGCTGGCCCTCGAACTCACAAAGATCCCACCTGCCCTCTGCCCCCAAGTACTACTTTACTTAGATTAAAGGCGTGCACGCCAATCCAAAACGCCCAGCAAATTAATAAAGCCAGGTCAAAAACAGTCCGTAAAAAACACCTAAAGTGAAACAAGGGTCCTAATTCCAACTGCTAAAAGTTATAATTTTTGAAGGAAAAAATGTTCTTCAAACATGCTCCCCCCCAAAAATCAAAGGAATTTAAAGAANCAGATAAAACAGTCATACAAACATTATGGGCACCTTCAGCATGACCTAATAATCTATTCATCAAAAAGAATACATAAAAAATCTGCACAGTAAAATAGAAGATTTTCATAAATAGACTTTTTCGGTCGTATCAATAGGAAATCCTGTGTTCCAGTAAAGTAACACTAGATTCTTTTTCTCCCAAAATGCCTATAAAACTAGTCTCCAATATATTGCAATTTACTAGAATATAAATATTTAAGTGTGCTAAACAACATACATATGTGATGTACAGATATCTA
Organism: Rhizomys pruinosus; assembly: GCA_009823505.1. Lineage (NCBI taxonomy): Eukaryota > Metazoa > Chordata > Mammalia > Rodentia > Spalacidae > Rhizomys > Rhizomys pruinosus. The sequence goes on from VZQC01006501.1 coordinate 1,226,513, forward strand.
TAGTATATATATATATAATATATCTAACAAACAAATAAAGCTTAACTGAACCATTATATTATAAACACTATGATAAGAATTGAATGTGAGTTCATGAAACTGAGCAAAAATAAGTGTAAGACTTGAACAAAAAGCTCAATGGAAATGGATGAACACTTAGATCAGCTTCCTGTGGGCTGTGTTTTCCATATTGCACACTGCTTGAACCACAGCAGGGATCTCCTGGGAGTAGAGAAGAAATAGAACATCAGTCCTGTCCTGATCTTTCCCAAAGGAATCAAATTACATAGTACCACGCGATCATTCAAAGTATTTAAAGAAACAGCTCTGAGAATAATGGCTTCGCAATGTGATGTGATGGAGAAACGTGACTAGAGGAATGAATTTGTACAGAAATTAAAAAAAAAAAAAAACTAACATTCAGAGTGGGCCTTTTGAGAATGCAATGTTGCCTGGATGAGACCTAGTCAATGGTAGGAACACACAATACTGTCTCACAGAGACTGAACATTCCCAGTGACAAACAACCAGCTATCAAGTCAGGGGATACTATCTCTGGCTCTCCACAAGATACTTACAACGACATGCACATACTCCACACACAAACACATTCCAGACAATAATTTAACAAAATTATAGTAGCATGAGTTGTAATGGCACCATAGCTTTATCCTGACTTGGGCAGGCGAAGGCAGGATGGAAATCTCCTAGGTTCAAGGCCAACCCCTGGTCTAGCATAAGCAAGATTCCAGACAGTCGAACTACGGAAATCCCTGTCTCAAAAAATAAAAAATAACAATATAAAATAAAGTAATAAATAAAACAATAAATCATTTATTAAAAATAAAAAAAAAAAAAAAAAAAAAAAAAAAAAAAAAAAAAAAAATGCAAAAATTCGAAAAAATTTTAAAAGAGATGAAAAAGAGATCGAAAAACTGTCTGTGCTGGGTGATGGGACAAGAAGGAACAACTGGATACGATTTTCGTTGAAATTATTGTATGAAAATGCATAAGCTTCAGATCAAACAATTGGCTTTTGAAAAGAACAAATTTCAGTGCTTTTTTTTTCTTGTTTTAGATCGCACAGAGAAAGAAGAGAGCCATGCAGATCATCCTGATCGGACATCGGCGAGTAAGGAAGCAGCCTGCTCCCCTGCTAACCCCTGGCAATTGCCATAAGCCTCTAGTCCACATCAGCAGCAATGGCAGAAAGCAATGTGGACAAATGCAAGGTAAGACAGACTTCTCCCTTCGTTTCTCCTCTGACCAAAGTTCTAAAGTGAATGGTCAGTCAGAGAGACGAAGCTCGCTCAAGACAGAGGAATCGTGTGAAATAAGACTCATAATAGTCTGCTGAATGTGGCTAGTAAGTCTGAATCGCTTACTCCAGCACTGACCCGATCTGTAAATGGTACAATGAGTGATTCCTCTGCCTTGAGAGACAGAAAAGCTCATGCAAGATAGCCTTGATCTCCATAGAACTGACCAGAGCAATAGGATCTGAACAGTTTTGGAGCCACAGCACACAATGATGAGACAGGTAGCCAAGACCCAGTAGGAGAGATGGTCCCTGGCTGAGACAGGAGTGAGAAAGACTGGACTCAACACTTCGGTAGGGGATGCGGGCAGGTAATGGATTACTTTTGCTGTCAGGAGGACAGTGCATCATGAAAGCCATGAGAATTCCAGCACAGGACTAGGAAACCCCATCCCTAAGATATCAAGGATTGAGGGTGCATAGCGACTATGAAAAAAAAACAGAAAAGAGAAAGTGAGAATTCATGGATTATTTAGAAAATTAGAAAATCCCAGCCTCCCCTTGCACCCAGAGAACTGAATGGACAGCGGAGCCAGTTCAGTGTGCACAGGACTCACTCAGGTAATGAACACACAGTCCACGTTAAGTCCAGAGAAGAATTACAAGGGAACATACTCTACTGTGGGATGGTGCCAAGACACTGTGAACACCTGGATGGCCAGTTTTTCAAGCTAGAAGGTATGGTAGAATGAAAACAACTAAAAAGCTGGAAAATAAAGATTGGACTAGTTTCTAGAAATGATGATGTCACCTTTAGAGGGCATATTAAAAGGTAGACTCAAATATTGCTTGAAAAAAATACCGATCAAGTGTAGATATATTGTTGTCATATTTCTCGAATACTTCTAGACACTGTGAAAAATCTGGCTTAAAAGTAATTCCTACATCAATGGAAAAAAACCCACACACAATTTAGCCAGACTACTGCACGAGCATGCAGCCTAGCTGTCGGGAGGCTGAAGCCAGGAGAAGAACAAGCTCAAGACCTCCCTGGCTACACAGTGAGTTCTAAGTCAAATCTGGCCAACCTAAAATCCCTACATTCAACTTAAGGAAGGAAAATGAACACTGGATATAGCTCAGTGATACAGAACTTGCCTAGCAGTCACAGGTCTTTGATTTAATCTCTAATACTAACAAAAAGGAAAAAAAATCAATCAAATCCCCATTGGGTAAATAATAATTTACCAGAAAGCAAAAACAGAAACAGAATATCTATATTCTAAAAGCTAAAAGAAAAAAATTAAATTATTATAAGCATATGAATAAGTTTTCATTTATAGCTTACTGCTTTAATGCTAGCATGAGTTGAAAATACCCAAGGAGTGTTGAAGAGATGTCAGAGAGGATGAGAGGAACAGCTGCTGAAGCAGATGAAGATGAATGATACAGTACCTGAATCACTGACCCTCTCATCCAAAAAGCAGTTACTACCAGAACTGAGAACGCAGCCACGGCGCACTCTAGCATACAGTATGTGATCCAATAAACTGTATGGGTCTATGAAAAGTCAGGGCACTCCTGCAGGAACTACCTGGACTGATTATCACATATAGAAATAAATTATTATTTTGAAACATTTTTTTATTATTTTTAATGGAGTGTATATGCCGTGATGCCAGTATGCACACCCATGTTGTGCAATGCCCCCCGAAGGTAAGAAGGGGGCATCAGATGTCTTGAAACTATTAGTGATGGTTTATCCCATGATACGGTGATAGGAATCAAACTCGGGTCCTTTGCAAGAGAGCAACTAGTGCTCTTAACCACTGAGCCATCTCTCCAGCCCCAGAAATATAATTTTAATATTGAATTGACTTCAGCAAGCACCCACTATCGTAAGACAGATTTTTCTTCTGACTCCCTCTGGACTACAGTGATCTCAAATGCAGCTTTTCCTACAAGTCCCAAACATCAAAAACATACAACAGAACAAATAGGAAGCCTTAAGTCCCCAATGAAAGGCAAGTGTCAAGAAAGAAGAGTGTATAGATAGATGAGATGAATAAATTGCAACACACACACAAAGCTCTGAATCCACCTCAAGAAAAGAAAGGAACAGTCAAGTGTATTTGTACTAACACTGAGATGAATCTTAAAGGGGTTCTTTCTACAATATATCCAAAAGACATCCACAGTCATTTTTAAAAATAACATTACTGCGGCGTGTTGCGATACTGTAACCTAGCAGGGAGGCAGAGGCAGGTGATCTTTGTGAGTTCAAGGCCAGCCTAGTCTACATAGCGATTCCAGGACGAGCCGGACTACAGGAGACCCTGTCTCAAGAAGACCACAAATAAATAATATAAATATAAATAAATAATAACAGTACTTACCACTTTCAAGAAGCTGCTTGCCTCTAAAAGTAAATTCGACCGGCTGAGAGAAGGGGCTGGAGAGATGGCCTAGCGGTTAAGAGCGCCGACCGCTCTTACAGAGGACCCGGGTTCGATCCCCAGCACCCACATGGCGGCTGAGAACCGTCTGAAGCTCCAATTCCAGGAGAACTCCAGTTCCAGGGGAATCCGAGACCCTCTTCTGACCTCCGCGGCGTTGCACGACACGGGTGCACAGACTTGCATGCGGACAGTGCATTCATACACATACAGAAATAAATAAAATTAAAAAAAAAAAAGTAAATTCACAATAGCTCTGGAGTTTTATTAAAAATATCTGGAGTCAACAATACAGGAAGTTTCAGAAATATTTTAAATCTGTGGAAAATAATCATATGCCCCCATCCCGCCTAGGGAAAAGGCACATTTTTTTGAATCAGTTCAAGTAACAGTTCATAATCTATACCAGCAGATGTTTTATTTGCAAAAGAATCTAGAATGAAGGTCTATAAGAAACCAAAGCATTTATTCTATCAATAAGTAATAGCATAGGAGAGAATTACTTTGAAATGAGCTATAAAGTCTACTTTCTTTCATTCTCTCCACATAGAATTCTAAACAAAGCACAGGTATTTGTTTGGTCTAGTACCACTAAGGAGGCAGTTAACAGAAATACAAGTTTCTTAAGGAATCTATGGTGGGATCAGAACTAGTAATTAAAATTGATTTTTACCTCTTGAAGTCTTTGGTATACACACATATTTCCTAAGAAAAGCCAAGAAGACGATTAATGTCTATGACAGTAAATGGCTCAAACTGTAAGGGAGATTGAGACTCCAGTGTTAAGAACAGCTTATATCTATTAAGAACTCATGTTACACATTCTTTGACCACTTCATTACATTAACTTTGTCCCCAGCTGTCCAAAACAAAGTAGCCAGAATATACAAAATAAAAAAAACATATATTTCACTCTATCATTTAATTTACCAAGAGTCACAATATTTATCTGATCATGCAACAAAAATCTGCCCTCCAAATAGTTTTTTTGAATGGTGTTAAGAATACTGTATTAGAGTTGTTACCCTAAGGAGCAAGATATAAAGTGATGAGGATATAATGGGTCAAAATTCACTCAAATTACCCCAGATGCAAGGAAAATATATCAATTCTTTCTCCGTAAAGCCTACTAGTCAACTTATTATTCCCTAATTCCTTCACTATACATTTTGGCAACAATGAAGAGAAAGCCACTGTGGGCCAGCCTATCAAAGTGTAAACAAGTCCCACAGGACTCATGCTCTGAGAAGCAACACATACAGAGAAGCAAGCAACAGTTAAAAAAATGAAAGTCAGCAATTTCAGCATGGTGCAATCAGGAAGGAAGACTGATTTAAACTAGAGGATCAAGAAAAACTTCACTGACGAGAAGGCAGAAAAGGACAAATCTTACTCTTTGACATTATGACTTAAAATATCAATGAACATGCCTAGTTGATGAGAGCTATATTACATGCCTGAAAACAAACCAGATACAGTCCAAATTGCCTTGACATGGTATCAGCATACACACTACACTGAGATCCTGACTAGCAAGGGCTTAGAAGAAAAGAAGTCTGAACCATGATTTAAAAGAAGTTGCCTTAGAAACAGAGGAGTTATCATGAACAATTTGTTGGCGCACATACACACATGTACTTCAAAAGCAGTACTAAAGGGATAAAGGAAGAACATTTTGATAAAAACAGGAGTAAAGGGGTTCCTTGTTAGCATAAAAGTAGAAAGCTTAACTGAATCAGGTCATGGAAAAAAAAAAAAATCACAAACCATGAACTTGTATATTTAGATGAAAAGTCTTCCAAGCACAGATTTAAACATGTGGTCTGTTTTTTGTTTGGGTTAGCCTTCCCTCTCCCCCCCATCCCTTGCTGAAGACAGTAAAATGAGAGTAAAAAAATTATGTTATGAAAACAATGAGGGCTGGAGAGATGGCCTAGCGGTTAAGAGCGCCGACCGCTCTTACAGAGGACCCGGGTTCGATCCCCAGCACCCACATGGCGGCCGAGAACCGTCTGAAACTCCAATTCCAGGAGAACTCCAGTTCCAGGGGAATCCGAAACCCTCTTTGACCTCCGCGTGTTGCACGACCCGGCGGTGCACAGACTTGCTGCAGTTAGATCATCATACCACACTACAAAATAAAAAAAAAAAAAAAGAAAAACAGATGACAAGTGCTATCAGATTACACAAATTTATAAAAGAAAAAGAATGATAAATGACAATGGTAAATTGTGCTGCATACAAAAGAAAGACAGATGAGCAACAGGAAGAGTCCCCCATGCACACCGGGCAGGGTTACAGAAGCTGCTTCCAGGTCTGGAGACCTAGTGGAGTGTGGAGAATACAAGACAGGAATTGTTTCTTTTTCCTTTCCATGTCCTCCTTTTGAATAGAAGCGTCTAGAACTAATAACTTGCACCTATCCCACCATTAAATTCTGGGGCAAATAACTTGGTTTAGTTTTTCAGGCCCACACATGAAGATTTATCCCATTAATAAAGATACCTAGAATCTAGCTGAGAATGGTGGCACACGCCTTTAATCCTAGCACTCATTCGGGAGGCAGAGGCAGGTGGATCTTTGTTGAGTTTAAGGACAGCCTGGTCTACAGAGTGAGTTCCAGGAACAGGTTTACAGGGAGACATGTCTCAAAAAAGACAAAAAAAAAAAAAAAAAAAAAAAAAAAAAAAAGATATCTAGAATCTAACCCATTTCCCATAATAAGCTTTGCAATTCCTGCTGGTATTGTAAAGAGCTGAAGCTCTAGAGATAGTGGGATGAGGATATTTTATATGCATAATGAACTTGAATCTTTGGGAGATATACAGTGGCCTGAGTGCAGTAGGCACATAAAAAGTACATATAGAGGGCTGGATAGATAGTCTAGCGGTTAAGAGTGCCGACTGCTCTTGCAGAAGACCCAGGTTCGATCCCCAGCACCCACATGGCGGCCGAGAACCGTCTGTAACTCCAATTCCAGGAGAACTCCAGTTCCAGGGGAACCCGACACCCTCTTCTGACCTCCGCGGCAATGCACGACACGGGTGCACAAACCTCCATGCAGACAATACATTCACCACATAAAAATCAAAAAGTACATATAGAAAGTCCCCAAGCAGATATATATCCAAATCCCTAGAGCCCATGAATGTTGCCTATAAAAGAAACTTGACAGACATAATTATGAATCTTAAGATGGACTGTTGGCCTGAAACGTACGAATAAGTCTGATGAAATCACAAAGGTCCTCGTAAGTGAAAAAAAGAGGCAGGTGAATAAAACCCTAGGGGAAAAGCTCACTGGCCACTTGCTTCTGAGATGGAGAAGGGCACCACAAGTCAATGAAAGAAGGCACCGTCTAGACAGGATGGGAAGGCCAGGAAAGGAAGTTATCCCTGCAGCCTCCAGAATAATCGGCCTGCCCATATTCTGATTCTAGCCCAGTGGAAACCCATTTTGGAAATCAGACCTCCAGCACCCCATAATAAATTATCTCTGGTTTGAAGCCACTTAAAGTAATAAACACTTGTTTTAAAACTATTTCCCTTATTTATTTTATTTTATTTTTTATTTTTAGTCTTTTCAAGACAGGGTCTCCCTGTAGCCCAGCTGTCCTGGAACTCACTCTGTAGACCAGGCTGGCCTTGAACTCACAAAGATCCACCTGCCTCTGCCTCCGAGTGCTAGGATTAAAGGCGTGCACCACCACGCCCGGCTAAAACTATTTCCCTTATTTTTATTGAGGTTTTAATTATCATTTAAAAAAAAAAAAAAAAACATGGCAAAAAAGCAGCCTAGGGATTCCAAGATTATGTACTGGTAACCTTAGTCCAGAGGCTCAAATGCCATGTGGGACTGAACTCGGCTAGTGTCATATCCTAGGGAATCACACTGTAGAAACTCATGCCAACACATGCAATCAAAAAATGTGTGATGTATGAATGAGATACATATGCTTCATTTCCCTCCCATGCATGTTATACCTTAAATGATCCAACATGCTGAGAAATGAATAACAAAAAAGAAAAAGATTGTGGCTGGGAGCATAATTTATTGTTTAAAAATTTACAGCATTCATTTTCAGGTTTTAGCAAAAACATCTACCAAATTCTGTATGAAAGCTATTGTACTTCCTAAGCTTTCCACTAAATCCCACAAGTTAGACATTACATTTTCTGTTCTTGATAAATTTCCCAAGTCTCATGTTCTAAATGAAAAGAGGCCACGAATAAACATTAGAAAATGAATCTACCTCAACCTAAAGCTCTTCTACCACAACTCCTATGTGCATAGTGGACCCTCCTTTAGCGAACACCCACTGTCATTTTCTAAAATTCATCAGATTTATAAACTAATATAATGTATAATGGCTATGAAGAGTTCTTTTTTTTTTTTTTTTTTGAGACCCAAAAGACTACTCCTTGTTGTCCCAGCTTGTCCTGGAACTCGCTCTGTAGACCAGGCTGGCCTTGAACTCACAAATATCTGCCTGCCTCTGCCTCCCAAGTGCTAGGATTAAAGGAATGCACCACCATGCCCAGCTAAGAGTTCTTATAAACATGGAAAATAAACTATTTCTGCAATCTTCTTGCTTTAGATACCATGTGTCTATTTTGGTCATCACATATTTTTACTATTCCTTTTTCTTTAACACTGTTTGGCTGGCATTTATTTCCATAGATACTGAAAACTTCAGATTATGAAGAATGTATTCGAGCATAATTTTACATAATTTAGCACAAATTTTGTACATAACGAAGTAGAGGGACTATTGGGAGCATGAAGATAACAAAGATTTGGGGCTCTAACATGTTCATAGTAGTGACACAGACAGGTCAAAAGACTAAACAATACTGAAAACCAACTGCAAATATGTTTTAACATATGCAAACTGCTTCTGTTGGAGGAGCTGGGACCCAAAGAAGCTAAAGATGAAGGAAAGCCAGGTCGAAAAGAAGCTTTCATTTTGCAGGCCATAGAGAAGCAATGAAGGTTCTGGATGTAGCAGATAGCACAGTACTTACAGCAGGAAGGATAGCCATAAGGGAAGAACCAAGAAGGGACAGGAAAGCCTTCAAGAATGAGGCTGTCTGAGCATAAGAGGATTGGAACTCTGAGTGGGGGAGTGAAGATGGAAGACGAAGACACAGAAAAAGCAGCATGTTCAAAACACACAATTATACAACCTGTTAAAGTAACTGCCAATATAAATAGATCAGGGACTGAGAGGCACACAACTCAGGTTGAAATGCCAGGTCCCTTTGTTCAAGGAAACAGCCTTTTTGAAAACTAAAGCTCTGAGTGAACTGTAAGGAAATAGCTAAAGTAATACAAATTAAAAGCCTGGTGATATCAGAATACTCGACTAGGTGAGTTAAAGTGTAAGTCCAAAGTAAATGGAAGGATCCCAAAGAGCAACAATCAAAAACGGCCATCAGACACTTTCAGCTTCTCACTTTATTTTCTTCCTCCCTTCTAATATTTAACTATGGTAAGGGAGAAAACCCGGGTATGTATGGGTGGTTATTTGCTTGTTTGTTTGTAGAGGTGGCAAGAGGAGAAAAGGCCAGTGTGGTGTGGTGTGGTAAAGGAGACAAAACATGAAGCTTCAGAGTGAAATCTAAACAATTTATGAAAGTGATGCTCTCATATAATCTAGCCCTTATATCCTTGAGAATCAAACCAAAATACAATTTATGGTCTTACTGAAATGTACCCTAGTCCTAATCATACAACTTTTAAAATTATGATGAATCCCATCGTTCTCAAAGAAAGCACCTATAAAGGTACTTCCCCTAAACAGTTCCCCATACATAATGGAAACCTCTAATGTCTACTCCATTCATCTAAGTTTCTTTTCTTAGATTATTCAGATATTAAAAGCTAAAAACTAAATATTGAAAGGCTTAAGCTAATCAAACTCTAACTGAATCTCCTTTAAGTCAGTAAACCAGAATCGGTCCTCTCTGTTTTTAGGCCTAATTTACAGTGCAATTAATTAAGGCAGTGAAATACCTGTAAACTAAATATAAATACTAGATGCTTGGCACCAGAACCTTTACTAATTATGTCCAAATCTCATTCTTCAATCTCTTGGCTTGGATGTCTAAAAACAATACATTTTCTCATGAAAAAATGAAATGTAGTAAGTAGGCTAGTTCATAAATTGTTTGCTGTATTAAATATTTTTAAATCAATTGCTCATAACAAAAACAACTGAAGAGAAAGACAATCTTCTATAAAACAATGTGACATTAGTTTACAGGTTACCTAGTTGGTGAGCTCAGAGGATCAGCTGCATTCTTTCACATAGATGACGCCATGTTTCAAATGGATGATGCCATGTGGCTGTCTTAATGCACAATCTTTTTTTTTTTTTTTGCCGCGGGGGGGGGGGGCGAGGGGAGGGGGGGGGGGGCCGGGCCGAGCGAGCGACGGCGGGCGAGAAGGGCCAGGCCGAGAGCGGGGGGGGCCAGGCCGGCCCCGGCCGCCCCGCGCGAACCCGAGGGGGCCGAGGGGAAGGAGACCGGGGGCCAGGAAACAGAAGCGGGAGGGAGGGAAGGGCGAGCGGGAGGGGGGGGAACATGTGTGAAGACAGGGTGGGGGGCCGGCAAATGCAGACGGGAAAAGAAGCAGGGAAGGAGGAGGAAACCCGGGGGGGAGGAGGCAAGGAGGGGGGGAAGACGGGGGTGAGGAATGGGAGGGGCCGGGGGGCGCACGCCGGGAAGCCGAGGACGTAGGGGAGGCAGAGGCAGGTGATCTGTGTGAGTTCGAGGCCAGCCTGGTCGACAGATGAGTGTGATCTAGGACAGCTGGGGCTAACAGGGGAGACCCCTGTCTCGAAAGACAAAGNTTTTCGAGACAGGGTCTCCCTGTAGCCCCAGCTGTCCTAGAACTCACTCTGTAGACCAGGCTGGCCTCGAACTCACAAAGATCCACCTGCCTCTGCCTCCCAAGTACTAGGATTAAAGGCGTGCGCCACCACGCCCAGCAATTAATAAACAGTCTTAAACACCTAAACTTGAAACAAAGGGTCCTAATTCACTGCTAAAGTATAATTTGAAGGAAAAATGTCTTCAAACATGTTCCCCCAAATCAAGATTTATGAAATAAATACACCAGCATTCTGTTTACTGGAACCAGGGTATCATAAACTCTGGCCAAAAGGGTAGAGAAGGGGAAGGGGAAGGACTGGACCAACCAGATATAGACTGGACTTCTAGACAGAAGAGACGGAGGTAAGGAAAAGGAAAAACTCAAAACTAGAAACAACACATAGAGGAATTAATTTGCCTCTTTTGTTAAAAAAAAAATCATTGTGGAATCTTCCTAATACTCTTGTGTGAAGAAATAAGAATTGCATAATTTCTTTTGAAGATCAGGAGTTTGGTACATCTCTTACTAACTCACCACCGATGGTTAGAGACCATTCCATGTTACACACTTAACTATATCATCTAAACCAGTGGTTCTCAACAAAGGTTAATTTTTTCCCATAGGGGTGTTTGGCAGCATTTGGGGGGAATCACAGATTTGGGGCTGCTAACAGCATCTAATAGGTACAGGCCAAACATATCCTACAAACCCCCAGGACTGTCTGGACAATGAAGAATTATCAAGTGCAAAATGGCAAGGATTGGAAGAACTAAGGATGCCTTTTCAAAACTACCAAAGCAAAAACCTACTTTTCAAACCTTTGTACTAGTCATCTAATTAAAGAAAAGCCACCACCAGGAGATGACTCCATTTGCAACTGATTTTAACGTGGTAGCTGGCTGGCCAGGAGAGTCCTACTGAAAACCACTAATAGATTCAGAGCAGGTGCAAAGAAAATGCAGGGAAAGAACTTTCTAATCCTTGTATTTCATTGTTTTTATTGTACCAAGTCACAAGAGGGGCATCCACATGGTTCAGTATCAAATTGTGTCTCTTCTACAGTCAATATTCTACAAATACCATGACCTCATCAAAACAGTATTCTTATTAATATAAAAACTCAAGTCAACTATATTAGGGAAAAAGATTTGTAACTGAGGCTGTAAGGGGTGGAAATGCCACCCAGGTCTTTAAAAGCCAAAGTTATTTCACAGTTTGCTTGCAAAATGTCTCAGACCATTATTAGTTTTAGTAATGCCAAGTTTGTTTCTTCTAAGCCTACTAGTTATGGAGAAAGGAAAAACCCACCATTTTCTGCAGTCATTTACAGCAATGAAACATAAGCTTTGAAAAACAAAAACAGGTTTGTGCAATAATATTTTTTCTTTTTATCACAACTGTTGGGGGGGAGCAATCACTGGAAGTGCAAATGAAGATTCCAAGAAACCTTTCATCTACCTAAATACCTACAGTGGGGGAAAAAAACAAAGGGAAACTCTTACAGGTCTGAAAACCATGAGCGGTAAAGATTTTCCTAATACACCCCCCCTCAAAATCCTGGTTTACTCATATTTTTCCTCAGTTCAAAAAGGTGTAAAAAAAAAAAAAAAGACCTCACTGAAGGCTTTCAGCCAACGCTGCTCAGAACAAATGAAAGCACCTGGCAAACCTCCCTGCTGAGAAAGCGCGGCAGGGGACAGTACGCTGTGGTTGAGTGTGACCCTACGCACCTTTCAGGGCGGTTTTCACACACACACACACACACACACACACACACACACACACACAGCATCTTGTCTTAGTACTACTTTCTAGAGCAAACCTAAGCCAACTTTGGTGGCTTCCATCCCCCACCTTGACAAAAATCAACCATGCAGCGCAGCCCATGTCCTTACGCAGGAAAAAAAAAAAAATCTAACCAGCTCTCTTTTCCACTCACTGAGTGGCCACAGGAAGTTGGCAGGTGATACCACTGCGATCCCACCCAGGCTCCACGGAAGGCGCACCGAGACACCCAGACGAGTTCTCCCAGCGTGGGGAAAAGCCCGGCATCTAGGGGTCTCCGCGGAGACAGGTGCTTAGCTTTTCTATCCTGAATTGTCCCTTCGTTTAAGGAGGGCTGAGCTCAACTTCAGAGACCAGGGTTCCCACACGCCCCGCCACGCTCCCAGTTGCCCGAGAGGACGCGCGACAGCGGCCACGGCGCAGACTATCCGCCTGCTCTGCGCAGAGGCCGGCATGCCGCCCGCGGCCCCCGCAGCCCCGGCCGGGTCCCCCGCGACCGTGCTCACCGAGCAGCAGCAGCTTGACCTCGCGCGCAGCCTTCTCGCCGTCCTCGCGTAGGTTACGGTCGATCATCTTGCTGCGCTCCACCGCTGCCTTGTCCTCGGCGCTCAGCGTGCAGCCCATGGTGGCCGATCGACGCCGCGCCCTGGGCGCACGGGCCGGCTGGCAACACGGGCAGAGGCTGGCCCTGAGGCGGCCCCTCCACGTCCTCCGCGGAGCCGAGCGGGAGCCGCGATCCGCTAAGCCGCACGCACGCCGGGACAGTAGTCCCCGCCGGCCGCAGCCTCGGATCCGCGCGCTCTGGCCCCCGCCGCTCCCAGGCTCCGCGCCTGCAGCAGCTGCTCCTGCTGCCGCCCTGGCCGAGCTGCAGCCTCGCACACCGGCGCCTGCCCGGCCTCCGCGCGCCACCGCCGCCGCCCCGCCCCTGCCCGCCCCGCGACCTCTCCCAGCGCGCGCTCACGCACGTGCCCTCGGACAGCGCCCCCTGTGACGGCCGCGCGCCCGAGCGGCTGCCCACCCCAGTGCCCCCGCGCGTGCCCAGAAGTGCCCGGCGTGCAGTGTAGTCCCTTTGGTGGGGAGCCCAGCCCTTTCCCCCGGGTACTAGTGCCCGGGATCCCCGCGTACCTACCCCTGAGGGTGAGGGTGGGATGGTTGCCAAAGTTGCAAGCAAGGAAAAAAAAAAAAAGCCAGTCCTGGGCGTTTGAGCATGCCCAGCGCCGGCAGCCACGCAGGGTTTGCAAAATGTAAACCCGCGTGGGCTCTTGTGGAAGGCCATATAGGAAAGTGAGCTGGGAAGGGAATGCAGCCCAGGGGAAGGCCGAGGTGAGGATAGTGTCCGACCTAGGAGGAGAGGGGCTTGGCCTACCAAGGCACACTTCCTATCTTGCTCTCTTTTGCTCTGGCTTTTGTCAGTGCTCGCCTTGCTTTTCATGAGAGAACACACTCTGAAGGATTTTTTCAGAACCTTAGAAAACGTTAGACGAAGAATCAAAGAATGTTGTTTTTTTTTTTAAATGACAAGAGCAAGAAAAAAACAAGTCTGTGGCTCTGTGGAATGGATGTCCCCTAGGGCACACATAAGTTCCTTGCCAAACTGTGTACCCATGCTTATGATCATGTTGTAACTCTTGTGCCAGTGGGCATGCTATTCCTTTTTACAGGCCTCAGCTTCCTTGCTGGCAAGTGAGCGGTTGATTGATTGACACTATTGTTCCCCGTCCTTCCAGCTGGCCAAGGAGGCCTTCACCTAGCAGGAGTGAAAGATCTTTGGAATAAGGTCTTTCCCTTAGAGACAGCATAAGAAATGTTGGCTGATTAGAAGACGAAGCTGTTAGCAAAGAAAATACCTTACTTAATGACTTCAAAATTAGAAAGCTGTTTTTGGTTTGCCTCTGAAAGTCTTATTTTCTAAAATTCATTTGGAAAAACTGGGCTTTCATTGTAAGAAAGTGAAGCTGATTGATGACTCAGGGCTTGGTCTCCCCAAACCAGCCCTATGAGCTAGCAGAGCATGTGGAGACCCCTTTGTGAAAGAGTCGAACGTGCCGGGCACATGACATGGACTTCCAAGACCGGCTTCGGCTTTCTCCAGGCCTTTTCTTAATGTAACAATAGCAGGAGTACTCTCCTATTGTACCTGAGTCCCCCTCATTCCTCATTCCTGGCACTCAAACTGTTCACCAGGACTTCCAGAATTAAGGAAGTCAACTTTCAACACACCGAATTATCCTTTAGGGTCTTCAATTATTCTCAGTCTTTACTGTATTCTTTAGGCCAGGTGGAGTATAGGACCAACAGTCCCACCAGAGAAATTAATCAGCTGAGCACTGGCAGAAACAGCTACAAAACTTATGTTTTAGGGAAATGAAATTGTAAAGAATTACAAGAATTACCGCCATTACTTGGAAACCTAATCGAGGAGATGAGAGAGAAGTAAATACATAGAAATGAAGCAAAACTTGTAAGAGGATGAGAAGTGATGGAGTGGTAGAATGGGAAGAGAGTCCAAAAGAAGAGTTATGAATAAATGTTTAAGAAACCGATGATGGTACTGGCAAGGAGGATTTTCAAGATGCATGTATCAGGAGGGGCTGCCATAACAAACAGGTCAGATGCATGTATCAGGAGGGGCTGCCATAACAAACAGGTCAGATGCATGTATCAGGAGGGGCTGCCATAACTAACAGGTCAGATGCATGTATCAGTAGGGGCTGCCATAACTAACAGGTCAGATGCATGTATCAGGAGGGGCTGCCATAACGAACAGGTCAGATGCATGTATCAGGAGGGGCTGCCATAACAAACAGGTCAGATGGCTTGAACAGCAGGAAGAGAATCTCACATTGCTGCAAGCTGCAAAGTCAAAGCTGATGGAGGGTTCTCCAGTGAGGAGGGCATTTTCTGGTGTTTGCAACACTGGGTCCCCTCATAATAAAGTGGGAAGAATTGAGCACAAGAGCCAGAAAGGAGAGAGAGGGAGAGGTCTTTCTAGTCTCTCCTGTATTAGGATTTGATGGGGCACCACTTTCAGTATTTCATCTAGATCAAATTACTTCCTGTTCCATCACAGTTGGTGTCAGGGCTTCAACTTAAAAGATTTGGTGAGACATAAATATTAAGTCCAGAATAGTAAATAACTATTTCATAGAAACAACTAGTTAAAGTGTTAATATGCAAAGTACTCAGAGAAGATGGGAATTGTTTTATGGTAATGCCTGTGATGAACAAAACTGTGTGGGACAAAATTGAAAGAGAGCTATACATATTAAGGTGAAGGACTGGACTTGATAGAATGAGTACTAAGTGTCCCAACATTCTTTTGAACTGAATACTATGTATTGAAAAGACAAGACTCTTTTCTTCACATATAAAACAAGTGGATGGAATTGGTAATCCAGACATGAGAAGGTAAGAGTAACTCATACTAATAACTTACATAATTATGATGATCCAAAATATGATTCAACAACTTTATCAAGAGTGTGGAACAGACATTATTAGCTCCTCTAATTTATAGAGAGTGAATTAAGAAAACTTGAAATACAGAGGTTGAAGCTATACTTCTTAATACTTGTTTTACTTCTGAATGTCATGGTCATTTTGACAACTCTATTGAGATATGAATCATATTCCATAGACTTTGCCCATTTGAAATGTACGATTCAGTGGCTTTTAGTATATTTGTGAAACATTTTATGACCTGCAAGGAAACTGTGTATACCATTAATCACTCTATTCCCTCAGACCTAAAAACTCACCAATCTTGGGCCAGGCATGGCAATGCATACCTTTTTTTTTTTTTTTATTTTATTTCTCTTTTTTCTGTCTTTTTGAGACAGGGTCTCCCTGTAGCCCCAGCTGTCCTGGAACTCACTCTGTAGACCAGGCTGGCCTTGAACTCACAAAGATCCGCCTGCCTCTGCCTCCCAAGTGCTAGAATTAAAGGCATGCGCCACCACGCCCGGCGGCAATGCATACCTTTAATTCCAGCAACCTGGAGGCAGAGGTGAGCAAATGTTTGTGAGTTCAAGGCCAGCCTGTTCTACATAGTGAGTTCCAGGACAGCTAGGGCTACTCACCAATCTCATTTCTCTTTACTTTTGCCTATTCTAGATATTTACATAAACAAAAGGAACCACATAATATTTGGCCTTTTATAACTGACTTCTTTAACTTACCATAATATTTTCAATGGTTTTCCATGTTATTTCTTCCTATTTCTGAATAACACTGAGCATCATATGCTAATAGAGTTAGACACATATGTCAAGTGACAAATGGGAACACATTTATTTAAGGTTTTAAAATAACTCCAAACTATTTCATAAGTTATCTCTGGAGAAAAATATGGATATTTAATGTAGGAATGAGAAGGTACAATGACTGATATATTGAAATGACAGAAGATGGGTCTTAAATCAGCGGTAATAGACATTTTCTCTCTGGCTTTGAAGTGGGAGGTTTACAAGTGTTGAAAGAAAGTTACATCAAACAAAACTACCTTGATGTAAGGGAAAATTTGTATGCCTTTCTCTGTGCCTTTTCATAATGTGAAACAGCAAGAGTACTCTTCTGTTACACTTGAGTCCCCCTTGTTCGTGGGACTCAGACTCAAAGGCAATCTCAGGATTTCATCCATTCTTGTCTAAAATGTAAAATCCAGACTTCATAACCTTATATTGGGCACAGTATACACCTGTATGAAGTTTTAAGTTTAATTCAAATCTTGACATCTGTGTTTGTCAGACATCAAGTGGGACTGATGTCACAAGTATGACTGTAATACTTGGGAAAAATTTCTGGCCCCAAACCCTTTCCTTACACCAACCTTAGAAATTTTCCCAAGTTATCTGAAGTGTGTTAGCTGGAAGAGTGGACAAATGTGAGAATTAGGAGGAACATAGAAGGAGAGGGAGTCAGGATAACTTGGGGAGGGCAGTGAGCAGAATGAGAAAGGTCAGAAGTTAACTGTGTGTCACTGTCAGGCTATGTCCTTAGTGGGTGTGGCTCCTGGACCATGCTCGCTCCGTTACTGATTGATTATTGGTAAATCAGAAAAGTTTGTTTTGGGAACAAAGTAGGAATATTTAGGAGGATAGAGAATATAGCCTGGAATCTGTGCCTTTCTATACTGAGAAATATGGAGATCCCAACACAAGCCATTGAGATTCAAAGTAAAGTTTGAAAAGTAAAAGCCTGGGGCTGGAGGGATGGCCTAGCGGTTAAGAGCGCTGACCGCTCTTGCAGAGGACCCGGGTTCGATCCCCAGCACCCACATGGCGGCTGAGAACCGTCTGTGACTCCGGTTCCAGGAGAACTCCAGTTCCAGGGGAATCCGAGACCCTCTTCTGACCTCCGCGGCATCGCACGACACGGGTGCGCAGACCTGCATGCAGACAATACATTCATACACATAAAATAAATAAATAAATAAATAAATAAATAAATAAATAAATAAATAAAAATTAAAAAAAAAAAAGAAAAGTAAAAGCCCATTGAGCTGATGCAGAGTGTGTGACAGTGCTGTCAACTTGTCAAAACCTGGCTTCATGCAGAAGAAGGGCCTTTGCTAATGTCTGAGGAAGGTTATCTTGATTACATTTACTGAGGTAAGAAGGCTTGCCCACAGTAGGAGGTACCACGCTTCCTAGACAAAAAATTCTGGACTGTACAAGAGTAGAGAATGTGGCCTGAGCTCCAGCATTCATACATTAAACCCGTTGCTTTCTGCTCCTGATAATGTTTCCAGTTGCTTCAAGTTCCTACCGCCTTGACGTTTCCAGTGTTGGATTATAAACTGAATTTGTAGGCCAAATAAGCACTTTCTCCCTTAAGTTGCTTTTGTCAGGTCGGTTTATCACCTCAAGAGAAAATGAAACTAAGACAGTAAGGCTTTACTAAACAGACACCATGATTTGACTGTAGAGGTTATAGCACCATGGCATAGAAATCAGACACAGCCTTTGCCTGTGGATGGAGCATTCATCCCTCTAAGCATAAAGGGTCTGAGAACGTCTCCAGGCAGCACTTTGGCTGTGGGCATTTACATTCTCCTGATGGACCTTGCTCCATGGTAATACTCAGTCTCCCTCAAGTAGCCTCACTGACGGTGACCACAATCAAAGAGTAGTATCAAGGAGGAAAATTGAGAGAATGTGAGCCACTGACATCAATCAGTACACTAGATTGCAAGCACATGTGAATGGGATGAGGCACCTTGGAGGACCCAGAAATGTTCAGACAATTTTCATTTCACCAAATTAAAATTTATTGAGGGAAATTTAATTTCTCAATGAACAAAGTAATTCTTGAAGTCATTGCTGGTAAGGTCAGGGGGTCATATATAAAGGAGAAACAGGTTTGTGGGGAAATAAATAATGATTTCTAATACATCATTTTATTTTTTTATTTTTTTAGTCTTTTCGAGACAGGGTCTCCCTGTAGCCCCAGCTGTCCTGGAACTCGCTCTGTAGACCAGGCTGGCCTTGAACTCACAAAGATCGGCCTGCCTCTGCCTCCCAAGTGCTAGGATTAAAGGCGTGCGCCACCACGCCCGGCTCTAATACATCATTTTAAAATATTACCTTGGTGGAGGTGACTATCAACAGTGGTAAGGTTAAAAGTCCCAATGCCAGGGCTGGAGAGATAGCCTAGCAGTTAAGAGCACCGACTACTCTTGAAGAGGACCCGGGTTCGATCCCCAGCACCCACATGGCAGCTGAGAACCGTCTTTAACTCCAGTTCCAAGGGTATCCAATGCCCTCTTCTGTCCTCCGCGGCATTGCACGACATGGGTGCACAAACCTACATGCAGACAGTACATTCATACACATACAAAAATAAAATAAAATTAAAAAGTCCCAATGCCAGTAATGTGAAAGCAATTCATACTTCTCTTTCAACTATGTATGTGTCATTAAAAGTCCCTTAGCCTGGGCTGGAGAGATGGCCTAGCGGTTAAGAGCACCGACTGCTCTTACAGAGGACCCGGGTTCGATCCCCAGCACCCACATGGCAGCTGAGAACCGTCTGTAACTCCAATTCCAGGAGAACTCCAGCTCCAGGGGAATCCGAGACCCTCTTCTGACCTCCGCGGCATTGCACGACATGGGTGCACAAACCTACATGCAGACAGTACATTCATACACATACAAAAATAAAATAAAATTAAAAAGTCCCAATGCCAGTAATGTGAAAGCAATTCATACTTCTCTTTCAACTATGTATGTGTCATTAAAAGTCCCTTAGCCTTTAACTGCAGTATCCCTGTCTGTAAAAACAAATGTGTTGAATTAGGTTCCAATAATTCTGGATTTCTATGTGTCTATCATTTCAACAAGACAGAGAGTTGACAAATATACAGAAGCATTTTAATACACTGTTGTGAATAGAAGCTTTCAGTACAGGATGGAGTAAGCAGTGAGAATGCAGCAGCTGAAGGAGGAAGTGTAAGAATTGTAAGCACTGAATGTGGTAGGCACACACAGTAGTCGATGGAGAAATGGCCTGGGATTTCTCCTATGCTTTCAGTCATGACTCTTAAGTACCATGCAGGGGAGAAATGGTGACCACTGTAGTACAGCAGAAAGGACATGACTGTCCCATTGCTAACTCCCCCTGTAGTCTTTTCATCTTACTCCTGGCTTGCCCTCATCATCAGTTTTTCAATCCACAGGAGTCTTCATCCTTTGACCATATGTCATATCCTGCTTTGCCATATCTTAATTCCTCTCCTTACCGGATTTAAGTTCCAATTTCTATCAAGGTACTCATTCCCTTGCAGATACCCCCAAACTCCCCTCCATTCTATTCAACATGAAAAACTTAAATTCCAGTTAACTCTAAAATTGGCCTGTTGGTGGTTCTACTGGTTGCAGCTGAGCACTTAGGAATTAGAGATTTGTTAACAACTCTACTTTTCATTTGTATGGGTCTGAGCTGTCAAAAAACCCTAGAAAATGTGCCTTCAGATACATCCAACTAAACCAACATTCCCTAATTCAATATGTCCTCTCTTTCTACAATTATCTCTTACTTTTCCTGTAATCCAAGTCATCTTTTTAAAATGTCAGCCAAAGTTAGCTATTCACTTTCCATCTTGGAGAAAATTCTAGGTTTGCTAAGGTTTCATGCAAGGTTTTACTTGCTCTAACACATCTACTCCTTTCACCCATATATTGTCAGCCACTCTCTCTCTTTCTCTGACTTCCAGATTAGTCCTTGAAACTACAAATACGTCATGTCAGTTGCCCTCTACACGTATATCCTACCTAATTAGAACGTTATTCAGTCAGATAGCTGCTTGACTCATTGCCTTATTTCTTTTAAATCTCTGTTCAAATGCCACCTTATCAGATAGTCAATAGTCTCTATCCACCTACCCGTAAATCTTTATTCCTTTACTATGCACCGTAATTTCTTTATAACTCTTACCACATAGCACATGTGATTGTTTATTGCCTATCTTTATTCACTTGACTATATCTACAAAAGAGTAGAGGCTTTGTTTCTTTCATTTCTTGTTTTGTCTCTAATGCCAACAATAGTAAAAGCTGTAGTAAATTGAATAGAGGTGTTGAATTTAGAAGATGAGACCAGTCTTCTAAAGCCACTAATTAATTCATTCAATGATATTAATTGGAGACCTGTCATGGCCTGAGAACTGCTCTTAACACTGGGAGGGAGGTGGAGAAAAGATGGTAACATGAGGTTGAAATTATGGCAGTGGGAGGAGGGAGAGATCCCAAATCTTTGCATTAAATGAAATGAAATAAAAATAGCTGTGCTATGAAGATAATAAAGCAAATTTTTGGGAGTGCAATGGTTCATTGTTTTGAAAAGAAGATGTCAGGGGGCTGGAGAGATAGTCTAGCGGGGTAAGAGCACCGACGCTCTTGCAGAGGACCCGGGTTCGATCCCCAGCACCCACATGGCGGCTAAGAACCATCTGTAACTCCAATTCCAGGAGAACTCCAGTTCCAGGGGAATCCGAGACCCTCTTCTGACCTCCGCGGAATTGCACGACACGGGTGCACAGACCTGCATGCAGACAATACATTCATACACATACAAAAATAAAAAAAAATAAAAATAAAAAAAAAAAGAAAAGAAGATGTCAGGACAGAGATAGATGTGGCTCTGATTTATTAGAGGTGTGCATGAAAGCCATTGGATAAAGTGAGCAGGAACAGACTAGCAGAGACATGAAGCACAATGTTGCTCAGAAGCATGAGGAAGAGGGAAGAAATGGAATTCTGTATAGGAAGAGCCTCCAGCCAGGTACAGACATGGAAGGCCATACAGAGCCCTACTGGGACCTCTGGTCACCACATTCTCTGTATATTTTCTTACTAGAAGAATCCTGCATTGGGCAGAAATTGAGAAAATGGCTGGGATCTGGTACCCCAACCATGCTCAGCCTGGGCTGGGGCAGCCTCCAGGCCTAAGAATGATACAGTGGACCTAAAGATGTGGCATTTGGAACAGGCAGCCAAGTACCCTCTGTGAAAATTATCTGAGTGCTAAACCTCAATAGTCACAAAACTCTTAGTCAAGAAGATGTGGTAGCGTGGGTCTTTAATTCCAGCACTCAGGAA
This sequence comes from Rhizomys pruinosus, assembly GCA_009823505.1. Lineage (NCBI taxonomy): Eukaryota > Metazoa > Chordata > Mammalia > Rodentia > Spalacidae > Rhizomys > Rhizomys pruinosus. The sequence continues at coordinate 1,248,484 of VZQC01006501.1, forward strand.
GCAGAGCTGGGCGGATCCCTGTGTGTTGGAGGCCAGCTTGATCTACATAGTGAGTTCCAGGCCAGCCAGGACTGCATAGTGAGACTATGTGAAAAAAAAAAAAAAAAAGAAAGAAGTCAATTAGTCACAGGAAGAATTGGGCACCTCTAGATTATCTTATTGTCTGCAGATATGTAAGTGCACCTTCGTCATACAATGTCTGCAGAGGTCAGAGGTCAGAAAAGGGTGCTTTTTCCCCGTGGAACTGGGTACTGAGAACCAAACTTGGGTCCTCTGCAAGAGCAGCCAGTTCTCTTAACCACTGAGCCATCCCTCACTTTCAGATCATTCTAAGTGATCATTCCAAAGAGATGATACATTTGGGCCTGGAACTAGAGAAGAAGATACAGGAATTGAGTAGAAATGTTCCAGTCTCATTGGTTCAGTGCAAAGTCCCCAGAAGACAGCTGAGACTGCCTGATGAAGGAACCTGAAGGTTAGATTGACTGAATTTCAAGAGTGAAGATGGGAAACTTAGAAAGCAAGAGAAATGAACCGTCTGTAACTCCAATTCCAGGAGAACTCCAGTTCCAGGGGAATCTGAGACCCTCTTCTGACCTCCGCAGCATTGCACGACATGGGTGCACAAACCTACATGCAGACAGTACATTCATACACATACAAGAATAAATAATAAAAAAAGAATGATTACCTTTATTTAAAAAGAAAGAAAGAAAGAAAGAAAGAGAAAGAAAGAAAAAGAAAGAGAAATGAAAGTTGCAAGGTGGGCAGGGACTGGGTCCTGTAGAAAGAGGCAGGCCAGTTATGTGGTCAGATTCTATCTTAATCTCGTTCTCCATTTATCCTAATTTTATAACTATGACCATGTCTTCTTCAAAATGGAGATGTCAGAGTAAATTGAATAAGAGGACGTGTAACATAGTTCTATCATGTGCTCACAATGGTAGGACTGCTTCTGAGATTAAGGAGTAAGACCAAAATAGAGAGAGGGATTAAGATGGAGGGGACAAATGAAGGCACTGAGGGCTAAGATTAGGGATGTGGATAAGGCCCAAAGAGGAGAAATTATAGCCAAATACAGGACACAATATTTACTTGTAACTTGACAACAATAAAATTATATGCATGTGTATATAATGTCATTGCTTTTGCCTTTTTCTTCATGATTTTCAAATATGTGTTTTCTTATTCCAATGTTTGCATGACTTATTCAAATTTTAAAATTGTTCTTCTGATAAAAGATTAAGGAAACCTTAGGCTTAGGCTAAGCTTGAGGCCAAGGTTAGTTTCTCAAGAAAAGAGCTGCCTGGCTTCATTAGTCCTCTAGTTTACTGCATTGGACTTAAAAATGGCTCTGTTGACCCCTCCCCTCTGTTTACACCTCCTGCTGGCTCAGCTGTTTTTCTTTGCTGCAGCTCTCTGTTGTAGCTGTGAGGCTGACATGTGTGCCTCTTGTTCAGCTCAGCAGGGATGTGACACAAGGCCTGGTGAAGGACTGCAAGAGCCAGGCCAGAGCGACTCAGAGAAAAAGCCAGAGCTTTTCTGTCTTAATTATTGTTGGTTGCTATATTATTCCAAGTGCTGGTATTAAGGAATGGAGGAAACATTTGTTGAGTATCAAACACCTTACTAGATTACATGTGTAATAAGGGACAATGAAGGCAAAATATATTTTATATTACAATTATAAGGCATAGCTCTTCTGTGCTCCATAAGGTAGGCAGCCTTGAACAGGGCCTACATGGGTGGTTTCTTTCTGATTTGGTAGGTACATGAGTTCCAAACTTGGCTGGGGTATACTGTTTGCTTTAAGCCCAAGCACACTGGCCCATATGTTCTAACAGGTATTCATTAGGACTACTGTAAACTGATTGTTTCTCCATTACCATTTAGTCTTATTTTTTGCCTAATTTTAAGATTTCCTTTGGCCAAATTATTCTTGCTAAGATGTAGGGAAATCCATCTTGAATTGCAGGCTGGCTTTCCAGCTGGCATGCCTCAGAGCACCGCATGGCCAAGAGTCTGGCTCCGCCCCAAGGAGGAGCAAGCAGCATGGCCTAGGTGTGCGATGCTGGGTGGAGCAAGGTGTGCAGTGGCGCGGAGTTGGGGGGCTCATGATTGGTCCTGGGAACTGACGTCATTTGGTTTATAAAAGCAAGCTGTGGCAACAGGTAAATTTGAATTCCATAGTAGCATCATCACGGAGTTCCCAGCCAATAATTTTTATTAATTATTGCACGCATACAGGCTAAAGTAGGCCTGAATTTCATCCAGGTGGCCAATGGGTTTGAAAAAGGTTCCAACCTGGGTAGCTGGTGTTGTGAGTAAAATTCCTGTCCCGGCTCTGGGCAGGTGGGAAGTCACAGCCAAGAGTGGAACACGTGTCTTGTGGGTCCAGGCTAAGAGCCTAAATTGGAATTATCACTTAGACTGAGCTACGGGAAGTAGCAGGCTGGTCTTTGCGCTGAGAGACCAGTTCCCCACAGTGTCCACAAAGCAGGCGGTGCCCCCCCCCCCCGGGGGTTCCTGTTCGGCATAAAAAGAAAAGCTTACTACACTCAGAAGCAAAGGACACTTACTTGTCTTCATATTGGTGAGAGAGTAGTCTGTCTTCTCTGAGACACGTTTGCAGTACAACTAAATAATGGTCTTCAGTTTTCTCATCAGTCAAATGGTAACCACACCTATTCCGATAACTTGATAAACCCTTGGGTGGATTGTAGGGAATGGTATGTTTATAATTCAAGACAGCTGCTTCCTACCTTCTACAAATGCTGAATTTACACAACACACACACACACACTTTCCTCATTTAAATAAAGACCACTCAGAACAAATCACTGTTTTATCCAAAAAATTGTAGGATGGGGCTGTAAAGCCGGCTCCATAATTAAGAGTGTGTGGTACTTCTGTAGATGACCAGAGTTCAATTCCCAGCACCCAAGTCTAGCAACTCTCAATAGCCTCTAACACCAGCTCTACGGGGATCTGACACCTGTGGCCTCCTTACCACCTGCATATACTCAAAGACCCCGTACTCTTCCCTCACATAAACATAATTTAAATTAAAATAGCTGGGCTGGTGGCACAAGCCTTTAATCCCAGCACTAAAGATGCAGAGGCAGGCCAGATCTCTGTGAGTTCAAGGCCAGCCTGGTCTACATAGTGAGTTCCAGGCTAACTGGGACTAAAGGGATACCCTGTATCAAAAAGACAAATAAATAAATAAATAAATAAATAAATAAATAAATAAATAAATAATAAAATAGATAAATCAAAAACAAAAATAAATAAAAATTGTAAAAAGCGGTCCTAGTCCAGGTACTGCACCCGCAGGGATATTCTGCGCAGGGTCCACTGCTGCAGATCTGATGTGTTCACTTCCTGGTCTCCACCTCACCATCTTGTTCTCTACCTCTCTCAGGACCCAGCCTAATGCCTTTAATTTTGAGCAGCAGAGCCCCCTGGGAACTCTTTTGGAACTCAGCTGGCACCCATGCCCTCAAGATATCACTTATCTTTCAAATGGTTTGTGGAAGTATCTTTTTCCTTCCTCAAGGAAAACAGTTCATCTCTCAGAGAAATTCTGTTTCTATCTGTTAAGATAGTACTTTTTTCTCCCATTCTCTGAAAATGGAAAGTTCTTTGGAAAGTTGAAGAGAACACTAGGTGCCTGAATAAGTTTATATTCAACAGCCCCATTTCAGGGAAAGGGCTCTCTTTGGGGAGAGCAGCAGTATTCACCCTGCAGCCTTGCATTTATCTTACCCTTGATTATTCTAGTTTAAGACAGCCAGATTCCCTGTGAACCAGTAATTGGAAATGAGAGATCAATCTTTCAATGTCTAGATCTGCAAAATACACACTGCTGATCTGTGGGCAGCCCTTTTTCATTCACAGACAGGCTGGAGAAGTCTGTCTTTAGTTATTTGTTTAAAGGCTTCAGAGAGAGAACAAATAAAGGAGATGAAAGGAGAAATAATTGGTTCCAGTCCTTTCCTGAGAACTTGATGTGTCCCTGGTTTCAGATACCAGGAAATAGTTCCCTGCCCCGTACCACACAATCCTCCATCCACCTTTTGTTCCCTGTCAGTTCATTTGAATTGATTTCTGTTGCTTGAAATCTTAAAGATTCTAAAATAAGAAACAGTTACAAAATGAGGGCTATGGTTATTATTGTTAATTTTTTTTTCTAGGCTTTCAGGAATCTCAATTTCTCTGTGTCTGTCTCTCTCTGTCTCTCTGGCTCTCCCTCCCTCCAGTTTTCCTTCCGCCATAAATGTATTTATATATTCTGCATCATTTGGTTCTCATGACAATCCTGTGAAGTAGATAACACGGAATTTACAGTCCCCATATTATAGACGAGGAAACTGACTTTCAGAGAAATTAATTGGCATGACTTTCGTTGTATCATCAGCAGTAGCAGAAGCAGAAAAAGAGGATAGAGCTTCTGTGAAACACCCCAGAGAGAACGCAGAGAGGAGGGCCTTCTAAGTGTTTCTTACCTGGTTATATAAAAGGTGTCACTAGTAGAATCTGAGCATTGGTTAGCTTTCACTGTCTATCAGTTTACCATGTGAAGCTATAGTAACATTCCAATGCAGAATCTAAGAGGCCAAACACTTAGTGACCAAACAAATGCAATTTCTCACCCATACTATACTTTATCAGAAAGTCCAATCATTTAATTTGCAAAGTTCCTGGCATAACTGGGCCTCCAGCTTGATGGGACTGCAGCCACCTTGATAGTAACTGCCATTTTGCCCACCATGCCCCTTAGGACAAAGTCAGTAAGATACTCAAGCTAAATGTAAAGTTGTGACTAGTGAAGACTGGGGCTATTTTTTTTCTTTTAAAAAATATTTGTACTGATTCTTTGAGAATTGAATGCAATGTATTTTGATTGCAGACACCTCTGCTATCTCCACCCTCACCCACCTCCCTCCTGACTTCATGTGTTCTATTATTGTTTTCTTTTTTTTTTTTTTTTGGAGACCTATTAAGTTTAATGTGTTTTCCCCAAATTCTGTTGGATATGGGTCTGTCCCTTGGAGTCTGATCACCATACTAAATGTCACAGCCCTAAAGAAAACTGACTCTCCATCCCCCAGCAACTATCTGTTGCTAATAGCTCCTCTAGGGCTTGGCTCCACGCCCATCTTTCCCATTCATGCTGGCCTTTTGTTTGGTTTGAGCTTGTACAGGTATTGTGCATGCTGCCATAAGCACTGTGAGTTTGCGGGTACAACTACTTTGTGGTACTGATTGTACATTAACTGTTTTGAGAGAGGGCTGGAGACGTGGCTCAGTGGTTTAGACCTCCGGTGGTTGTTCTAGTGGGCCCAAATTCAATTCCCAGCCCCCGTGTGTTGCCTAACCACCATCCAACCTCCAGTTCCAAGGAATGCAAGCAAAATACTTGTGCACTAACAAACTAAATCAATAAATCAATAACTCAATCAATAAATAAAACAAGAAATAGTTTTGAGGGAGGTCAGATGCATCTTTGTTAGCTACCACCCTTCACAAGCTTAGCCCTGAAACCCAAATGTGCTCCTGGCTCAAGTCCCTAATGAGATGGACTGTATGCAGAGTGTTTCTGTCTGCCTCCATACTGGACCTAAAGCCTCCTTGTTTGGGGTGTTAGTTCTCATATGCCAGGGCCAGTTTTCTATGAAACAATAACTAGTCCAAACTCAGACTTCTTGTAGTAATTCTAAATATGTTCATTTTTTTCTTTCAAAATAATACTATAAACTGTTTCCTAGGAAGAGAGACATTTTTAAAAATCAGTAATAAAAATGTATGAAAATGCCATAATGAAAATTATCATTTATATGGCAATTAAATTGAGTTACTTAAAATATTTCCTTTTCAGTATCTGTGATTTTTCTTTTCATTAATCATGAATGTTCTGCAGTGTAAAATACAGCCTGAAATACAGGAATATTAGTATTTGGAATATAGGTTGGATATACAATACTGAAATACTGACAGTACAATATAATCTAGACACTTGGAAAATCAGGGCAAAAGTAGTCCTATTCTGTTTTTTTGGTCTAACCTGGAGCATATTATGAATTTCTCTGAAAACCAGTGTGCATTCTGGACACCCGAAATAGGTATAATAGGTCAAGACCTTCCTGCAATGTCCAGAGAAGTGCTCCATTCCACATCATTGCAAAATCCTGATAGAGACTAGATGAGTGACATCAGAACAGTGTGACACATGCTTTCTCAGGAGGACAGCAGCTAGGCACCTACCCCTGTGCCTATCTTTGTCTTTTAAGGTTGTACTTAGGGAGTATAAATTGCAGAAGCAGGTACAAATGACAGAAATAGAACAGCGACTTTGGCCATTGTAACCATGAGCTCGTACTCACTATTTTATTAAGGATACTATTTTATTTACCTATTTTTTACAAGTGTTCATACAGAGGTGTTATCATCATAATGTGATAAAATAAATAGCAATCTTAGCTTTACAAAAGTGTCTTGTTGGCTGGGCGTGGTGGCACACGCCTTTAATCCTAGCACTTGGGAGGCAGAGGCAGGCGGATCTTTGTGAGTTCAAGGCCAGCCTGGTCTACAGAGTGAGTTCCAGGACAGCTGGGGCTACAGGGAGACCCCGTCTCTAAAAGGCCAAAAAATAAAAGTGTGTTGTTGGTAAAAATTTTACCATAAGTTTTTTTTTTTTACCATAAGAAGTTACTTGGTCTTTATAAACATCAGAAACAAAAGTGTCCTATAAATTCTTCTAACATTCTACCCAAAAATGAAAGTTCATTAACCATCTAAATGTTCACTAGTAAATAATGTAATACTCTGTGCAGTTAGATATGAAGCAATAATTTTAAAAGAATAAATATATATATGTGTGCGTGTGTGGGGGGTGTGCATTAATTGCCTTCAAAAGAAGCTTGTGCATTATTTCTAAGTCTAAGAGTTTATTAAAATTGGTTTCATTAAAAATGTGTGTATACATATATGTATAAATGGAAGAAGCACTATTCAATGGAAACATAAACAACTTATACAATTTTATTTATTTTTAAGTGTTTTGCCAGTATTTGGGTAAGTGCTCCCATGTATGTGATGTCCATGGAAGCCAGAAGACAGCATTAGATCCCCTGGAACTGGAGTAATAGAGAGTTTTTAGCTACCATGTGGACACTTTTACTATATTAATTTTTCCAATCCATGAGCAGAGGAGGTTTTTCCATCTTCTGATGGAAAATTAATTTCCTTCTTCAGGGGTTTAAATTTTTTTGTAGAGATCTTTGGTGTCTTTGGTTAGGTTTGTTCCTACATATTTTTTTGTTTTTGAGGCTATTGTGAGTGGGAAGGTCTCCTTGTATTCCTTCTTCAGTTGCTTGTTGTTGGTGTAAAGAAAGGATACTGATTTTTCTAGGTTAATTTTGTATCCTGCCACTTTTCTGAAACTCTTAATCATTTCTAAGAGTTTTCTAGTGGAGGTTTTAGCATCCCTTCAGTAAATAATCATATCATCAGCAAAAAGGGATAGCTTGACTTCCTCTTTTCCAATTAGTACTCCTTTAATTTCCTTTTCTTGCCTTATTGGCCTATCAAGTGTTTCAAGCACTATATTGAAGAGGAGTGGTGACAGGTGGCAGCCTTGCCAAGTTTCTACCTTTAAGGGGAGGGCTTCTGTTGTTTCTCCAAGAGCAGAGCTATTTCTTAAAATAGCAAAACAAGGAGAGTATGGGTTAGCAGAGAGAATGACCACTATTTCTTGAACACTTCATCCCAATAAGTGAGACTCTGTCAGACAGGTCATTGAACATATGAGTTGGAATTTAGAACAAAAGTGTACATCTTACCTCCAAAAGAGAATCCCAGGAGCACTGCCTAATGCTACAGGAAAGAAAGAGCTAAGCTGGAAGGATGATGTGGTTAGTTACAAGAAGGAGGGAAGTGAATTCATGCATCATAGGCAGTAGGGGAACTCAAATCTGCAATAACTTTGAAAAAAAAAAAAAGTTAGAAGGAAAAGCCCCAAACTGCTAAATCAAAGCATTTAAGAGGGAAGGTTTACAGAACAGCATTGCCAACATGAGGAATGGTGTTAAAAGCCCAAGGAGGTTAAACAAAGAAATTCCTGTTGGAATCTGTGACTTGGTGACCTTGGGAGTTAGAAAGAATAAAGTCGGACTGGAGAGATGGCCTAGCGGTTAAGAGCGCCGACCGCTCTTGCAGAGGACCCGGGTTCGATCCCCAGCACCCACATGGCGGCCGAGAACCGTCTGAAGCTCCAATTCCAGGAGAACTACAGTTCCAGGGGAATCTGACACCCTCTTCGCATTGCATGACACGGGTGCACAAACTTGCATGCAGACAGTACAGTCATACACATACAGAAGGAAATAAAATTAATAAAATAAAAAAATTATATAAAAAAAGAAAGAATAAAGTCAAGTATATCTGGTTTGATGAATGAAATATAGAGATTAAGGTAGAAAAATAATTAAAAAAAAAACCTCTAGGATTAAGAACAGAAAAATGGGACTGGAGAGATAGCTCAGCAGTTAAGAACACTGGCTGCTCTTGCAGAAGACCAGAGTTTGATTCCCAGCACCCACATGGTGGCTAACAACTATCTGTAAATCCAGTTCTAGGGGATATTACACCTTATTCTGACCTCTGAGGGCATTACATAACACAGATGTACTTACATACATGCAGGCACTCATACACACACAAAAGAAAAACTAATATTTTTTTTAAAAAAGTAACAGAAAAATGGGATAGCAGAGATAGTAACTGGTAGAGATAGGAATTGAGAAATGACTTTTAAAAATGGAAATTATTGAGAATATCTCTAGGCATAGGATAATATATCTGATAATAGGAAGATGTTTATTTCAAACATCTATATAAGAATGGTAGAGAAATGAGATTTGCCACAGGGGATCTGTGGGAGTTCCACTGCAGTACCATTTTCAATGAACATCATCTAAGAAATAAAGACTAGGCTGAAGGGAGGAAGATATAAGAGGAAGAGCTGGGTAATGGTTAACTCGGATGGGATTGGGGGATGGATGTAGTCTCACCAGGTGCAGAGGTGATGCTTGCATTGTTTCTAATGTCATAATGTGTGAGTTACTCCTCAATGCATGAAAAAGGGATTGTTTTAAATATCCTGTCTAATGTTTCCAAGGTCCAAAAAATAAAGCCTCATGTGAATTTTGGAATCAGTCCTCTAGTAATTGTACGACTCTAATTGACACTGTTTTCATTTAGCTCATTTATTCCCTGTTCTGTTTTTAGTTATCTGGCAAGCACTTGGTTTTCCATACTTAGTGACACTGACACCCAGGCATGATAGTTATAAAAATGTATTCAAAAAAGGGAGTATTCAGAGTCTCTCAGATACAATAAAATATTTTAGAAGCATCAAATCCTGTCTTATCAATTCAGGTGGTAAATTACTAAAGTAGTCTACAGTAAATTTTGAAAGATTTTTCAAAAATACATAAACACATATGAAAAATTTATTTTTAAGAGATATTCAAATAAATGGGTAAGATAAATTAACCTATGACATAATTTTATGTCTTAACATAGATCTTTACATAGCAAAACACAGAAACATGGATTTTAATAATCATGTGTGATGCTATAAATGAAGAACATAAATATTACTAAGGCATTATTAACACCCTACTAAATAAATTAGATCACTAAAGATGCTAACCAGGTTAAACACATGAAATGGTCCACTATTTTAAGTGCTGAAAATGCCAAACTGCAGAGGTATGGCTCTACAGGCTTATGCTCACAGCTATTTGAAAGTGAGATAAGAAATCTGAGCACCATAGTGAATTCAAAGCCAGCCTGGGCAACTGTTTCATAATAAAAATTTAACAATGTGGGAGAACAGAACTAGGATGTAGCTCAGTGGTAGAACTCTTGCTTGGCATATGCAAAGCTCACATTTCAAGCTTCAGTATGAGAAAAAAGGCCAATTTTGTATATTGTATCTCAAGCTGCATTTTCTTTTTTTTTTAATTTTTTTTATTAATTTTATTTATTTTTGTATGTGTATGAATGTACTGTCTGCATGCAGGTCTGTGCACCCGTGTCATGCAACGCCGCGGAGGTCAGAGAGGGTGTCAGATTCCCCTGGAACTGGAGTCCTCTTGGAACGGGAGTTTCAGACAGTTCTCGGCTGCCATGTGGGTGCTGGGGATCGAACCCAGGTCCTCTGCAAGAGCGATCGGCACTCTTAACCGCTAGGCCATCTCTCCAGCTGCATTTTCAATTGGAGTATTGTATGACTGTGATTTCAGTGTCTGTGGTGCAAATATGCTTGTATACAAGATAACATTTTTATGAGTTAGAAAATAAATCAATATGGATATGAATATATCAATTTTTAATTTCTTCAGTGCACTAAATTTCAGTAGGTCTATTGTTTAGTTGAATTATACATTGTGTTTACTGGGTTACTGGAATTATAAGATTACTTTTTTTATTCTTACTGAACTCTCATTGAATGGCTTAGTGTCACAGAAAATTAATATGCAGTGAGTGGTTTTTCTTTCCTGTTTACTATGTGTTACTAATCTATCAATACAAGGTAAATATAGAAAATGCTCCTAGTATCTCTTCAGTAGACTCGGAGTAACAATATTCAGAGGTTCAAATGAATAGAGCTGTATATTTGATGAGAAAAACACCTCAGTCCAGTTATTTAGGGAAGAAGTTGCCCCTTCCTTTTATATCAGTAGCTTCAGACTCACAGGGCAATATCTAAAACTTCCTACTTGAAAACTGGCTTCCTGAAAGACTTCCTCTTTCTGTCCTTTGCTTGTTTTCATTTTTAATCACATGAAAGTCAATATCTACTTATCATCTCATTCCACTAACCAAACAGTTTGGCTAATCAAACCACAAAACCTTGAACAGTGCAATTCTCATTTTACTTGTTATGTCTTAAATATAGTTAACCTCTATTCACATTGTCTCTGATGCCTGCCTTCCATCTAGTTTACCTACAATATTGTTAAATTTTATACTTTTAATTATAGAGCCATGTGCTTTGAGGAGTGTAATTCCCCCTGTGACATCACAGACAGTTCTAGGTACATCTCTAATTTTGAATCCATTGTTGTCAGAAAGGTTTACAGGCTGGATGTCTGACCCTTCAACTTTTACATCTTTCTTTTTGCCCACAGCCTTATCCAGAGAAGAGTGCTCTTCCCCATCCCCTGGCTTATTTGGGCAGGGCCACATGGGCAGACATAATAATGTGCTGGCTCCGCAGTTAGATTTAAGAGGCCTTCAGTGTTTGCTTGCCCTCCTGAGCCTTTGCTATTACCAAGAGAGGGATAAGTCCTCATCTAACTTCCTGGTCCCATGACATGGATAATACATGTGAAGTAATATCTCAGCAGCATGGACCTTGTGTTACTTGACCCCACCTTCAGCTGAAGCTGAAGCCAACCTATATAACTCAGCCTGGTCACCACTTACTACCAAGTCCTCCATGAGCCCTGTCACTAGTGTTTGAGTGTTGAATTCATTTACTAATTACCCTTATGGCTGACAGATAATTATGTCCCTGAGAAGAAAATTGTTTTAAAGTACCAGATTTGGGATTGATTTATTATGGAATATTAGTGTGGAAATGGTCAGTGAATATAAGCAGTCTTTTAAATAAGCCACATTATTATTTTTATTAAAATTTATTTTTATTGAATTTTCAGTTTTTCATGGCCTGTGCTTCAGCTCTTGCCTCCAGGTTCCTGCCCTGAGTTCCTACCTTGGGCTGCTTCAGTGATGAACTGTAATCCAGAAGATGTATGTAAATATACCCTTTCCTCCCCAAGTTGGTATTGGTCAGAGTGTTTTGTCTCAGCAATCGAAGAGAAACTAGAACATAGACCCAGGACATGCCTGACCCAGGGAAGAAGCAGGACAAAAGGTATAAGAGGGACTAAAGGAGATCTATTCCTTCTTGGCTCTGTGAAGAGCTAGGCAGCTTGAGCCAGGTCCAATGAGTCTATCAAAGCTAAAGAATTTCAGGAAGTCTGCATGTAAGAACCCCGGGACACCAAATGGACTCAATAAAATGGCTACAGATACTAAAGAACTAACTAAATCAATGCTTCTTATCCATGCTATTGCACCTAGCATGGATCTTTTGATATAACAATTGGTACAAATAGATACAATCTTCCCATGCTGTGTTAAACTTTATGTTTAATTTAATATATAATGTTAATGTCTGAGTGTTTTACAGATGTGAGACCCATTGGAGAGATATCAAGTACACCTGAAAAAAAAAGATAAAAGTAAATTCACAAAGAGGTACCAGAACCAGGTGCCAAAGTGTAAACAGATAGCTTATAAAAATAAAAAAAGAGGCTCCCCCCCAAATCATAAAATTGTCAAAGACTTCAGTAAAAGGTGTGGATCACCCCTCATGAGCTCTTGGCCAGGGAGGTTCTGGAGGACCCCAAACAAAGGGCCCTGATGTTGGTTGCATATAGGAAGCAGATGGTAAGTCCCTATTGCTGAAGACATGGTATGATGTGAGCATGGGAAAGAGAAATATGAGACCAAGCTGAAAACTCCCTGCTACTGGACAGCAGGCCTTCATAATGCTGGAGAGTGCTATGAAGTTTGGTAGGGGAAAATGGTCTGCTACAGACCCATCCTGCTGAACTATCCCATGCTAACCAATGTAGGCGAAGACAGGCCACTTGTGACTGCATTGTCTTTAATTGCCTGGCTCCTGATGCTTACAGTGCGTGATACAGGGGAACTGGGATTGGCTGTGGGAGATGACATCATTTGACTATATAAATGATGCATACATGTACATGCTAAATAAGTATAAAAAAACTGCTCTGACCAAAATAGTAAATGAGGTCACATGGTCATGGATGTATGCATGCTTGTCTCACACACACACACACACACACACACACACACACACACACACACACTGGAGCAGTAGGCTCCTAACAACTCTACCAGTCAATCTTCCTTCCAACTGTTCTTCCTAAGGAGAGTTAGGGAGGAAGTTGGTGGTGGGACTAAGGTTGAAAACAGCAAAAATTTCTCTGTACCAGAGGACTGGGGACCCTGAACATAATAGCTAGTACCTAATCTGTGAGTTTAGTACACTCTTATGGTGAGAAGTGTTAGATTTGGAAATTTTTTCAAGTCATGTAAAAACAAGTCAGTGGACTACCCAACCACTTTGATATTTTTGCATTTGATTCACATATGTTGAAGACTATCAAAACTGATTTAAAATTAAGAAATTAACCAGTAAAATTACTAATAATCACATACCATTTTTTATATTTTAAGAATAAATTTCCAGGGGCTGCAGAGATGGCCTAGCGGTTAAGAGCACCGGCTGCTCTTGCCGAGGACCCGAGTTCGTTCCCCAGCACCCACATGGCGGCTGAGAACCGTCTGAAACTCCAATTCCAGGAGAACTCCAGTTCCAGGGGAATCCAACACCCTCTTCTGACCTCCGCGGCATTGCACGACACGGGAGCACACAAACTTGCATGCAGACAGTACATTCATACATGTACAGAAATAAAAAAAAAAAAAAGAATAAATTTCCAGTGTAAATAAAATCACTTTTTCTCCTGAATTCTGAAATTCTGAATTGCACGATTTGTTGAGAAGACCAGCTCAGTGGCATAATTGCTATATATAAATTCCAAAGACAAGCTGATATGAAAGAGCGAACCTGATTATGATTAGGAATATGTTTCTTTGAAATTTATTTTCTTTCCACGTCACCCGAGACCTTTAAATCTCCCAACATATTAGGATTTTATTCCCTTGAGCAGCTATAAAATTTTAATGTGCATTCTGATAACTTGAGGATCTTATTAACATGCAAATTAGTATACTGCTGGTCTTAGGTGAGGTCTGAGATTCTGCACTTCAGGCAGGTTGCCAATCCAGGAAATACATTAGAGGAACAAAGCCTTGAAAAACAAACCAAGGTACTAATCATTTGTTAGTTCTATTAAGAAAATTGCTCCAAAATATCAACAAATTGTGGCAGTTTTGTTAGTAACATTTCTGTATCCTCTGGGGTTACCCAGTAGGCTCTACATTGGCCAGAGGTCACAGCACCACAGAATTCAGATTCCATTTTATTTATTTTATATTAAATTGAATTTATTTATTTATTTATTTGGTCTTTTTGAGACAGGGTCTCCCTGTAGCCCTACCTGGCCTAGAACTCGATATGTAGACTAGGCTAGCCTTGAACTCACAAAGATCCACTTGCCTCTGCCTCCCAGTGTTGGGAATAAAGGTGTGAACTAGCACACCTGGCTATTCAGCTTCCAAATTACTACAAGCCAGTAAAATATAATCATTCTATGCATTATCAGATACCAAAGTATGTATTAGTGTGTTAATCAACAAAAGGAATAAAAGTATAGATTGTCTAGGTTTCTTGACTGAGAACACAAAATTTGCTTTGCATACCATATTTGTGGAATATTTTATTTATTTATTTATTTTTTTTTTATTTTTTGGTCTTTTCGAGACAGGGTCTCCCTGTAGCCCCAGCTGTCCTGGAACTGACTCTGTAGACCAGACTGGCCTTGAACTCACAAAGATCCGCCTGCCTCTGTCTCCCAAGTGCTAGGATTAAAGGCATGTGCCACCATGCCCGGCTGGAATATTCTTAAGTACAGAAAGCAATCAAGACTTCAGTTCTTTAAGTTTGAAACTGTCTTAATTTCTCTTATGTAGCACAAGTTGATTTCAAACTCATAATCACCCTGCCTCAGCCTCCCTGGTACTGGGATTACACTCATGCCCACCAAACCTGGCAATAATAGCATATTAATATCTTATGAGTGCATGATCTTCCTCTGATACAAACTATTTAACATTATTGTAAGTATATCTTACTATTCAATTTGGCTTAGCATTTTCTTTAAACTAAAGCCTGGTGGGTAAAATAAATGTTTTATAAAACTTCTATTCTCAAAAAGACAAAAAAAAAAAAAAAAGAAAAAGAAAATAAAAACTTATTTCTTTTGTAAAAGAAAATAATGAAATTAGTTTAAAAATACAAAATTTTATTAATGCAATGCTTTGGTGTAAATTAATTATACACAGAATATATTCATAATAACATTCAAAACATACTACTTCTTCTAACCTTCAATAAATAATGGAATGCCTTTATATTACCCTGTTCTATTAAGAAAACTTCAGTTCTTCTTCTCTGTGGTAATCAGAACCTTCCATTTCCATCTGATTTCTAATTAAAGCAGTATCATTTGCATGAGTACAATAAAGGTTTTCAATTGTGGCTAAGATCATTTCCATAATTCCATATTTTCAGTTTTTCCTTAGAATTTTTAAACCTGAGATTATGCTATAATTTGCAAAACTAAAATCCATTCAGAAATAATCATTGGTAGGAAAAGTAATAACCAGGAAGACAGACACCACATTCAATGTGATATTGCCCTTTCTTTAAAATATAGTTCACCACAAGAGTAACACTGATTGATTCACTAGAAACAGAGTCTTCATCCAAGTCTGATTGGCTCATACAAAGCATTGTGTGATTCCACTGAGAAATGGAGCAGAAGTTGTATGCCTGCCCTGAACTCAAAACTCATACCTATGCAATCACTCTCCCTTTCTTCTCTTCACTGCTTTCTAAATGAGATGAGTTGCAAATAGAAAAAAAAAATAGTAATCCTAAAGAACTTTGAAGTATTTCCTTGAATTTTTGTGCTTCATCTGCATCTTTATCCATCATTTTTAAAGCAACGGCTTTATTCTGTGTATGTTTTGGCAGTCTAATAAACATGTGTGTCATGTTCAGTTATGAAAGCATTCATCTAACTGAGAAGATTGAATAAATTATATGCTTAACTGAGAAAATCACCTTTTTTCTTTTTTTAAAAAAGCAATTTTACATTAAATACTTCAGTAAGTAACATCTTTTTTGTTACCGATGTTTAAAATTTATGTTAGGAATTTATTTTATCTGTGAGATTAACATACTTCTTTTACCTGTTTTTTCCCCCAAATAAGACAGTACTACTAGATGCTTTTTCTTACACCCTGAAGAGCAGGCACACAGACAAGTAAAGTAAAACAATGCCTCATAAAGCCACATCCTCAAGACATGTCTCTTAGAGGAAACACTTATTTTTTCAATCGAAACAGGATACTTAGAGCCTTCAGAGACAAAACAGAACCTGCTGATCTTAATGTCTGAAACCACAGCCTATACCTGTCATTTATTGTTTTGTAAATGAACTAAAAATAAAAGACTGATGGACTTGTGTGAATGGCATAATTTGTTATTGGCCCACAAAGAAGTCCTGTGTTTAGGACAGTGGATACCACTCAATGATTCTGGCACTATTTTAAAGAGAACTATTGGTAAGCTTGCTTATTTTATCATTTTATTTCTGCTTTGAATTTAGTTCATAATCTGAGATTCAGATTATGAAGTTTAGTTTCCTTTTGTGAATGCACCTAGGACCTGATTTAAAACTTGACAGAAAGCCAAGTGTTCTCAATTTCCTGTCACTCTCACGAAACTCCCAGAAAGCAAAGATGGTTCCACATGTGTTACTTCTCTCTCTGCTTTTGTCCAAGGCTAAAAATGACATAGGCTGCCCGATCAAGAAGACGTCTCTAATTCCCTCCCATTCTCTCTTTCCTCTCTCTGGCTTTCAATCTCTCTTTTTTCTTCTCTCCTATATTTTTGACTTCTGCCCCACCCAGCCTTTCTTGTGAAGTCTCCCTCTTTCCTTTCTGAGTGTAAACACTCCTAGTGTCTTTTGTTCTAAAAATACTATATTGTAAGTGCCCCTATCTTTTTTTCCCTTCAAAAACCAAAGTGCTTGAGAGAGCAGAGCACTCCATACCTACCCATTTCCTCACCTCTAATTCAGTGGAGAGTGGGCAGCAATTTGGCCTCTTACAGACTGCTCAACAGAGCAGAGACATCAGGAACTCACTCCACATAAAATGCTTTTCAGACAGGTTTTAGTTGGAGTCCACAGCATTTGGTAGAATTGATGGGCTTCTCTGGAATTCATCACTCTGAGCTTGTCTTTTTGTCTGCATTCCCCTTTTATCCTTGACCGATCTCAAAGCAAAAAATATTTTAGTAAATTATGAACATATGAAACAAATTCTGAGACCTAAAAGCAAAATGAATGTCAATCTCATAGCAAAAAAAAGCATCAAACTTTCAAGGCCCTAAAATTATATATAAAAAGCAATCATCATCTACACTTCTAATTAGCTAAATATACAATACTGTAATTGCATCTTCAGTTATCACCATAGAAAGAATTATTTTGTTCCACCCCACATATCATGGGGTAGAAAATATTGTTAGTATTGTCTGAAGTGACTTGGCCTGGAGAAACCACTCTGCAGGACGGGCGCCGGCAGCTGCCTCAGTATTCCTGTGATTACAGGGAGAAGGTCGCCTGAGTTGTTTGTTTCCTAAAAAAAGGAGGCTTAAAAAATAACAATTTGAGGTAACATTTTAAAAAGCAAGTCACCCTTTTTGTTCTGCAAAATTAAATTCATCGTGCTGAGGACAGGGTTATTCTTTTCTCAAAGCTGCTTAGACAAAGTACAGGATACTGGGTGACTTATCACAGACATTTTGTTCTCTCATAATTCTGGGGATAGAAATCAGAACGGTGGTGTGACCAGGACCAGTCCCCATCTGATCCTTCAAAAGAAGAAGCCTTAGCTGTTCCAAAGCTTCTGGCAGTCTTCAGCCCATCCTTCGTCTTCCTTGACTTCTAGATTTATCCTTGCAATCTCTGCCTATATTCTCACATTCCTTTTTCCCTATGTGTCTTCTCGTCCAAATTTTCCTTTTCTTATTTAGACAACAGTCACTTTGGATTTAGGACAGCACTTCACATGCCATATTTCCAAGAATGCTACATTCTCTGTTTCTCTGCCTGGGATAACCTGTAGCCCCTGTGGAGACCTCAGAGACCTGCATCACAACTACCTCCTCAGGAAAGATTCCAAGCCAGAACCACCAGTGACGCCACTTCTGCATGTCCAATCACAGGCATTGTGTAAGATAATAAATGTTTATTGTTGTGCTGAGTAACTAAGTATTGAAGTCATTTGTTAACAGCAGTAGATGACAAATAACCGCTGCCTTAGAAAGAGGCTAGTTCGAGCACAGTACTTGCAACATGAGCATAATTATTTATTTTCTATCCTTACTTTGCAGAGCCTCTGGGGCACCATACAAATAATACTAAGGACTGGCATGACTTAACGGATATTTATGATGTCTCTGTATTGCTCACAGGGGTGAGAAAAATGAAGTGACGTTGTATGAGAGTGCTAAATTCTAATTGGCTGTGGTGTGAAGCCTGTAACAAATTTCCAAAATTGATAAAGCATGAAGTATCTGAGTAAGTTTATTGTTTATGTATATAGAGGTGAATGAGAGAAAAGGGCTACGCATGTGGCTCATGGTTGGCAGGGTGGAGGCCTTTGACAAAAGTGTTACAGCCAATCCCAACCGGTTACCTGGCATGATCTTTAAAATATATCTATACATTATCTTCATGAAGTTACATATACTTTTAAAATTCAAAATTTACAGCTTGAGAGATGGCTCAGAAGTGAAGAGCACTGTCTGTTCCTGCAGAGGATATGGGTTCAATCACCAGGACCCACCTAGTGGCTAAAAACCATCTGTAACTCCAGTTCCGGCAGAATTGGATTCATTCTTCTGAACTCTGTGGGCATTGAACAGAGGTAATACACCCATACACATACAATAAAAATAGTAAATAAAATAGTTTTAAAAATTCAAAATTTAGCTGGGCATGGTGGCGCACGCCTCTAATCCTTTCACTCTGGAGGCAGAGGCAGGCGGATCTCTGTGAGTTCAAGGCTAGACTGGTCTACAGAGTGAGCTCCAGGCCAGCTGGGACTTAAAGAGAGGCCCTGTCTCTTGACAATAACAATATTAATTATAAAAATTATTAAAATATTAAAAAATCTCAAAATTTAGAAAATGGATTGAAAATAGCATAACAATATGTTAAAGCAGACATGGGGTTTATACACTAGAATTTCTCACAGGTCTCCTAAACTGCTCAGAATTATCATACAGTGTGAAAAGTTAAATTTAGAAAAAGACAAAATTATAACTCATGCAGATATACAAACACAAACAGACATGTATAAAAGAGATGTTTACTTACAAGGCATGAGCATATCAGGGAGATAACTGCTTCAAAGGTGTAGTAAAAATAGCAATTTTTATTTGGAACAAAGTAATGTTGATACAAACTTCATGGAACAAAGCTAGTTTTCCATATTACAGAGAGGTTGGGCATGGAGCAATTCACTTATCTACAGTCACCTACAATATACTAAAGACTGCAGGATTATCCAAAGAAGATGAACTGAGCTAGCTCCTGACAGGCAGCAGGCTACACTATTGAAGATGCATAGTTTTCCACAAAAAGTTAATGCAATATGTAGGTCGGTTAACTCTGTGGAGCAGGTGCGTCCTCTTTGTAGTGGAAGAAACTGAGGTTAAATATTGGTTGTGTAACTTGTTTATTTTTCTGGTTAACAATGGCATGATTAGAAATAGAAATAGGGGCTGGAGAGATGGCCTAGCCATTAAGAGCACCGACCGCTCTTGCAGAGGACCCGGGTTTGATCCCCAGCACCCACATGGTGGCCGAGAACCGTCTGAAACTCCAATTCCAGGAGAACTCCAGATCCAGGGGAATCTGACACCCTCTTCTGGCCTCCGCAGCATTGCATGACACGGGTGCACTGACTTGCATGCAGACAGTACATTCATACACATACAGAAATAAATAAAATTAATAAAAAAAGAAATAGAAATAATATTGACAAATAGGGATTTTTTTTTCTGTAATTTCAAAAGATAATGTCAACAGGTTCTTTTGTGGCTTTTTCCCCTCAAAGATGATAATGCCAGTTTACCACCAGAGGTCTACTCCCAACAAAATAATTTTATTTTTCATGGTTCTTACTTGCAAAATGGGTAGTTATTAAGCTTTCAAGTGAGTATGAAAAAGACAAAGCCTACATTCTTCTCAAAAGAATGGAATCCCTGTGTATGTGTATGTGTCTGTGTGTGTGTGTGTGTGTGTGTGTGTGTTTTCTCTTGTATGACCATCACAACTTCTTTAGAATTTCATCCTCTTCCTTTGTTTCTGTCTCATCCCCTGTACCCCACTTTTTTGGATTGATTCTGCCATCCTAACTCTGACTGAACCTGGCTGGACTTTGCTAGCTTTGAGCACAAATTTACCACAATTGGTTTAAATAAAGAGAGGCAAGGAGTGGGGCAGTAGTGCTGATGTCTCCTCACCCTTGCCCAATTTGGTTTCTGAGACATTTGTAACTACCACGCAGTACCTACAATATCCAGTGAGGTCAAATCACGTCTTTTGAAGCTCATATTCTTCCCCAGAAATCGACGGAAACACTAGTATGATCCTACTGCATGCAGCTGGGCTTGTTGTAATAACCAGATGCATTAAAAGATGAGAAAAAGAAATGGGAGGGGAGGGGAGGGTAGGAAGGGGAAGGGAGGAAGGGGAAAGAGGGAAGGGCAGGGCAAAGAAGGAGAATGGAAGGGAAGGAAGGGGAGGGGAAGGGAGGGAAAGAAAGGTCAGGAGAGGAGAAGGGAAGGGAGGGGTTATCTGGTCAAGTTGGTCCAGGCATTTCACGTATTCATATATCTATTATGCATGCCAAAGATATTTACCAGGTTGCTTGGGGATTATTTGGGTCTTGGGAAATTATTTCCATTGAGTCATTAGAGATTAATCAAATATGAAAGTTTTAATTGGCACTTTCTGCAAATACCATCTTCAATCTAGGTCACAGCTTGTGAAGGTAGATACTTGGCACAGCAAAGGAACAAACCAGTTCAGTCAGAAGAATGAACTAATCTCAGGGCAAAAACCCACAGCCAGATCTCCTTCACATTTTAATTGGCACTATAGATAAAATGAAAATATTTACATTTTGAGAGACCTCATCAGGAAATTTATTCATTTTTTCAGAAGAAACATAAATAGATTTGTAACAGAGCAGTATTTTTCCAGGATAGTGCTATTTATTATATCTAATATATATATATATTATATATTATATATATATATATATATTTATATATGTATATAGAATCACAATTGAGAAACGTGAATGATTTTAGGAAAAACTGTTATCAAATTACTGTGTCTCAATTTAAATGCTTATTCTGTTAGTCAAGAAAATTGTCTGGGGGGACTGAAGAGATAGCTCAGTGGTTAATAACACTGACTGCTCTTGCAGAGGACCCAGACTCACCTCCCATCATCCACATGACTGCTAACAACCATCCATAGCTCCATTTCCAGGAGATCCAACACCTTCTTCTGAGCTCTGCAAGCATTTGCTGACATGGGTGCATCTCCCTGCATGCAAGCAATATACCACACACTAAAATATTAAATAAAATAATAAAAACCTGCCTGGGTCATATGGAGCTTTGGTGACAGAACCTCTTTTCTATTAACATAACCTCCATGGAACCAGTACTAGTTAGCTATGACAATGTAGCAAGAATATCGTTCAATAAAAGCTGACAAGGCAGTATTCATTTTAGAAAAACTTTAGTCCCTTTACTTGACCCCAGCAGGACTTAATGATCATATGGTAGTCAGTTTCCAATGCTCTACACTTCTGATATTTGTGCACAGATCCTCTTTGAGTGTGGGCTGAACTCACTGGTACACATCTCATTAATCACTTACAGAAATCATGATGACATGTCATTTCTGTGGTTGGGTTGTAGAAAGGCTGTAGCTTTTATCCTGGGTTCTCCCAGTTCCTTGAAGTGCTCATTCACAGGACGGCAAGGTCTGAATGTTGGAGGCTTACCTGTAGAGAATCCAGTACAATGAGAAGGTAGAGAAGAAGGGAAGCTTGTCAGCCACTTGAGAGAGAACTTGGAAGAGTATTCCTCAGTTCCAACTGAGACTTGAGACTGAAGCAGTTCTCACTGACAGCTAATCACAACCATGGGAGAAAAACTTTCCCCAGAACAATTTGGCTGAATGGGTTGGTTCCGGATTCCTGTCCTTCAGAAACTCAGACAAAAATAACATTATTTTTAGGCAGCTAAATTTTGAGATAAAATGTTATGCAGCAGTAGGTAACTCACATAATGTCCCGTGCTACAACAGCATCTCATCTTGAATACTTGAAAAAATAATCAGATATAGCCCGGCATGGTGGCACATGCCTTTAATCCTAGCACTTGGGAGGCAGAGGCAGGCGGATCTTTGTGAGTTCAAGACCAGCCTGGTCTACAGAGTGAGTTCCAGGACAGCTGGGGCTACAGGGAGACCCTGTCTCAAAAAGACAAAAAGGAGATCTCCTGAGACCAGCTGAAGTGCAGGTACCTAACTCCGTTCCGCCCGCGAACTGGGATTACGAAGGCATCTGAAGGAGACAAGCAAAGCAAGTCTTCAACACAGTGAAGAGGCATTTAGGACTCACATTGGAATAAAGGCAAGGAGAAGCCCATATGCCAGGAACACGAAGAAGAGACAACATGGGAAAGGGGCAGGATAATTCTGCACCAAGCTCTACCAACCCTATGGAAGATTCCTACAGTGGATGCCCCTGGGGATGGCCCAGGACACAGATATCAGAAACACAATTGGGAACATATTTAAATAACTACAAGATTATAAAGAACGAATCAAAGAAATAAGAAAAGAGAATGAAGAACTCAAGGAGGACCTAGAGAGAGAGAAATGACAAACTCCAGAAGGAACTGGAAACACTGAAAAGATCCCATGCTGAAAAAGATAAGGAAACCAACCATCGAAGCAAAGAGCTACAGGAAGAGAGTGAGAAGCTCCAAAAAGAAGTGGAAACACTAAAGAAATCAGAAGAGGAAATGAAAAAAGAAATCAAATGCTCATCCAATCAAGAGGAAAGGAATGGAAAAAGTCTCAGATGCAGAATGGAGGAAGCAGAATGAAGAATATCAGACCTGGATGATAACACAGAACAACTAAAAAGCTCAAGTAAAGATTATGAAAAATTTAAAAATACACAAAAGTGGAACAACCCTGTGGGACACTATAAAAAGATCAATCCTCTACATCATAGGAATAGAAGGAGAAGAATCCCAAGAGAATGGTATTGATCAGATCTCCAACAGAATAATAGATAAAAATTTCCTCAAACTAAAAAAAGACAAACCAATACAAATACAAGAAGCACATAGAAATCCAAACAAACAAGATCAGAAAAGAAATTCCCCATGCCACATCATAGTTAAAATGTTAGACACCCAAAACAAAGACAAAATCCTTAAAGCCACAAGAGAAAAACAACAAGTGACCTATAAGGGGAAACCTATCAGAATTACAGCTGACTTCTCAATGCAAACTATGAAAGCAAGAAGAATCTTGAGCAAAGTATTCCCAGTGTTAAGGACAATAGATGCCAACCCAGGTTACTGTAACCACCAAAAATGTCGATTATAATTGAAGGAGAGAGAAAAACCTTCCATGACATAAACAATTTGAAAGAATACATGTCCAGAAAACCAACCCTTCAGAGAATACTTGAAGCAATTCAAAGGACAGAAGAAAGGAGCAACCATCCCCAGGCACCTAGAAAGAGAAATCAATAAAAGCATAACTGCAGAAGTAGAAACCTAAACCCAAACCAAGTGGCTAAAATATGTGTACTTAAATATTATTAGGTGGTCGAGTACTAGCTACAGTTCAGAAACACTAAACTTTCTATTAAGTCATAACATCCTTATTATAATTGATATGGTGACTAATATTCTCTCAATTATATATAAATAGAAGCGACTAGACTTGCGCATGCGATACTTTTTTATTAAGAGTAACAAGAACTTTGCCAGTACGTTAGTTGATGTATTGTGTCTACCCAGTAACACCTCTATCTCACCTTTAAATTGCGCATGACCTGGTGACACGGCTATCGCACCTATACAGGGAAAGATGGGAGAGATAAATAATAAATAACATGAAATTCCCAGAAACAAATTGTGAGTTTCCTGTAGGACATCTATCGGAGGATTCTGTTTCTTTAATTCCAATCTCCAGGTCTACTGGTTCTTAAAAATGTAAAATTGGGGGAATTTATTAGCAAGCAGGTATTGCATTTTAATATTTTCAGTATCATCTAAAAATGGTAGATGAACTTCAAAGTCAAATAAGAAAATTTACAGAAGGATTTAGAGACAAATTATAGGACAAATTTTGGGAATCTCTCTCTTAAAACTTTTGCCCTATTTTTTTTTTTTTATCCATTTGCAATAAGGACCTATATGACATTTTATTACCAAAAGGAAACAATTCACCAAGAAGATTCAACAATTATGAATATATATGCCCCAAACTCTGGTACACAAAACTTTTTATAAAGACATTCTCCAGGACCACAAGTTCACCACACTAACCCCAGTCACTCAAGTAGGGGACTTCAGTACCCCCACTGAGTCCTTGATAGGTCATTAGGACAAAGAGAAATTAACAGAGAGATATCTGAACTGATGATATGTTACATCAAATGGACCTCATAGACCTCTACTGAAATTCCACCCTAATACCAGATAATACACTTTTTACTCACACCCACACGGAACATTCTCAAAATCAACCACATACTGGAACACAGAAGAACCCTTCACAAATACAGAAATATTGAAATAATTTCATGCATTCTATTCAGACCACAATGCAATAAAGCTCACTCAACACCAGGATAAAGCCCGCTCTGCCTACAAGAACACATGAGACTTAAACAACACACTCTTGAATAATGAATGGGTCAAGAGAGAGATAAAGAAAAAATTAAAAGGCATTCCTGGAACTGAATGACAATGACAACACCACACAACAAAACCTATGGTAAACCTTAAAAGCGTTCCTAAGAGGGAAATTTATAACCCTGGTGCCTACATTAGAAAAAACAAAAAGATCACAAGTGAATAATCTAACACTACAAGAAAAGCACTGGAAAGGCAACAACAGATGAACTCTAAATGCAACAGACAGGAAAAAATAACAAAAAATCAGAGCAGAAATCAATGAAAATACAAACAAAGAAAACAATACAAAAAAATGAATCCAGAAGTTGGTTATTTGAAAGACAAGAGATAGACAGAACCTCTAGCCCAGTTAAGAAAAAGAAAGAAAGGAACAACTCCCAAATCATACAATCCATGATGAAAAGGGAAATTTCACCAGACAGGACAAGGAAACATCCAGAAAAATCATAATGGGAATACTTCAAAACCCTATACTTCTTACCAAGTTTTGAAAAAAACCTAGAAGAAATGGAATGAATATCTGAAATCCTTGAGGGAATCACCAAAGCTCATCAAGAAGAGATCGACAGCTTATAAGAGTATCCCATAATACATGAAGAAATTGAAGAGGGTAATTAGAAACCTCCCAACTGAAAAAAGGCCCAAACCCAGATGGTTTCATGGCAGAACTTTCTATAAAACATCAAAACAGACCTACAACCATTATTTCTGAAACTGTTTAGAAGGCTACAATCAGAAGGAATTCTCCCAAATTTCCTTCTATGAAGCCAGCACTCACTCTATTACCAAAACCAGGCAAAGATCAACTTAAAAAGGAGAATTATAGACCCATCTCCCTCATGAACACAGATGCCAAAATTTCTATCAGATTACTGGAAAATTGCATACAGAACCACATCGAAGAGATCATCCATCATGAGCAAGTTGGATCATACCAGAGATGCAGGGATGGTTCAACCATATGAAAATCAATAAACATCATCAAACACATAAATGGAATGAAAGACAAAAAATCACACCATCATCTCAATTTGGATGCTGAAAAAAGCCTTTACAAAAATCCAGCATCCCTTCATGCTTAAGTCCTAGAAGGAATTAGAATGGAGGGATCATTTCCTCGATGTAAACAAAGCTATATACAGGAAACACACAGACCATATCATCCTAAATGGGGAATTTGGAAACAGTCCTTTAAAGTTAGAACTTGGCAAGGCTGCCCCCTGTCACCACTCCTCATTCAATATAGTGCTTAAACAAAACACTTGCTAGAGCACTAAGGCAAGAAAAGGAATTAAAGGAGTTACTAAATTGAAAGCAGGAAGTCCAAGACTCTCCCTTTTGGTGATGATATGATTGTATACTACGGATCTAAAAACTTCACCAGAAACTACTAAAATGTATTAACAGCTCAGTAAATGGCCGGATACAAAATTAACCTAAAAAATCCCCCAATGGCCTTTCTTTACCAAGAACAAGCAACTGGAGAAAGAGACCTTCCCCTCCACCAATAGCCTCAGAAACAAATAAAATCTATTAGGAACAAGCCTAACCAAGACACCAAAGATCTCCACACAATTCTTTTAAAGGAAAAAATTGAAGAAGACCATCAGACGATGCGAACAAACCTCCCATGCTCATGGATTGGAGAAAATTAACATTGAAAGAAATGTCCATTCTACCGAAACTCTTGTATGGATTTTCAATGCAATCCATCTAAAATCCCCAAGAGTTTCCTCAGAGGCTTGGGAAAAAAAAGTCTCTTAAATTCACATTTGGAAAAAATGAAAGACCCCGGATAGCCAAAACAACCCTGAGTGAAAAGAGGCTACACAGGGGCAATCTCCATACCAGACTTCAGACTATATACAGGCGGCTATAGTCATAAAACAAACAGCCTGGTGTACTGGCACAAAAACAACCTGTTGACACAATGGAGCAAAACTAAGGTCCAATCTGAGCGCATACAATTTCAGGATCTCATATTTGACAAGGGGCCAAGAATGACAAAATTGAGAAAAGACCAACATCTTCTAGCAAATTGGTGTTGGCAAACTGGATTTACCACTTGCTAGAGAATGAAAATTAAATTAAAACCCCTACCTCTCGCCCTGTACAAAAGTCAATCCTCAAATGGATCAAAGGCTCAACAGAAACCCCAAATTTGAAGGCAAATAGAAGAAAAAGTTGGCAGCAGCATACAAGACACAGGCAAGGGAAAAGATTCTAATATCAGACAGCAGCTGTGCAAGATTAAGGTCGATAATTGACAAATGGGACCTCATTAAAGTCAAAAGCTTCTGTACATCAAAAGAAAAATCAAGGAAGTGAAGAGAAATCCCAGAGTTTGGAGGAAACCTTCACTGCAGAAACATCTGAAAAGCATTGATTTCCAGAATATTAAAACTACTCAAAAAACAAAGAAGAAAGAAACAATATGACCCACTCAGTAGATGGAGCAAAAGAGCTGAACAGAGATTTCACAAGCAAGGAATTAGAGATGACTGAGAGAAACACCTTAGAAGTGTTCAACATCACAAATCATTAAGAAATGCAAATCAAAACCACTTTAAATATCATCTTACTCCAATAAGACTGGCTAGGATCAAGAAAACAAATGATACCAAGTGCTGGAGAGGTGTGGGGAAAGGGGAAACACTCATCCACTGCTGGTGGGAATGTAAACTCGTACAGCCACTATAGAAAAGCATGTGGAGAACCCTTGGAAAGATTTGGAATGAACTTGCCACCCTAACCAAGCCATACCACTCCTGGGCATGTACTCTCAAGAGTCACTCCACTCACCGCAGAGATACATGCACGGCCATGTTTATTGCAGCTCTCTTCACAATAGCAAGGAGCTGGAACCAACCCAAATGCCCCTCAACTGATGAGTGGATAGAGAAAATGTGGTACATCTACACAATGGAGTTCTATGCAGCAGTAAAGAAAGATGACATCATGAGCTTTGCAGGAAAATAGCTGGAGCTAGAGGACATCATGCTGAGTGAAGTAACACAGTCCCAGAAAAACAACCGAAAAATGGTATCCCTCATCTGTGGTTGTTAGTGCCAATTACCTAGTTGTAAGTATTTCTTGTGCTCGGCCCCTCGAGCTTTTGTTCAAAGCAGTTGGGAATGATGCATATTGGAAACAACAACAACAACAACAACAACAACAACAACAGCAACAGAAAAGACTTCATCAAAGAACTGACTGAAACAGTGAACTTCTGCTCAAAACAGTTAACTTCCACATGGAGAATATTGAGAGAGACTGAGAAAGAGATGAAAAGCATCTTTGGCAGAATGCATGAGCTCTGGTGGGGTGGAGGGATGGGGGGACATGGGTCTAGATTTGATAAAATAATATATATATATATATAAATAAATAAATTAAAAAAAAGAAAAGACAAAAACAAAACAAAACAAAACAAAACCAAAACAGACAGTAGCCCATTATGTGTCACTGTCTAAAAAGATCTTCGATGCTTAGTCAACATTGCCTGTTTTAATTTCTGGGTAGGTTTGGAAACTCCTTTAGTCTATGCAAAAGAATACCTTACAAGCATTTAAACTTTAGTGTTACCTGGAAAGTACAAAAATCTCCTCTACTTAGAGCTTTATTTCGAGTTTCAGCCATTGTTGTAGATGGGAAAGATGTATGCTACACCCAAACTGAATCAAATCTGTTCGACTTTAAGTGATTGATGATGATTTAGGTTTATTTTAGGGAACAAATAAAATCTGCCCTTATTTTCCACTATGTTTATATTTAAAAAAAAAGCTGTCTGCTTTATCTGGTTCCCAGTGCGTTGGTTACTTCTGAAGATAATTTCATTCTTTTTAAAAATATTTTTATTGGGTCTGAAGAGATAGCCTAGCAGTTAAGAGCGCCAACTACTCTTGCAGAGGACCAGGGTTCTATCCCCAGCACCCACATGGCGGCTGAGAACCATCTGTAAATCCAATTGCAGGAGAATTCCACTTCCAGGGGAGTCCGACACCCTCTTCTGACCACAGCCACTTTGCACAAACCTACATGCAGACATGTAGGTGCACAAACCTACATGCAGACAGTACATTCATACACACAGAAAATAAATAAAATTAAATTAAAGAATATTTTATTATTATTTTTTATGTGTATGAGCGTACTGTCTGCATGTAGGTTGGTACACCCATGTCGTGCAATGCCACGGAGGTCAGAAGAGGGCGCTAGATTCCTCTGGAACTGGAGTCAAAGAGGGTTCCTAGCCGCCATGTGGGGGCTGAGAATTGAACCCGGGTCCTCTGCAAGAGCAGTCAGCAGTCTTAACCGCTGAGCCATCTCTCCAGCCCTGATAATTTCATTCTTTTCTGTTGTGATGTAGACCTATTTATAGCCAACCTAGTGTCAGTAACAATTGCTGGTTTAAGGAGATTTGCTTTCCAGAAAATTTCTGATGTCACTTTGCGTGCAATCTCAGTCTTATTCCTAACTTGCAATAAACAATGAGTCCAAGCAATATGACACTTTACAATGTCTGTGTAATGCCAGCAGTGATGGCACACGCCTTTAATCCCAGCACTCAGGAGGCAGAGGCAGGTGGATCTCTGTGAGTTCAAGGCCAGCCTGGTCTACATAGACAGCTCCAAGCCAGCTGGGACTAAAGGGAGACCCTATTTCAAAATGACAAAAAAAAAGTGTAATAAAATTTTTAAACTGTTTAGTCATGTTATCAAATGTATTTCAATCATTTTCATTCTTTCTTAAAGTCTCGATTTTTGAGCGACAATGGATTGGCTATAACAGCCCCAAATTTCCATTAATGTCGATAAATTCTGTGCATCACAACTGGTTTCACATTTCTACTTATTTTCCTGTTTGTGTGGGTTTAATTAATCCTAGGAAAAGAAATAAAATTGTCGTGTAAATATAGTACAACAATATCTCAATTCAATACATGACTACAATAGGAAAAAAAAGGCACAAAAATTACATATTAATTATACTATTTAATGAGTTTTTCACAAAACAGTGGCACCTAGTGGTCTGTCCAAAGCATCTTCTCAACTGTTTCAAACCTGTCTTTGAATTGCCCATATATGGGTTAGTTCCTAGTTATGTTTACTAGAATTTCTTGCTTTATACATTCAATTTTCTGTAATATTAATTTGAAATTTTATTTTCAGTTGTACAAAAGCCTAATTCCCACAGTAATAGTATCTTGTTGCTGTTTTACAGCTATTTTAATATTGATCTTATAAGTAGATGGTACTACTGAGCCACTGCTACAAAAATAGATGAATTGATTTCACAGCATCAGACAAAAGACTGCTATCGAACAAAGGGCTTTAAGAAAAAAGATGCGCCTTCGGACGCAGTAAAATTTGCCTTTTCTTTTCTTTCTTTTTTTTTTTTTTTTTTTTGGTATTTTCGAGACAGGGTCTCCCTGTAGTCCCAGCTGTCCTGGAACTCACTCTGTAGACCAGGCTGGCCTTGAACTCACAAAGATCCACCTGCCTCTGCCTCCCGAGTGCTGGGATTAAAGGCGCGCGCCACTACGCCCGGCTTGCCTTTGCTTTTCTTACAGAGAACTCATGTGAGCTAGTTTATCATTGCTTATTAGCAATAGTATATGAGTACTCTTCTACATATTGCCCATCAGTCTGTAAACATGAACCCAATGGATTTGTGTTTTGAATTATGTGTTTGTTGGGATTCACAACATAGCCCACACTGGATTGGAGCTCAATTCGTAACCCAGCCTGGCTTCAAACTTGCATTGAGCACGCTGCCTCAGCCTCCTTGTTGCTGGGATAATAGACATGAGCCACTTGCCCAGTTTTGAATTTTCTTAAATATTATTCATTCATAGGAAAAGGTTGACATTGTTTTCACTTTCATTTATTAGGAACAAGTTTGGTGTGTTCCAGTTAGGTTTAGGAAAAGCAAATAAAATATGTTATAAGAAATAAATGAATGTAGTAATTGATTGAACTTTTCTTGAAAAAAATCATACTTTTATCTCCCTGTTTTCTCTGCTTGATGTAACCTACAAAAGGCAAACTGAGACTGGTTTTAAAATACTATATTTAATAATATTTGAGAAGATGGAGTTCATTTTTAATATTAAATGTGAAATTAAATTTAATTAGCATTATATTCTAAAAATGATATAAAATAATTATAATGAAAGTGCACTCAGAAATGACTTGCATAAGAATTATTATCTAAAAGAAATTCACGGTCATGTCCAATTCCACATTTAGTATATAAAATTAGGAATTAAAAAATGTAATATTTTATTTTTATTTTATGTATATGAGTGTATTGCCTGCATATGTCAAAATGCACCTGTGTCCTGCAATGCCAGCTTAGTCAGAAGAGGGTGTGGACTCCCCTGGAACTGTAGTTATGGATGGATGTTGCCTACTATGTGGGTACTGGGAATTGAACCCCACTCCTCTGCAAGAGCAGCAAGTGCTTGTAACCACTGAGATACCCCTCCAGCCCCCCAAGATTTTTAAAATAATATTCTCTTGATTTGGAGGCTAATTATATTTTTTGTAAATTCTTTCAGCTGTATAACTCATTATTTGAATATCATATGCATTTAAATAAAACTATATAAAATTGGTTTGATGTAAAATTTGAACAAGTTTATTGAAGCTTTGAAGCTTTTGTTTATTTATTTATTTATTTATTTATTTTGTGTTTGAGTATTTTACATGAATGCATGTAAGCATACCACATGCATGCATTGCCCACAGAGGTCAGAAGAGGGCGTCAGCTCAGAACTGGGGTTCCAGATGATTGTTAGCTGTCATGTGAGTGGTGGAAACCAAAACCAGAGTCTCAGCAAGAACAGCCAGTACTCTTAACCAATGAACCATCTCTCCAGTCCCTTCTGGAGGTTATCATCAACATTAAAAATATTCAGACCATATAAATGAACTGTACAAAATTATTTTTTAACCATATTTATTTTGTGCGTGTATGGGTGTGAAAATGGCATGGGAATAGGGGCGTGTGTACCATGGTGTGCACATGGAGACCAGAAGACAGCTTTGTAGACTCAGTTCTCTCTTTCCAATTTTCTGTCAGCTCCGGAGATCAAATTCAGGTCACCATGTTTGTAGAGCAAGCACCTTTATCTGCTGAGTCATATTCCCAGCTCTGTGGGAAGTTTTGATCAAATTAGTTCCTGCAGTCACTTTAAAAATTAATATGAAAATTTATCCATAATTATTAATTTAAATTTGTATCCTTTCATTTTTCCTTCCCTATAGCGAATGAGCTATAGGTAAAATAAAATGTAAATCTATTAGCATTTATATATCTTATAATTTAGAATTCCTCATTCAGTTAATGCTATACTGTAAATATTTTGGGGTTTACATAACTTTGGTAGATTTATTTATTCCCAAAGTAACTTTAGGGCAGTTAACATCACAATATACTATACCTTAGATTAAATTTAATGTCAAAACATGTTTTTTCAAATGTACTGCCTTTGAAAATTTGCTTAGCTCTTATAACTGAGAAACATAGGTATAACATTCTATTCATTGGTTACTAAAATAGTAGAAACATAAATGGAAGAAAAAAAATTTCTTGCAGAATTTCAAATGAAAATGTGGAAAGATGTTGCCTAATGATTAGGCATTAAAATCATGCAATCTAATTTAGTCATCAGCATTCCAAACATCAAACAGATTGAAAGGTACAATTGGATTAAAATGTAATATCAGGTAGTTACTAATTTAGGAAATAATTTAGGAAATGACTCAGAAACTCTAGCTGTAAATATTCATGAAATAATTAGCTAGTGGATCAGAATGCCTATGTGTTTTCAGGCTTTGCTACTATTATAAGGCACATTATTGAGTTGTTCTTCATTAAGAAAAGTAGTATTTCTGGATGACCATTTTCTTCTTTATTTAAAAAAGGATTCCAAAATATTGAAGGAAAAATATTGAAGCCTAGCTGATACTGCTTTCTTAGAGAAGACATGAATTCTTTGGGTGTTTGGAAGACATTGACCATTAAATCTGGAGGGACAAAATACAGAGATTTATCAGACTCTGCTCACAGGTCTCATCTGAGTGTCCTGACTTCACCTAGTAGTCAAAGCTGTGTTGTTGCCCCACTGGCTCACTTTGAGCCTAGGTAACAAAAAAATACAGGTATAAGTGAAATTCTTCTTATGGTGCCAACTTCAGTGGTTGATAATAAACACAGAGTGACTGCAGGGAATTTTTCTCTTTATTTTTCACTCAGCTGAACTGCTCCATTATGTCAGTTTCCAACATGTATTGAATAATAGCAGTGTACATAGTAACATCAGCTAACATTCCTTTCCAACTTTCTTTGTGTCACTTTCATTTTCTCTCTACTTTGTTGCATTGAGATATACCCTTAGTATATGAGCATAAAGACATTGTTTCCCTAAAGAATGCAAACTAGCAGAATTCTTAAATTATGTATGGAAAATTTTATATCGACAACATAATTCACAAAAGTATAAAATCCTTGCAACTTTTCTTTTCTTTTTGAAACTGTCTTGGTATGTAGTACAGGCTAGACTAAAGTCAAATAATCCTTCTACCTCAAACTTCTAAAGGCTGGGATTAAAACTGGGAGCAATTATCCCCAACTCTGGAATATCTACAAATTTAATATATAACTAAATCTCGGCTACAAGTACTATTTTCTTCAAATATGTCTTCCTACAGTTACCATTTATTGAAAGAGGAAAAGTGGGAGAAGAGTTTTTCTTGGTCATAAGGGTAAAGAGAAATCAGGAGTTGAGCTTTGGGTGCTTAAACTGGAGGTGACTTAAACATCCAAACAGACACATATAAAGAAACCGATTGATAGTGTGAGTGTGACTTTTGAAAGAGAGATCCTAGATAGAGATACTGCACAGAAATGTCATACTAAGGTTACATAGATACCTTAAAACTGAATGCTGGTGTAGTAGATGAGCCCCTAAAATGAATCCTTTGATTTCCCAGGTTCAAATTTATGGTAAAAAGAACAGGAAAGAGGCTTGTCTAAATGAGGAGAGAAAGAGAAAGAGAGGGTATTTTAACAGGGAAAAGGTCAACGAATGTGTTCAGTGATGTTGAAATGGAAAGCAAGGGACTTAGAATACAGAATACTGAATATTTAAATGTGATTAATTTAATAGGAGTGTATTTTGTGAAGTCAAGGGAGTAGAGAGTTGATTAGAATATTCAAGAGAATAGAAGGAGGAAATGTGGGTGTATAGACACATTGCTCATGGGATTTGGTATCAAGAAAAAGAAAGAATTGAGAAGCAGGAAGAGGCAATGACCTTAGGGAAAGGACGTTGGTATAGAAAAGGGTCCTTTTTCAACAAAGTGTTTTTAAAGAAAAAAAAGTTATATGCTAAAGACAATGATTCTGAAGTCAAAGTAAAATAGGAAAGAAAGGGGGAGGTGGGGGTGGTTTGAGAAATATCCTTGAGGGTTTGTTAAGTGAGTAATTAGAAACTGTCTCCTTGTAGAAAACATGCTATCCACAGCAACAGGAAAGAATGCAAAGATGGTGATACCTTGAGCTCATAGCTCTTTCTGAATGCTTTGTTTCATTTAAGGAAAAAAATAAGTCAAATAATTAGCTGAACTTAAGGATGGAAAATGAAAAGCTGGAAATAAAACAGAGAAGGAGAGACATTGGGTGGATAAATGAATGAATAGTAAATAGATTTACAAGACAATAAGCAGCAGCACCAGTAAGGACTTGTGGCTGTGCATTGAAAATAAGTAAGTGTGACTACACGTTTTTCTCCAGTTACACTCAGCTAGGAAATTATAGGCAAGGAGTGACAGAGAATTGGACTACAATTATACATCAACCATAATAATAGATTAGCTAAGCAAGAAAGATCAATGAGAAAGGTATAGAGATAGGTTAATGATAGAGACAGGGAAGTGGCTATAATAATTGAAAATAAAGCTTAAGTTAGGTGAAAGAAAAGTTAAGTTGTGGGTGAGATAGCAGACAGTTGAATGCTTAGAAATGTAGATAATGTTGAAACAAAATATATTTGAGATTTAGGATGTTTGTAAAGGAAAGATTTGGGATTACCATGAAGACAAAGAGAAAGACCAGAAAGAAGTCATAGTTCCTAGTTTGACAAGATCTTGACAGTGAATGGCTGAGAAGGTTCAAAAGGAAACTGAGCGGAGAGAAAGTCTCACAATCAAATGTCCATGAAACAAAAGAATCATCTATATAGATATTGTAATCAATACAAATTTGACAGATGCAAGGTTGGAAAGGACTGTATGATCAAAACCAGAATCAATATTCAAGGAATGTGGTCAAATCACATGGCTTATAGGTTTACACATGACTGTACCAATAATGAAAAAATGAAATGGAAACTGGTAAGATAAATTTGAAAGATGAAGACTTTTAGAGGAGATGAAAGGAGAATTGGTGAAGTAGGCAAAAAACAGAGCCATGAGAAAACCTATTGCTTCTCAGGATCACTCGCAAAGGACCGTGCAAACAAAATCAGCCATCATTTGTGACAGGAAGCCCCCAGAACAAAGAAAAAGAAAAGCATCATGGTCTGTGCCCAAGTGCAAGGACACGGTTCTGCTGGTCATGACCTGTCATGCACAGAGCACCAAATCAGGATATGTGCCTTGCCACAAATGGGAGGTAAAGAAACAGAACTATACCTGGGGTATAGAAGGCTGACTCTTACTTTGTTTGGGTCCTGCTTTAGAGAAATATCTGTTTCTGGTTCATTGCACCAATATGATAATAAAGTGTTTTCTGCTTAGCTTTGGGATTCTGGTTTTCCACATAGATTGACTAGAAGACCACAAGAGCTCATAATAAAGTCTAAAGTCTAGATAATGCCACTTGGCACTTATGACTAGTAGTAAGACATGTGGACTCTTTGTTTCAGTTGAGACCAGGAATTCCTTCCCCTGTTTCTTTGCTTGCCTATTTTGAGTCTTCACATTTGAGGCTAATTTCTGCTTCTGTTTCATTCTAAACCCCCAGGTATATAGAAAACAAAGCTGTTTTCCTCCCTTCTCTACCTGAGAAAACAATTTGTAAATCGTCTGTTCCAAGTCATGTTACTAAAGACCAGGGCCTAAGACACAGCGTTCAAGGGCCATGCAAAGGAAACAGTCAAAAAATTAGAAGTGTCAAGTGATGAAGAAATGTAAAAATCCCATCACTTTGTCTGGCCTCTCCCCAGAACTAGACCACACTAGATGTTCTCTATCATATCTTTAAAAAGATAAACATTCCCTGGTGTTTGGACAATGATGAGTGAAGAATTCCCAATACCCAGGCCGGAACTCCTCCCCCCCCCCCATTCTGGAACATGCTAGACACTCCCCTAACCGGCAGATTAGAGATGCCTCTCCAACAAAACTGGAGAATGTGGGTAGAGAGAGGGTAACCCAGGACTTCTCTATCCTTCTTCCTCCATCTTGTGGCAAATGAGACAAACTGGCTGAGCAAATGAGACCCCCAAAACATCAAAAAAATAGTGTTTGTTCAGTAACATTCTGATGACAATGAGAACTAGTTACCCCAGAGAAGCCTTAATTATAGTAATATAAACCAGACAAAATTATTGTATAAATAAGGAAGGAAAAGTGCTTATTTTAAAAAAAGACACTGATTTTTTTCAGGTTGTCTACCTCTACCTGTAGACACACCA
Organism: Rhizomys pruinosus; assembly: GCA_009823505.1. Classification (NCBI taxonomy): domain Eukaryota; kingdom Metazoa; phylum Chordata; class Mammalia; order Rodentia; family Spalacidae; genus Rhizomys; species Rhizomys pruinosus. The sequence goes on from VZQC01006501.1 coordinate 1,285,092, forward strand.
AACTGATTATAAATATAAGCTCTCAAGAAATTTGTCACCCACAACCTAGCCAAGGGCAATCTCAAAGTAGATAAAGATAAAGGCAGATACTTCTGGCAGTTTGATCTTGCTTGATTATGGGTGCAGAATATAACAGACCCCATGGCCCTATAAAGTTTAAAAGTAACAGAAAATGATTCTTTCTTTCTTTCTTTCTTTTTTTTTTTTTTTTTTGCGTTTTTGAGACAGCATCTCCCTACAGCTCCAGCTGTCCTGGAACTCACTATGTAGACCAGGCTGGCCTTGAACTCACAGGAATCTCTATGCCTCTGCCTCCTAAGTGCTGGGATTAAAAGCATGCAACATCATGCCTGACAAACTTTCTTTTTTTATTGAACTTTTGTATATTTTATATATTTCTTAATCAAATTTAGATCCATTTCCCCTTCTATGCCCCCACCCCATCAGAGCTCTTGCAGTCTGCCATATGTGTCTCGTGTCTTGCATCTTTTTCCAAGTCTTTTTTAAAATTTTTGATTCAGAAGTTTACTGTTTTGGGCAGAAGTTTACTATTTTTTTTTTTTTTTTGGTCTTTTTGAGACAGGGTCTCCCGGTAGCCCCAGCTGTCCTAGAACTCACTCTGTAGACCAGGCTGGCCTTGAACTTACAAAGATCCACCTGCTTCTTCCTCCTGAGTGCTAGCATTAAAGGCGTGCACCACCACACCCAGCTTAGAAGTTTAATATTTCACCCATTTGTTTGAACCAGTCTTTTTTTGTTGCTCTTCTTCCCTTTAATTTTATATTGCTCCAAAATATGAATATATATATATATATATATTCCACACATATACCAAAATTATGATGTCTGAAAATAAACTATCGGTTAATTCCAAAACATGTTTAAGGATTCACATTTTAGCAGTAGAGTTGCAGGCAGGTAAAAAGAAATATTATTTTACATTCCTAAATTACATATCAAGTTGATATATGTTTTAATGTACTTTTTATAGTAGCAGCAGGTATTATATTTACTAAAAAAGAAAAAAAATTACTCAGTTTTCCTTACAAATAAGAATTTGGTGCTAGGATCCACAAATGAGGGACACCTTATGTGGTTTGTTTTTCTGGGACTGTGTTACTTCATTGGCATAATGGTTTCTAGCTCCAACCATTTACCTGCAAAGTTCATGATGTTGTCTTTCCCACTGCGTAGAACTCCATTGTGTAAATGTACCATATTTTCTTTATCCACTCATTGGTTGAGGGATACTTGGGCTGCTTCCAGCTCTCTTCACAGAGCTGCAATAAACATTGCTGTGCATGTATCTCTGCAATAGGATGAGTCTTGTATATATCCAGGAATGGTATGACTGAGTCAGGCGGTAGGTTCATGTTGAGTCTTTTAAGAATTCTCCACACTGCTTTCCATAAGGGTTGCATAAGTTTGCATTCCCACCAGCAGTGAATGAGTGTTCCTCTTTCCCCACAACTTCTCCAGCATTTGGTATCTTTTGTTTTCTTGATCATAGCCAATCTTACCAGGGTAAGATGAAATCTTAAAGTGGTTTTAATTTGCATTTTCTTCATTATTAGTGACATTGAATACTTTTTAAGATGTTTCTCAGCCATCTTCTTCATTTGTGAAGTCTTTGTTGGGCTCTTTATTCCATGTTTTGAGTAAGTCATTTGTTTTTGCTCTTTCATTTTTTGAGTAATTTATATAATCTGGATGTTAATCCTCTGTCAGACGTATCATGGGTAAAGGTTTCCTTCCACTCTGTGGGTTTTCTCTTCACTTTTTTTTTTGTTTCTTTCACTGTACAGAATCTTTTGAGTTTAATGAAGTCCCACTTGTCAATTATTGACCTTATTTCCTGTGCAGCTGCTGTCTGATTTAGAAAGTCTTTTCCTATGCCTATATCTTGTAAGTTACTGCCAACATTTTCTTCTATCATTTTCAGAGTTTGAGATTTCACATTGAGGTCTTTGATCCATTATAATCTAAATTTTCTGTCTCTAATCACACTCTAAAAAATACTTTTTTGTCAGTCCTTGCTCCTAACATAGGATCAAGCAAATAAGACTTTCCAGAGTCTGTTAATTTTGTTCCCAGCTATATAAACTGGTCCCTCAGACCCTCCTCCTTATCAGTAGAGGGAGTAAATCACTCCTCACTTTTTGTGTCTCAAATTTCAGAGGAATGGATTATCTCACCCTATGGGATTCATAAAGCCACAAACCATGTTCTGAATGTCCTGAGCATTGAAGGAGGAAATACAATTATTCTTCAATCAGTGTCTTCAGAGCTGACATCTGACAGTATAGTGGACAGTGGAACCTTTGGTCAAGATGAACAGTTGACTAGTATGGGACCTGCATGCTGGTTCACTTGGCTATACCCTTTATCCTGGCCTTTAAGTCTCCTCCTCTTATCAAAGCTAAGCTCATGACTATGATAACATTACTGTAATTTTTTTTTACAAGCTACATTGATGTTATAAAAGTCTGAAGTGGAGTTCCAAGTGTATTTAATACTAGAAAACAAATAGCTATAAATTTCAAAAAGACTATATTCTGATGATCAATAATAAACTAAAATGTAATTCAATCTAAAATATTCCACATTTTATTATATTACTAATATATACCTTAAAATTATTTATTAACATATCAATTGTAATTTTTCACAGTATAGTTTGTTCTCTCATTCACTACTCTTAAATTAAGACGATTTTTTTTTAATTTATTTATTTTTGTATGTGTATGAATGTACTGTCTGCATGCAGGTCTGTGCACCCATGTCGTGCAATGCCGCGGAGGTCAGAAGAGGGTCTCGGATTCCCCTGGAACTGGAGTTCTCCTGGAATTGGAGTTACAGACGGTTCTTAGCCGCCATGTGGGTGCTGGGGATGGAACCCGGGTCCTCTGCAAGAGCGTCGGTGCTCTTAACCGCTAGGCTATCTCTCCAGCCCCCAAGACGATATTTTTTGACCCTAAGGAGTGTTGAGTATCCAAAAGGAGAATGTTGCAGAAACCCTAACAAAGAAAAAAAAATGCAGGATGTTCTGTGCCTAAGTGCTACAACCAATATTACTTAAGTCATTCAAAAGGATAGAATGAGAGGGAAATCTACCGAATTCCTTCTATGAACCCAGCATCAGTATAATACCAAAACCAGAGAAAGATACAACCAAAAAAGAAAACTATAGACCCATATCTTTAATGAATATAGATGCAAAGATTCTCAAAAATAATTGCAAACCTCATACAGACACACTTCAAAAAGGACATCCAACATGATCATTTTGGATTTTTTTTTCCAGAGATGCAGGGGTGGTTCAACATATATAAGTCAATAATGCCATAAATCATACAAATGGACTCAAAGATAAAAACCACATGGTCATCTCAATTGATGCAGAAAAGTCCTTTGATACAATTCAATATGACTTTATGTCTAAAGTCCTAGAGGGAATTTGACTGGAGGGAACACAACCCAACATAATTAAAGTTATATAAAACAAACTGACAACCAACATCACTTTAAATGGAGAAAAATTAGAATCATTCCCTTTAAATTCAGAAACCAGTCAAGTCTGCCACCTATCTCCACTCCTTTTCAATACAGTGTTTGAAACTCTTGCTAGAGCAATGAAACAAGAGAAGCAAATTAAATGAATACTAATTGGAAAAGAGTAGTTCAAACTATCTTTGCAGACAACATATTATATTTAAGGGATGCCAAAAATTCCACCATAAAACCCCTAGAAACGATTAACAGTTTCAGTAAAGTGACAGGTTACAAAATTAATATAGATTAATTTTGTAACCTGTCACTTTAAAATTACTCTAAAATTACTATAAAAATATAGTAACCTTTCTATATGCCATTAACAAGCAATTGGAGGAGTACATGGAAACCTTACCATTCAGAGTAGCCTCAAAAGAAATAAAATATCTCAGAACAAACCTGATCAAAGACATTAAAGATCTCTATAGTGAAATTTTTAAATCTTTGAAGAAGGACATTGAAGAGGATACCAGAATATAGAAGGATCTCTCATGTTCATGGATTAGAAGAACTAATACAGTAAAAATGACAATCCTACCCAAAGTAATATATAGATTCATTTCAATCCCAATCAAAATCTCCATGACATTCTTCACAGGTTTAGAAAAAATAATTCTAAAATTCATATGGAAGCACAAAAGTCCCTAGATAGCCAAAACAACCCCAAGGACAAAGAACAATGCAGGGGGGATTATTATACCAGATTTCAAACTACATTACAGAGCTACAGTCATAAAAACAGCAAGGTATTGGCACAAAAATAGACCCATAGACAAATGAAACAAAATTGAGGATGGAAACTAGCAAATGCTGTATTAATCACTTTTCTGTTGCTGTGATAAAACCACCATGACTAAGGTAACGTATAAAAGGAAGAGTTTATTTAAGCTTATGATTGACGGTTCTAGGGAATTAGAGTCCATTGTGGTGGGGGGCATGGTGGCAGAAGCTGGAGCAGAAAGCTGAGGTTCTCAACCTCCAATAAGCACAGGAAGCAAAGAGAGCAACTGGAGGCTGCAAAGCTTGTTGAACTCACTAAGCCTGCCCCCGCCCCCCAGATGTGCTTTGTCCAGCATGGCCACACCTTCCAAGATCTCCCAAAACAGTGCCACCACCTGGGTACAAAATGTCTGAATACTTGAAGCCTATGGGGGACACTCTCATTCAAACCACGATATTCCACTCCCTGACCCCCATAGGCTCATGACCATATAAAATGCAAAATGCATTTAGTCCAACTTTAAAAGTCCCCATAGTCTTTACTAGTCTCTATTCTATTCAAAAGTCTAGGCTATAGTCCAAAGTCTCTTCTGAGACCCAGGTCAATATCTTAACTCTAAGCTCCTATAAAATCAAAAGACAAATTACATACTCCCAACATACAATGGAACTGAATACACATTCCCATTTCAGAAGGGACGAATAGAGGCATCGTGAGGAAATCCTGGACCAAAACAAGACCAAAAACCAGAAGGGCAAATGCCAAGTTCTGTAGCTCCATGTGTGAGTTCTGGGACTTGACTTCCAAAAGGCTTAGATGGCACAGCAATTCCAGCTTTGCGGGCAACATACATCTCTTCCTTAGGCTGGTACCACTCCCTGTATGCAGTTCTCCTTGGCAAACATCTCACAGCTCTGGTATCTCAAATGTCTTCTGTGGGGTCTGCACTGCCAACCAGGCTTCACAGCTTCACACAATGGCCTATCAGGGCCTTCTTTATGCAGGGACACCCCTGCTGCACTCTGCCTGGCCTCGGCAGCTCTCTGAAACTGCAGAGGAAGAACTGACGACCCCTTCACTCTTACATCCTTCATGCCCCTAAAGCCAGCACCACATGAATAAAACTGCCCAGTTGGGTGGCAAGTTCAGGATGGGCTCTGTCCTACTTCAACCACATTTGCAACTTTTCTCTGCCCTTTCAGTATTTTCCTTTCAAAATTTGTAGGCCTTAGTAGGATCTGGTCTTGCCCTGAAGGTACTCTTCCCATTGTTTACTTGTAAATCTGGAGGCCTCTTCTTTATTTTTTTTTAAAGATTTTTTTAAAATTTATTTTTGTATGTGTATGAATGTACTGTCTGCATGTAGGTTTGTGCACCCGTGTTGTGCAATGTGCAATGCCGCGGAGGTCAGGGAGGGTGTTGGATTCCCCTGGAACTGGAGTTCTCCTGGAATTGGAGTTACAGACGGTTCTTAGCTGCCATGTGGATGCTGGGGATTGAACCCGGGTCCTCTGAAAGAGCAGTCAGTGCTCTTAACCACTAGGCTATCTCTCCAGCCCCTGGAGGCCTCTTCTTAATCACTTTAACCTCACTCTTTCCATTGTTTACTTGTAAATAAATATCTAGGCCTCTCCTGAATTGCTTTAATCTATCAAAGGGATCCTCTCCTCCACATGCCTTGGCTCCAACATTAATCTTCCTAGTGAACTTTTCTAATCCAAACTGCCCGATTTGCTCCTTTTCACTGTTGATGTGTATAATATTCACCATTAATAGCCACACCACCATTTCTACCTTAGATATCCTCCACCAAAGAAATTAGTCCATTACTTTTCAACTTAGCATTAGGCAAGCATTTGGGCTGTGGGCAAACTGAGGCCAGACTCTTTCCCACAATATCCCAGTTGCTGCCTGTCTTTATTTTCCTCTGGAACTACATTTTTTTGCAGCAATCCGTTTTTCCAGGCTTCTACTAGAATGGCCCATTAACCTCTGCTTATAGTAGTCAGCAGCTTTTCTATCCCAAAGTTCCAAAGTCTTCCACATTTCTCCAAACACCCACGTAGTCAGGTTATTCATGGCCAACAGTCCACTCTCTGGTACCACATACTGTATTAGTCACTTTTCTGTTGCTGTGATAAAATCACCATGACCAAAAGAACTTATAAAAGGAAGAGTTTATTTGAGCTATGATTGATGGTTCCAGGGAATTAACAGTCCATTGTGGTGAGGAGGCATGGTGGCTGGGACTGGACCAGAAAGCTGAGGTTTACATCTTCCAATGAGCACCTGATATTTGACAAAGTGGCCAAGAACACTCAATGGAAGGAAGGCAGCATCTTTAGCAAATGTTGCTGGGAAATCTGGATCAACATCTGTAAGAGAATGAAACTATGACTTAAAGATAATGAATGAAGTACACAATTAATCAATAAAAGTATTTTAAAAAATAATTAAAAAACAGAGGGCTGGAAATGTAGTTCCGTTGGTACAGTGCTTATCTAGCATGTACAAAGCCCTGGGTTGAATTCCCACCACTGGACAAGAACAAAAATGGGTGTGGTGGCACAAAAGTGGAATACTGGCACTCAGAAGGTGGAGGCAAGAAGATAAGAAGATCAAGGTCATCTTTGACTATAAACAAAGCTCTATGCCAAGTCTAGCCTGGACTAGACCTGGACTACATATAACTCTGTATCAATCAATCAATCAATTTATAAACTAAAATGTGCATGCAAACAAACAAAAAGAATGAAACAAAACTCCTACCTTTCACCTTGCACAAAAGACAACTCTAAATGGATCAAAGATCTCAATGTGAAACCTGAAACTGAAAATTCTAGAAGAAAATATTGGTAGTAACCTACAAGATATAGGTGTAGGAAAAGACTTTCTAAATCAGACAGTAGTTGTGCAGGAAATAAGGTCAACAATCAATGAGTGGGACCTCATTAAACTAAAAACCTTCTGTGCAGCAAAAGAAATAATCAAAGAAGTGAAAAGAAAACCCACAGAGTGGGAAGAAATCTTCACCAGTGACACATCTGACAGAGGTTTAGCATCCATAGTATATAAATTACTCAAAAAACAAAGGACCAAGAAAACAAATGACCAAATTAAAAGATGGGCAAAAGATATGAACAGAGACTTCTCAAGAGAAGAAGTAAAGATGGCTAAGAATCATCTTAAAAAGTGTTCAACATCCTTAGTTATAAATGAAATGCAAATTAAAACCACTTTAGGATTTCCTCTTCCCCTTGTAAGACTGGCTATAATCAAGAAAACAAATGATACCAATTGCTGGAGAAGTGGTGGAAAAAAGGTACTCTCATTCACTGCTAGTGGGACTGCAAATTCATGCAACTGTGATGGAAAGCAGTGTGGAGAAATCTTAAAAGATTAAAAATGAATCTACCATTTGACCCCATCATATGACTCTTGGGTGTATACCCAAAGGGTTTATTCTATTGCAGAGATTCTTGCACATCAATGTTTACTGTTGCTCTTTTCATACATAGCAAAGAGTTGGAAGCAACCTAAGTGTCCCTCAACTGACGAGTGGATAAAGAATGTTGGCACATTTCCACAATGGAGTTCTATGCAGCAGCAAAGAAAGTGGACATCATGAAATTTCCTGGTTATTGGAAATTTCCATGTAGCTGTTATGCTAAGTGAAGTGACACAGACTCAGACAAACAAATGAAGTATGTCGTCCCTCATTTGTGGATCCTAGCACCAAATCCATATATATAAGTATATATCATGATGTAACTGCAGGAACTTGGTAAATGAACAGGAATCAGGAGAAGGTAAAAGGAAGAGGGAATCTGAGACAGAAGACTAGTAAGTCATGGGTCTTACTAAGGGAGAAATGGATAAATCAGGCTATTAAATGGAAGGGGAGAGGAAGGGTTATAGAAGAAAGGTGAGGATAAAGGGGGGAAAAGGAGCCCAAGAGAAATGGAGCCACAAGTGACTGGTAGTATGAAGGGAGAAATGGGGATACTTTAAATGAAGAAGACATGGAGGGAGGGCTAGAAAGGTAAAGGGAGAGAGAAGAGATAAATAATGCCTTGCTAGGGTAAAAAATAACCATGAAAGAATCATATTAGTCTAACAATCTATTGACAAATTACGCATACAATACCTCTACCTGAATGCATATGAAAAGAAGAAGGCTGCATATCAAGAAACAATGAAACAAGAGAAACCTTCCTTTGAGTCACTGGCCAGAGTAGTCCAAGAGACTCCCAAAATTGCGCAGACTATTGCCACAGCCCTTGATTGCCTCCCAGAACTTGAATGTAAGAATCCATTACTGAAGACAGGACACCAGATCTTAAGCAATGGATCTGGATCTGACCTGGAAGCTTCCACCCCTGAAGGCTAGCTCTCATAGCTGTGGAGAGCACTATGGCAAGCTATTAAGGGAGAAAATCAATCAATGTTCCAACATTAGCTTCAAGACTAAATATCTATGTCAATGACCAGCAAAGCATATGACATTGGTACAAGCAGCCCTTCTATCTTGGGGAAAATCAATGGCTAATCAATAGGACTTAAAGCCCACTCAGTGGGAGGAAACTCATGTGTGGTATTGTTAACACAGCCAGATGCATACAATTTGGAGAGTTCATAGATCTTAGACAGTTCCCCAAGGCTGACACATCCTCAGGTGAAGGTAACGTTTTATTAACTACAAAAAAAGAATCCTTATATTTTCAGACAAATATCCTAGACACCACTCAGAAAAGAAGCATCAGACACGAGTAGTACAGAGTCCCACAACTGGAGACACACAGACGTGGTTTGCAAATTGCTCATCCCTAGGCAACACTTCTACAATGCAACCTCTACACATAAGCCCCAAGCATCACAGAAAAAAGACCCAGAAGGCATTAACTACCTCTTATCTCTTGTTAAGGAAGCTCCTCCATGCAACAGGAGACCAGGAACTGAAAAGGGCCTGAAAGGCCAAACCGTGAAGATTTTGAGTCTAAGGAGTGTGGTTCCATGGGCAGACTGCCTTTATTCAGGTTCACCTACCCAGGGTTCAGGGAACATTGTGGAAGAGGGGGTGGAAAGATTGTAAAATCCAGGGGTGTGATCCAAAACCAGATGGAAATAAATCCCACTAGCTCCTGGGACCCTGTTCACATGAACCTAGAGCATTGCTATCAGCATGTCAAGACCCATGCAAGCTCAGCTGGACAGAAACCCAACAGAGAACTGCAGAAATAGGTAAAAGAGCCCAAACTTGGCTGAGGAAATATTGGCAGCAGATTACAGTCAGGTGAGGAAAACCAGCTCTTCTTTAGAAAAGAGATTCAGTATAGCACATACAGAAGTAAGTGATAGAGACTGGGTTGTTATTATGAAGATTCTGACCATGTTGTTTGGGTGAGAAATGTGGAAGACTTTGGAACTTTGGACTAGAAAAGTAGTTGAATGTTTAGAGCTTAATCTGTCTTTCTAGGAGAGGCTGAGTTCAAGATATTCCAGATAGGAGAGGCAAACAGGACTTCAACAGCAATTGGGATATTTTGGCTACAATTGGGGATCTGCCTCCTTCTGTGTATGGCCTGTGAATTATAGTTTCCAGAAAAATCCTGTATCTTGAAATTCCTGGAAGACTGACCAACTAGTAACAACTTCAATGAGTATGGAAAATTTGGAATTTTACAGATCCAGAGCCTGTCTACAATTACCTTGGGCCCTGTTTACCTATAAATAGCCACTCCTTGTTTCTGACTTAACATATTCCAGACTAACAGAATGTATTAACTTAGCAAAGAAAAAGTTTCCACCAATCAAATGGCTAAGAATGTCATCAGACAGCATCTGAGACCCACTGTGAAATTCCCCCACTCTGCTGTGCTTTGACTGCTGAATGTACCTACCAATGTATGTTGATGAATTTTCTTTGTTCTGCTACTTATAAAAACTTCATGAAACTGTTACCACATTGGAACATGGAATTTGGGGTAATTTAAAACTGTGTTCCCGACCACGGTCACTCATATTTGGCTCCAGAATAAATCTTTTATTCCTTTTGAGATGAGAGCTATGCTTTATGACAGGCCTAAGAACTTGCTTGAGGTTAAATTTAAAAGTAATAGACTAATTTCTTTGGTGGAGGAAATTTCAAGACAGTTTAATATTGAATCTGCGGCTTGGCTCTTATTGATAAATTTTATGAATATGTACAATGAATATCTGCAAGTGGGGCAGAAAAAATGTAGTTTAGAGATAAAGAGAACACTAGTAAAGTTCATGAAGCCAAGATGTGTCCTATAAGAAAGACTGTAATTATAAAGGAAGGAGATTAAAACTTTTTAGGAGAGGCTTCATTATATGGACTTGAACAGTGAAAAAATGCTCTCAAAGCAAGACCTCACCCAGGAAAGTTTTCAGTTTGAAAGGAGCGCCCCAAGTGTTTTCTGCTCCTAGAAAACCACAGGATACAATAGCTGCAAATGTGACCCAAAGGGCCAATTTCTATCCCAAACTGGCAGCCTAATTTGCCAATATCATTCATGAGATACTGACTTTTTTTTTTTTAATTTTTTTTTTTTTATTTATTTCCGTATGTGTATGAATGTACTGTCTGCATGCAAGTTTGTGCACCTGTGTCGTGCAATGCCACGGAGGTCAGAAGAGGGTCTCGGATTCCCCTGGAACTGGAGTTCTCCTGGAATTGGAGTTTCAGACGGTTCTCGGCCGCCATGTGGGTGCTGGGGATCGAACCCGGGTCCTCTGCAAGAGCGGTCGGCGCTCTTAACCGCTAGGCCATCTCTCCAGCCCCGAGATACTGACTTTTGAGGCAGGAAAGATGTAGGAGCAAGAAGGTTGTCAAATCTTCCTCCACAATTTCAGAAAACTACTGAGTTAGGCTTGGCAGCATGTAGCAGGGAAGTCGAGGCTTGGCAGCATGTAGCAGGGAAGTCCCTGTGCAAAGAAAGTCCTGGGAAGCCAAAAGGCCTTGGAAGGTCATTGTGTGAAAATATAAAGATAAAGCCTGGGATGTAGCAGAAACGCCAAGATGATGGAGATGCCAGATCTGTGAGACATTTACCAAGGAGAGCTACATACAGGAAGTGGAACCAGCTCAACAGGGAGATTTGTGTGGCTGTTAGCAATTTGGAGAGGGGGAGCCATTTGAACCCATTTGGAGTTTAAGTCCCAGACATAGGACATGGAGCCAAAAGATTTGGTATTTGGTCTCCTGATTTTCAGTTCTTCACTATGCCCCATTCCTCCCTTTTAGAATGGGAACGCATATTCAGTTCCATTGTATGTTGGAATTAAATAATTTACTTTTTGATGTACAGAGGTTTAGAATTAAGAGATTGCCTTGAGTCTCATAAGTGACTTTGAACTTGGGAATTGCGAATAGTATTGAGCCATCTTAGGACTCTGGGGCCTTTTGAAGTTGAACTAAATGCATTTTACATTATCATTCGGCCACGAGACTCTGGGGGCCTAAGAGTGGAATGTGGTGGTTTGAATAAGTGTCCCCCAGAGGCCCATGTGTTCGAACACTTTGTCAGTTGGTGGTGCTGTTCTGATGGGGTCATGCAATCCCTAAGAGGTGCTGGCTTGCTAGTGAAAGCTCATTGCTGGGAGCAGTCTTTGAGACTTCATAGCATTGTTTCACTTCCATTTTTTTCTATCTTCTGCTTCCTGTGCATGCTGGACTTTCTGATTAGGCTGCCTCCCACCATGCCTCCTCTGCCATGATGGACTCTTTTTCTTCTGGAACCATAGTCCCAAACAGTCTTCCTTTTATAAGTTGCTTTGGTTGTGGTATTTAACCACAGAAACTAAAAAAGTAACTAATACAGCAAGCTGTAGAAACGGTAAGCTTCCAGTACACAGGCATCTCCATGACATCTCATGAAGGTGTCCATAGCAAGGGAATAGTACTTACAGGGAAGACAGGGAGCTCTCATTCGGGTTATGTGCTTTCCCTTTTCTCTATTTCATTTAGCTATTAATTTGCAGAAGTCTAGAATTTGGACACTTCCTTTTATTTTTCCTCCCTAGAGATATTGGTTATGATTCTAGGGATGTCCAATACAATAATATTGTGATTTAATGAAAAGTAAAAACATGTTCTAGAATTTAGACGTCAGGGTTTATTATAATTCAGTTCCTTCAGTGGAATGCTTAATATGAATGGCCATAGAATAAATTTTCAGTTTTGAAGCAATATTGCATATTTCCCCACACCAGTGATAGGACTACAAGCTGAGGCACACTGAAAGAACTCACAATTTAACAGAATAATTTTGGTTATGTCTAAGAATTATGAGTTGGAAAGGTGATGTAGACAACATTTTATTTTATTTAAATTTAAAAAATCATTAAATTTACTCTCTCTCTCTCTCTCTCTCTCTCTCTCTCTCTTTCTCTCTCTCTGTGTGTGTGTGTGTGTGTGTAGGCCAGAGGACAATTTGAAGGACTTGGTTCTCTTCTACCATGTGAGTTCTGTAGACAGATGTCAGGTTGTCAGGCTTAGTAACAAACATTCTTTTGCACTGAGCCGTCTTCTTGCCAGCTCTTATTTGAATCTTTACAATAATGATTCTCATTATTTTCTATGAGAGCCCATTTAAAGCCCTGGCTCTATCAATGTCACTGGTTTTCTGTTACCATGAATTGTTTACTTAATTGTGTGGGATGATGTAACATTCTGTCTCTGACTCCCAGGAGCTGGAATTACAGCTGGCCCACCATGTCAATCAGGAATGTTTATGCGGGTGTTAGGGATTGAAATACCAGTTATCATTTTTGCACAGCAAGTGTTTTATCCCACATCTCTCCAGACCTAATTTTATATGTTTTATATGCTATTTTCCACTTTTGTTGAAAATACACTTATATCTAAATGCCAACAGCTATTAGAAAGATTATGCTTTTTATTCCTTTAACCAATCTGTTTATGTTGTTACGGTGCCAGACCACTGGGAGAAAAAGAGAGCACACAGACTCCAGGTTCCCATCAGCTGAATTGGGTTTTTAATTTGGACTGGCCAAGACTGTACCTCAGGTTGGGTTGGAAAGGTATCCTGACTCAGAAGCAGATTACGCTTATAAAGGCAAATTCAATTCCCTGTTAATTTTTTTTTTTTTTTTTTTTTTTTTTTTTTTTTTTTTTTTTTGAGACAGGGCTCTCTGTAGCCCCAGCTGGTCTGGAACTCGCTCTGTAGACCAGGCTGGCCTTGACCTCACAAAGATCCGCCTGCCTCTGCCTCCGTAGTACTAGGATTAAAGGCGTGTGCCACCCGCCCAGCTCCCTGTTAAATTTTTGAGAAATTCCAGTTAGACATTAAAAGCCTCAAGTCTACCCTGTTGCAGGATTACTATGATAAGAAGTGGGTGGGGGCATTGACAAAAGATAAGGTATCTATCTGGTCACAAGACATCCTGGAGAGAGGATTCCCTAGGTCTAGATAACTAATTGTCTCTTTCTGGACTTGTTCTGGGAGGGGGTTCAGCCATTAAGATGGAGTCACTAAAACAAAATGGAGTTACCTAGATAGTGAACCAAGTCTGACAACCTGACATTGATCCACAGAACCCACTTGGTAAAAGAAAGATAGGCTGGGCGTGGTGGCGCACGCCTTTAATCCTAGCACTTGGGAGTCAAAGGCAGGCAGATCACTGTGAGTTTAAGGCCAGCCTGGTCTACAGGACAGCCAGAGCTACAGGAAGACCCTGTCTCGAAAAGACCAAAAAAATAAAAAAAATAAAAAAGAAAGGAAAGAAAGATAGCCGATGTCCTGGAAGCAAGCCAGCTCTCCTCCATAGTTTCTGCTTCCCTAAGTTCCTACCATGGCTTTCCTCTATGATGGTTTTTAATCTGTAAAATTAAATAAACCCATTCCTCTCCAAGTTGGTTTTGGCCAGTGTTTTGTTATAGCAACAGAGAAGCAAACTAGGACATCCATTAATAAATATTGTGTAATACGTGCTTGGTGTATTGTTTAGAATTAATTTATAATCATGATATACAAACCAACATATAGATAGAATAAATCTACAATAGATGGAATAATCTATAATAATCTGTATAATGTTTAGGTATAAAAGCCTACATGTTCCCAAGCCTCAGGAAGCTTTAATGGAATCCAGGGGTTAGCAACATTTTTGTATACAGCCAAATAGGAAATATCTCAGGTTTAAGAGTCATCACTCAGAATTAACAGCCACTCCATTTCTATCTGTGTTTAAAAGCAGCAACATCATGCAAGACCATAGCTTTCTTTGGATAATTTTTTTTTCTAAAATAAGCAGTGGCTAGATTGGGGTAGGTCGCTGAATCATCCTCTAGCTGGCAAGGCATAATGAATTATCAGTTAGTAGTGAAGCAGTATTTTGAAAATGAGAATAGAGTGTGGAGATGGTTGGTAAAGTGCTTGCCTAGCATCTGCCAAGCCAGGATCGGACACCCAGGAAGGGTGACCCATGTCTGTATTCTTAGCACCTGGGTGGGGAGGCAGGTGGTCTAGGATTGCAAAGTTACTCTATGCTACTTTGTGAGCTTGAGACAAACCAAGTCTATTTGAGGCGGGGGGGGGGAGAGAACAACAAAGGAAGAATAATTCTTTATTATTTTCTTACTCAGCCTTGGGGGGTTAAGGTACGGACATGAGAGAGAGAGAAAGAACAACAAAGGAAGAATAATTCTTTATTTTTTTCTTACTCAGCCTTGGGGGATTAAGGTACGGACATGCAGCCCGGTCCACCTCACACAGTTCAAGTTCCTGCCAGCAATGTCAGTACAATAATAGAGGATCTAGAATTTCACTCCTTGAAGTTTTACAGATCAGATACAAGCTGTGGTGTAACCCTAGGTTTAGGTACTAAAGTGGAAATTTCTTTTTTGCCTTTTTTTCTATGCTGGAAACAAAACTGTTAATAAGAAAGTAAACAGCTGTAGAATAATGGAAAGCTACAGCAGGAAAACATAGTGGACACAGAAGGGTTTCTTTATTACAAAAATTTCTAGAGGACATAAAACAGAGGAGAGTCAGTATTTTATTTAAATGTGTGCGTTTAAATAAAAGGAAAGAATGAGAGATCTCTTGAGCCCAGCGGCAGGTGCCGGGGCGCGGGCTGAAGAGCGCCCCCCCCCCCCGCCCCCCCCCCCCCCGCCAACTGAGATTCGAAGAAGATCTGAAGGAGCAAGCAAAAGCAAGCTTCAACACAGTGAAGAGGCATTAGGACTACATTGGATACAGGCAAGGAGAAGCCCATATGCCAGGATCAACGAAGAGAAACTACACTGGAAAGGTGCAGGATAATCCACGCCACGCTTTATAAACCCTATGGATGACTCCTGCAGTGGGATCCCCCCGGGATGCCCCAGGACACAGACATCCGAAACCACAATTGGGAACATACTTAAAGACTACAAAATCATAAAAACAAATTAAAGAACTAAGAAAAGAGAATGAGGACCGAGAGAGAGAGAATGACAAACTCCGGAAGGAAGTAGGAACACTGAAAAGATCCATGCTGAAAAAGAAAAAGAAACCAACCAGCAAACAAAAGAGCTACAAAAAGAGATCGAGAAGCTCCAAAAAGAAATAGACACACTAAAGAAATCAGAAGAGAATGAAAAAGGAAATCAAACACTCATCCATTCAAGAGGAAAGGAATGAAAAAAGCCTCAGAGCAGAATGAGGAGCAGACAAAGACTATCAGACCTGGAGACAAACACAGAACAACTAAAACCTCAGGAAAGATTATGAAAATTTAAAATTACACAAAAATGGAAAACAACCATGGCTGTGGGACACTATGAAAAGATCAACCTCCGCATCATAGGATAGCTGAAGGAGAAGATCCCAAGTAGAAGGTATTGACGGATCTTCAACAGAATAATAGGATGAAAACTTCCCAAAATAAAACAGGACAATCAATACCAATACAAGAAGACATAGAACTCCAAACAGACAAGATCAGAAAAGAATTCTCCACCCACATCATGTCAAAATGCTGGACACCAAAACAAAGAGAAATTCTAAAGCGACAAGAGAAAAACAACAGGGACCATAAGGGGAAACCTATCAGAAATACAACGGACTTCTCAACGCAAACGATAAGGCAGAAGACCTGGAGCCAAGCATTCCCAGTGTTGAGGGACAAGTGGATGCCAGCCCAGGTTACTATACCAGCAAAAATGTCAATATAGTGGAAGGAGAGAGGAAAATCTTCCATAATACCAACTTGAAAGAACATGTCCGGAAAACCAACCCGTCAGAGAAATACTTGAAGCAATCCAAAGAACAGAGAAAGGAGCAACCAACCCCAGGCAACTAGAAGGAGAAATCAATAAAAAGCATAACTGCAGAAGTAGAAACCTAAATCAAAAACCGCAGATGGATAATAAGGCAAAAGGAAAGCAACACAAACCTATCAGTCATAACCTTAAATATTAATGGACTAAATTCCCCAATCAAAAGACATAGACTGGGAGATTGGATTAGGAAACAGAATCCATCTATAGCTGTCTGCAAGAAACACATCTTACCTTCAAGGACAGGCCCACCTTAAGTGAAGGGATGGAAAAAAATATTCCCCAAGCATGGTACCAAAAAGAAAGCAGGTGTTGCTATTTTAATATCGGATTAAAATAGACTTCAAAGTTAAAGAATAAAGAGACAAAGAGGCCATTACATTTCATCAAGGAACAATCCACCAAGAAGATTTCAAATTATGAATATATATGCCCCAAATTCTGGTGCACCAAACTTTATAAAGCCAATTCTCCAGGACCACAAGTCACAGACTAACCCAGCACACTATAGTGGGAGATTTCAATACCCCACTGAGTCCTTTGGATAGGTCAACAGGACAAAAAATAAACAGAGAGACATCTGAACTGACGATGATCCACCAAATGGACCTCATAGACTCTACGAACATTCCATCCAATACCAGAGAATCACTTTCTACTCAGCACCCCACGGAACATTCTCCAAAATCGACCACATCCTGGGACACCAGAAGAAACCTCTACAATACAAAAAGATTGAAATAATTCTGCATCCTGTCAGACCACAGTGCAGTAAGCTCACATCAACACAGGACAAGCCTCCTGCCTACAAGAACACATGGAGATAAACAAACACACTCTTGAATAATGAATGGGTCAAGGAAGAAGATAAAGAAAGAAATAAAAAACCTTCTGGAACTGTGACATGACAATACAACACAACAAAACTTATGGGATACCTTAAAAGCAGTCCTAAGAGGGAAATTTATAGCCCTGGGTGCCTACCATTAGAAAAACAGAAAAAGAGCACAAGTGAATGATCTAACACTGACAGCTAAAAGCACTTGAGAGGCAACAACAGATGAACCCTAAACGCAACAGCAGGAAGAAAATAAAAAAATCAGAGCAGAAATCATGAAATAGAAACAAAGAAAAACATACAAAAATCATGAAGCCAAAAGTTGGTTCTTTGAAAGAATAACAAGATAGACAGACCTCTAGCCCAGTTAACAAAAAGAAAGAAGGAACAACCCAATCAATACATCTGTGATAAAAGGGAAATATCACAACGGACAAGGAAAAGATCAAGAAAATTTATGGGAATATTACAAGAACCTATACTTCTACCAAGTTTGAAATCTAGAGAAATGGATAATATCTGAAAACTTGGGAATCACCAAAGCTTGGCCCAAGAGAGACCAGCAGCTTAAACAGACCCATACATATGAAGAAATTAGAGGATGTAATAAGAAGCCTCCCAACTAAAAAAGCCACAGGCCCCGACGGTTTCACAGCAGAATTCTATAAAACATTTCAAAAAGACCTACAACCATTATTTCTGAACTGTTTAGAAGTATACAATCAGAGGGAAATCTCTCCAAATTCCTTCTATGAAGCCAACATCACTCTATACCAAAACCAGGCAAAGATACAACCAAAAAGGAGAATTATAGACCCATCTCCCTCATGAAACACAGATCCAAAATTCTAAACAGAATACTGGCAAATCGCCATACAGACCCACATCAAGAAGATCTCACATCATGACCAAGTTGGATTCATACCAGAGATGCAGGATGGTTCAACATACGAAAATCAATAAACATCATCAAACACATAAAGGAATCAAAGACAAAAACCACACCAACACTCGCAATTGATGCTGAGAGAACGCCTTTGACAAAATCCAGCATCCCTTCATGCTTAAAGTCCTAGAAGGAATTGGATTGGAGGGATCATTCCTCAATGTAATTAAAGCATATACAGGAAACCCACAGCCAATATATACCTAAATGGGGAAATGACGGAAAATTCCCTTTAAAGGTAGGAACTCGGCAAGGCTGCCCCTATCCACCACTCCTCTTCAATATAGTGCTTGAACACTTGCAGGAGAAATAAGGCAAGAAAAGAAGGATATTAAGGAGTACTAATTGGAAAAGAGGAAGTCCAATATCCCTATTTGCTGATGATATATTGTTTACTTAAGAGATGCAAAAACTCCACCAGAAAACTCCTAGAAACGATTAACAGCTTCAGCAAAGTGGAGGATACAAAATTACCTTAGAAAATCAATGGCCTTTCTTTACACCAAGCACAAGCAACTGGAGAAAGAAATTCAAAGAGACCTTCCCACTCACAATAGCCTCAAAAACAATAAGATACTAGAACAAACCTAACCAAAGACACCAAAGACCTACAACAAAAATTTTAAACCCTTAAAAGAAAGAAATTGAAGAAACCTCAGAAGTGGAAAAACCTCCCATGCTCATGGATTGGGAAAATTAACATTGAAAAATGTCCATTTTACCAAAACTCCTGTATAGATTAATGCAATCCAACAAAATCCCCAAGAGTTTTTTTTCACAGGCTTGGAAACAAAGTCTTAAATTCATTTGGGAAACAAAGACCGAATAGCCAAATCAATTCTTGAGTGAAAAGAGCCATACAGTGGGAATCTCTATACCAGATTTTACACTATACTACAGGCTATAGTCATAAAAACAGCCTGGTACTGGCACAAAACGGACCTGTTGACCAATGGAACAAAAGAAGATCCAATCTGAGCACATAAATTTCAGCCATCTCATATTTTGACAAGGGGGCAAGAAACCACAATGGAGAAAGACAGCATCTTCAGCAATGGTGTTGGCAAAAACGGATCACCACTTGTGAAGAATGAAATTAAACCCTACCTCTCGCCCTGTACAAAGTCAACTCCAGATGGATTAAAGACCTCAACGTGAAACCCCAAACTCTGAAGTTGATAGAAGAAAAACGTTGGCAGCAGACTACAAGACATAGGCGTAGGAAAAGACTTCCTAAATCAGCAGCAGGCAAGAATTAAGTCGCAATTGACAAATGGACCTCATCAAACTCAAAAGCTTCTGTACATCAAAGAAATCAATCAGGAGTGAAGAGAAATCCCACAGAGTGGGAGGAAAACTTCACTGCCGATACATCTGACAAAGCATTGATTTCCAGAATATATAAACTACTCAAAACAAAGAAAAAGAAAACAAACGACCCGCTCAATAGATGGAGCACAGAACTGAACAGAGACTTCACAAGCGGGAATTATAGAGATGTCTGAGAAACACCTCAAGAACTGCTCAACATCACTACATCATTAAGGAAATGCAAATCAAAACCCCACTTAAGATATCATCTTACTCCAGTAAGACTGGCTCAGATCAAGAAAACAAATGATACCAAGTGCTGGAGAGGTTGTGGGGAAAGGGAAACACTCATCCACTGCTGGTGGGAATGTAAACTCGTACAGCCACTATGGAAAGCAGTGTGGAGAACCCTTGAAGACTTGGAATGAACTTGCACACCCGACCCAGCCATACCACTCTCCTGGGCATGTACCCTCAAGACTTACGCCCCACCGAGATACATGCACGGCCATGTTTATTTCAGCTCTCTTCATAGCAAAGAGTGGAACCACCTAATGCCCCTCAACTGACGAATGGATAGAAAAATGTGGTACAATCTACACCATGGAGTTCTTGCAGCAGTAAAGAAAGACGACATCACGAGCTTTTGCGAAAAATGGCTGGAGCTAGAGGACATCATGCTGAGTGAAGTTAACGTCCCAGAAAAACAAACGACGATGGTTCCCTCATCTGTGGATGCTAGTGCCAATTTACCTAGTTGTAAGTATTTCTTGTGTAGGGCCCCTGAGCTTCTGTACCAAAGCCGTTGGACATAATGCATTTTGGAAACAACTAACAACAACAGAAAATACTGCATCAAAGAACTGACTGAAACAGTGAATTCTGCTCAAACAGTCAACGTCCCCATGGAAATATTGAGAAAGACAGAGATGGAAGCTGTTTGGACAGATGCACGAGGCTCTGACGGGTGGGGGAATGAGCGGGACACGGGTCTCGTTTGTACAAATAATTTACAACAACCAAACAAAAGGAAAGATGGAAGAACGTAGTACAGACACATGTACTAAAAAAGAATTGTCTGGAATGAATAAGGGAAACTTAAAACATTGTTTGTTTTAAAATCAGTATTCGGCTACCTGTTGAGTAGCTTGTATATATCCTTTTTTTTTTTTTTTTTTTTTGGTCTTTTTGAGACAGGGTCTCCCTGTAGCCCCAGCTGTCCTGGAACTCACTCTGTAGACCAGGCTGGTCTTGAACTCACAAAGATCCGCCTGCCTCTGCCTCCCGAGTGCTAGGATTAAAGGCACGCGCGCCACGTTGCCCAGCATATCTCCTTTATAAAAATCTATCCCATTCCTACTAGAAAGGGGGGCAAGTGGGTTTTTCAGGAAGACATTCACAGAGGAAGTAGTAATCTAATAAAAGCATCTATTCTCAGAATATTTACAATCCTATCTTCTAAACAGCAGGTTTTCAGAAATAGCTAAAGTTGAGATAAACATTCATATTTAGAATGTTTAACCTGAACAGACCTCTAAATCCACAGTCATTATAAGTGCTTCCTCTAGGTTTCTGGCTTCTTTGCTCAGAGAAAGCAAACATCTTGTTGGTGGTGTTTTTCTCTTATTCTTAAATGCAGGCACTCTAGTAATGCTGCAAATGGACATATCCAGTCATCCTTTGGTATCCACCCACAGTGGAATGGTTCCAGGATACCTTAAAAACTCAAATTTGAGGCTACACAAGTTTCTTGTATAAAATGGTATTATATTTGCATATAATATATATATATATTCTTTAGATTGTGTCTATGTTACTTATAACACCTAAGTAACATGATGTGAATGTTAAATATGTTTTAAATACACATATATGGTTGTCATGTTGTATTGTTTAAGTAATACTAACAAAACTAAAAGTTGGTTGAGTACAGATGGATTTTCCTCTAATATTTTCAACATGCAATTTGTTAAAGCCATGGTTAAAGGCGTCATGGATATAGGGGGTTTGTCTATACTTGGAAACAGACTTGCCACAAAACAGTGATGGTTTACATTTCATAGAGGACCACCCAAGCAGCATGTTCATATAATATGGTTACATGAAATCAGCACTTGGTTAAGTTAAAACCCTTTTATCCCAGGTTCCTCTAACACTTGCCTGGTCATTTCTGGGATTTAGCTGATCAATTGTGAGTCTCACAGTCCTACAGATAAGGTGCAGAGGGACTCTCAGTGCCCCTGTGATGGTTATCCATCCTCATGACACAACTCTAAAGTGCAGACCAGAAGATATAGAGTAATGTGAAGATATCTTTTGGGCAAATGAAGGCATATATTAATAAAAGAAGGATGATTCAAGGTCTGCTACAAATTATGGATCCTCGTTGGCTGAAGTCACAGACTTACTGTGAAAAATTATATCGTTACTGAGGTAGGAGGTTTAAATGGTTATTATGAGACTGTAATATAATCACTTAAGAAATTAAATGGAAAAATATTACAATCAAATGTAGCATCTTTTATTAAATTTTTATTTATTTATTTTTTATGTGTATGAAGGTACTGTCTGCATGTAGGTTTGTGCACCCATGCCGTGCAATGCCGCGGAGGTCAAAAGAGGGTGTCGGATTCCCCTGGAACTGGAGTTCTCCTGGAATTGGAGTTACAGACGGTTCTCAGGCACCATGTGGGTGCTGGGGATCGAACCGGGGTCCTCTGCAAGAGCAGTCAGTGCTCTTAACCTCTAGGCTATCTCTTCAGGCCCCTAATGTAGCATCTTTTAAATACATGTTGAATTACATTTTGATTAAAATAGAAATATAAAGAAAATGGATAGATGTATGGTAGTTCACAGTAATATTATCAGTATGTTAATGATTTAAGAAGGAGTTTCACTTGATAGCTATCAGGCATAGATTGTTTTTTACAACATTGCATATCTACAATAAATTCATGAATGCACTGAGTCTTCAATTTGCAAGTCTCAGTTCAACAGTATGCAATCTGCCTTGATGAAAACTTTAAGGAACATATGTAAAGGCTTTGAATATACTGAGTTTTCCATTTGTAAGTCTGTTTTCAAAAGTATTGAATCTGCCTTAATCAAAACTTTAAAAAAAATATGTAAAGCCTTCTGGAAAACTTTAGACTTTAAAATTCAAAGTTTATTCATTTTTAATTTTTATTCTTTGTTTCTATTGAGACAGGGTCTCACTGTGGAACCCTAGCCTAGAAATTATTATATAGACCAGAATGGCCTCAAATTTGTGATCCTCTTACTTCCTAAACACTAGAATTAGATGCTTGTGCTGCCAGGCTTGGATTAAAATAGAAAATGTAAAGGCAGAAAATCATTCCTGTTGGGTTCTACATTCATATTCTGTAATTCTAATGCTTAACATTTTCCAATTCAAATGTTTGAAGTGTGATAATAGATTTTAAATGATTGATGTGTATAATTTTCAATGATGTGTATGATATTTTCAGGGTACTATTTATTCCTCACAACCAAGTGATGTGTGTGTGTGTGGTTATTTGAACAATTCTTTCACCCTGAATGGAAGAATAGAGCCCTTTGTGTTCTTGGAGATATTTGGAAGCCTAGCCTAAAGACACAAAATTGCTCTCAGAAAACACTGAGAAAAAACAGGCTGCATTGTTCTTCCTTAGAGAGCACAAAAGGCAATCAAACCCATGTACTAGAATATGGTAATTATTGAGAATGTTGTCAGGACCCTTGAGATTAAACCAAGGAACATAAATTGTTTTCTGTGGAGGAATTTTCTGATAAATCTGTTATGAGTTTGGAGAGGTGGTGCTAGTAGCAAGCTTGAGCTTTGTACTTTGCACAAAACAATTCTTCTTTGTAATCTACCAAATCCTATTTCCTGATTTACTGTATGAAACAGGGAAGCTGCTATTGATTATTGGAGAGATAACAAATAGACAGGACAAAAGAGAAGAAAGAGAGAGATGGAACAGCTAAAACGAAGATAATAAAGGTGCTATTTGCGAAAGCGTTCTGGCTTGTCAGGATTTGAAGAAGCAGAAATCCAGACGTTCAGTTTAATTTACAGAGCAGCTTCCAATGACGAAGATGAATTCAAGACTCAGAAAAAAATGCCCTTGTTATGAATTTCATTGTATGTGTTCTTTCTGCAACTGCTTGGAGATTGGAAGGATTAGATCTTTTTAATTCATGCTTTTGTAACTTGAAAATCAACTCTCTTTTGCTTTTCAGATCCTGACAACTAAGTCTGTAAGGAAAAATTCAGAATTCTCTATTCTAACAGAAAATAAAAGAAGGAAAGTAAAAACCATTGCTAATATTAATATTAATAAGGTTAATCTTCCTTTAGTGATGACTTAAGGGATAAAAAAATCAATCTAGAATGAATAACCCTAGTTCTAGAGTGAGATTTGCCTTGCTGACTTATAAAATACACCTTTTCTGGCTTAAAGTGATTACTTAAAGTGACTACTACTGTATAAAGTATCCAGAGATGTCATCAGTGAGTTGTAAAATGTGGCAGATTCTTTTCTTTATAACTTTTGTTTTTGACAAAATGAAAGTATTTATGGTTTGTTTTAAAGTACTGACTTCTCTATGACCTTCCTCTTGAGACAAGTGGAATGATGAATTTTTATTATGTCATACTTGTGGTGGAAAACCTCATAAGATTCCATATTTTTCTTTAAAAATAAAAACTAATTATGCCAACACCATTTGCTGAAGATGCTGTCTTTCCTCCATTGAGTCTTCTTGGCCCCTTTGTCAAATATGAGGTGACTGAAATTGGATGTGCTCAGGTTTGGATCCTCAATTTTGTTCCATTGATCTACAGGCCTGTTTTTATGACTATAGTCCTGTCATATAGTTTGAAGTCTGGTATGGCATTCCCCCCTCCCCCGTATTGTTCTTTTTGTTCAGGGTTGCTTTGGCTATCTGGGGTCTTTTGCTTCTCCATATGAACTTTAAGATATTTTTTTCTAGGTCTGTGAAGAAGCTCATGGGAATTCTAATTGGGATTGCATTGACTCTGTATATTACTTTGGATAGGATGGTCATTTTTACTATATTGATTCTTCTAATTCATGAGCATGAGAGGTTTTGCCATCTTCTAGTATCTTCTTCAATCTCCTTCTTGAGGGATTTAAATTTTTCTTTGTAGAGATTTTTGCTGTGTTTGGTGAGGATTGTTCCTAGATAATTTATTTATTTATTTTTTTTTTTGGAGACTATTGTTAATGGGAAAGTTTCCTTGTATTCCTTCTCCAATTGCTTGTAATTGGCATAAGAAAAGCTACCAATTTTACTAAGTTAGTTTTGTATCCGGCCACTATATTGAACATGTTGATGGTTTCTAGCAGTTTTCTGGGGGAGTTTTTGGCATCTCTTGGTAAACTGTCATGTCATCTGCAAAAAGGGATAGTTTGCCTTCCTCTTTTCCAATTAGTACTCTACTAATTTCCTTTTCTTGTCTTATTGCTTTTGTGAGCATTTCAAGCACTATATTGAAAAGGAGTGGGGATAGGGGAGAATAAAACTAAGCCCCTACCTCTCGCCATATACAAAAATCAACTCCAAATGGGTCAAAGACTTCAATGTGAAACCCCAAACTCTGAAAATGATAGAAGGAAACATTAGTAGTAATCTATAAGACATAGGTGTGGGAAAAGACTTTCTAAACCAGACAGCAGCAATGCAAAGAATAAGGTCAACAATTGGCAAATGGGACTTTATTAAACTCAAGATCTTCTGTACAGCAAAAGAAACAAAGAAGTGAAGAAAAAACCTGCAGAGTGGGAAGGAATCTTTACCAGTGATACATCTGACAGAGCATTAACATCCAGAGTGTATAAACTACTCAAAAAACAAAGGAAGAAGAAAACAAATGACCCACTCAGAAGATGGAGTAAAGAGCTGAACAGAGACTTCATAAATGAAGAAGTAAAGATGGCTGAAAAGCATCTTAAAAAGTGTTCAACATCACTAATAATTAAGGAAATGCAAATTAAAACCACCTTAAGATTTCATCTTACTCCGGTAAGACTAGCTATGATCCAGAAAATAAAGGATACCAAATGCTGGAGAGGTTGTGGGGAAAGGGGAACACTCATTCATTGCTGGTGGAAATGGAAACTCCTGCAACCCCTATGGAAGGAAGTATGGAGAACTCTTAAGAAACTGAAAATGAGCCTGCCACCTGACCCAGTTATACCACTCCTGGGTATATACCCACAAGACTTATCCTATCACAAAAATACATGCACATTTATGTTTATTGCAGCTCTCTTCACAATAGCAAAGAGTTGGAAGCAACCCAAGGATCCCTCAATTGAGGGGTGGATAGAGAAAATGTGGTACATCTACACAATGAAATTCTATGCAGCAGTAAAGAAAGATGACATCATGTACTTTCCAAGTAAATGGGTGGAACTTGAAGTCATTATGCTAAGTGAAGGAACACAGTCCCAGAAAAACAAAGGATGAATGGTATCCCTCATCTGTGGTGCTAGCACCAAATCCCCAGTTGAAAGGCAAGTTGAACAAAGTTAATGTTATATTTTTTATCTGAAGGCAACTATGCTGTTATAATGTGAATCCCTTAATGGGTTCTAGAATTAACTGACCAGTTATTTTCAGACATTGTAATTGTGGTATATGTATGGAAGGTATTTATTCATATTTTAGAGTGATATAAAGTTAAAGGAAAAATGTGAGCTCTTAAACATATTGTATTAGTCACTTTTCTGTTGCTGTGATAAAACACCATGACCAAGGAACTTATAAAAGGAAGAGTTTATTTGAGCTTATGATTGACGATTCCAGGGAATTAGAGTTCATTGTGGCAGGAGGCATGGTGGTTGGAGTAGCAAGCCCAGGGTCACATCTCAGAAAGAGCACAAGAAGCAGAGAGAGGGTGACTGGAGACCACGAGGCTTGTTAAACTCACTAAGCCTGCTCCCAGTGACATACTTCCTCTAGCACGGCCACACCTTCTAAGACCTCCAAAAACAGTGTCACCAACTGGAGACAAATGTCTGAATACTTAAAGCCTATGGGGGACACTCATTCAAACCACCACACATATTTTGTGGGTTTTTAAAAAATTTATTATTGTTATATATTTCCATACATCATACATCATTTCTCAATTGAATTTAGAGTCACTTCCCTTTCCATGCCCCCTTCCCCACCTGAGTTCCTGCACTCTACCATACATGTCTTGCAACTCTTTCTGAGTCCTTCCAGAGTTTCTTGTTGTTGTTCAAAGCAGAGGCTTATTGTTTTGGGGAGAATTTCACTATTTCAGTCTTTTTTGTTCCCATTGTTATTCCCTCCAACTTGTATTGCTTATATATATATCCATATACTATTTATTAATTAATATACTTTAAATATTATGAATACACTAAAGAGATTATTTCTAATGTTAACGTTACATTAGTATCACCTGAGTTGGAAGATTTTCTTTTTCTTTTTCTTTTTTTTGCTAAAAGATGTCAAGTTTTTCTTAATAAGGAAGTGTTTGAATGCTCCTCCCTTGCAAGCCCAAACAACCATCAATCCTGCCCCCTTGCTCCACACTGGGGTCCCTCCCTAAACATATTTTTGACTTAGCATACAGTTTATTTCAGAGGTCATAATTTTGGCATATATGTGATGTATATATAGGCATACTTTGGAGCAATACAAATGAGAGGGATGCAAATATAAAACAATGACAAAAGGACTGGATCAGAGAACTGACTAAAACCATTCACTTCTGCCCAAACAATAAACCTCTACAGAGAAAAACTTTAAGAAGGCTGAGAAAAAGATGAAAGACATGTATGGCAGAATGCATGAACTGGGGTGGGGTGCAGGGCATGGAAAAGGAAGTGTGTCTAAATTGGACTGAGAAATGATGTATGAAACACATGAAACAATAAAAAAATTTTATTTAAAAAATGTCAATCCCCTAAAAAATAAAAAATAAAAACTAAAACATGCTTGTCTTAAACCATCTAGTTCATGCTGTTTACTAATTGTAATTACTAGTAGATAATATGAGGAATAAAAATGTATTAATGAAATACACTATGAGGATTAAGGACTGTATTACATGTACACTTCTCACCAGCATACTGAGTTGCCCTATTTCATTGAATGAAACCATAATAAGTTTATTATAGAACCTCCCACGAGCACTGTAAATTTATTCAGCAGGATCATGCTCTCTCTTCCATTGCAGGCATCTTGAAGGCCATTGAGGGTAGACTATCCCTACTGGAATCTACATCTAGTTCCGCGTGGAGACATGACATTCTGCTTTGCTCCAAAGATTAGAAAATTTAACACCATGGTAAAGAGATGGGAGGAATAATTATACCCTCAGTGAGATCATCTACTTTTCTGTCCCAGACACTCCACCCTCTGGGCAGTCCCTTTGAAGGGGACTGTGGTGCAGCTCAGTTAGAGATACATGCGTTTTTCAGCCCTAACTCAGAAAACCATAACTTTTCATTTATCTTCTTTTTGCTCTCTTTCTCCACTTTGACCTTTCTCACCCTTTCTCTGAAGCTACCAGCCTTTCACCATGCAGCATTTTACTGACCTCCATTGCTGAACATTATGGCCTAACTTGAAAGCCATGGCTTTCTCTCTTTCTCTTCTATACATCCTTCTTCCTGGTGGCTGCCAAGATTTAGAGCTTGCTTGCCCTTTTGTGTTTTCTCATACTCTAATAAAAATTCATCTAGAGCTATCTACTGAGTTCAAAATGAGCAATTCTGCCTAGGGTCTAAAAGCAATGTGAATGAAACTGAGGGAATGCATCTGGAGACCTGAATGGGCCAAGAGAACTGACCAGCTCATCTTCTTCTCCAAGCTTCATCTTAGTTTCTGCCTTAAATAAACTAGCAGCCTGGTGGTACCCCCCCCCATTTCCGGGGGCCTTGGTGTTGTTGAATTCGTCAAGACCCTCCCTTACAAGCCAAGGTCACCAAGAGTCGAGAAAGTTTCTGTCAGTCTCAAAGACACTCTAATATTCCTATATTAGCTGGATTTCTGAGGGGAGTTCTTGAAAAGGGAAGAGGTCTTGTGTACCAAAGAAGGAATGTATGACGTTGGAAATGTAGGGAAAATGGGGATGAGGGATCTACAAAGGGTGTAGCATCTGATAGCTTGCAGTCTATTATCCTAAAGAATGCATGCAAATTCAAAGACAAATAATTCTCATCAGATGCAGGTTGGACTAAATCCACATATTAGTAGATAAACAGATGATCTACAGAGACATGTGGATTTGAAGCATCTCATTTTATTTTATTTATTTATTTATTTATTTATCTTTTTTTTTTTTTTTTTTTTTGGTACTTTTTTTTTTTTTTTTGGTCTCCCTGTAGCCCCAGCTGTCCTGGAGCTCACTCTGTAGACCAGGCTGGCCTTGAACTCACAAAGATCCACCTGCCTCTGCCTCCCGAGTGCTAGGATTAAAGGTGTGTGCCACCATGCCTGGCAAATCATCTCATTTTAAATCAGTTCATAAATGATCAGGACTTGTGAGTACAATTAACAGGTGTTTTCTTTAGCTAAGTTTTATTGAGTTTTGAGAGTTTCATAAACTGTATTCTGATCATGCTCTGACCTCCTCCCATCTCCTCTCAGATACACCCCAACTCCCTGCCCAACTTCACTTTATATCATGTATTATTTTTTAGGGCTTATCAATCCTGATTTTTTTCCCCCAAATCCTCTTGGGTGTGGGTCCATACTCTGGATCCTGGTTAACCTACACTTATCCAGCATCTCACATGTAAAGCAAACTGACTCTCTGTCATGTAGCAGCTATTGGTTGCTAAAAGTTTCTTGGCTAGGGTTAGAGTGTCTCACTTACCCCCTCACCCAGGCTGGGTTTTTGTTAGGCTTAGTTTTGTGGATGTTGTAACAACTACTGTGGGTTCATATGAGAAATTGCTCTAATGTGTCCAGAAAACAGTTACGTTGTATTCAAGTACCACCTGTGGATCTTACAATCTTTCTACTCCCTTTTCCTCAATGATAATTGAGCACTGGGAGGAAAGGGTGTGATAAAGGTGTCCCATTTAGGGCCTAGAACTCTGCAGTCTCTTATTTTCTACACATTGACCAATTATGGGTTTCTGTGTTAATCACCATTTGCTTCATGAAGAGGTTTCTCTGGTAAGAGTTGAGATAGGCATCAATCTATGATTATAACAATAAGTTATGAAGAGTTTGTCTAATACTATGACCATTTGCAGAATAATAGTAGTGGGCTACCCTGCGGTCTGTGACCTGAGTAGCCAGAGCTTCTTGTCCCTGATAGCAGTGCCAGATATAGGCTCTATCTTGTGAAGTGGGCCTTAGATTTGACCAGAAGGTGGTTTGTTACTCCCATAACAGTTATGCCACTATTGCACCAGTGGACATACTTCACCAAGCCAGTGTTTGTAGCTTTCAGGATTCGCAGGTGGGCCAAGTTTCTTTTCCCTTCTGGATAGCATCTTTTAGTGCTATGAAAGCTAAGCAACAGAGATAAAACTTCCAAGCCAATACAGCTTGAGCTCTTGATTTCTCCTGGTTTGTTCTGATACATATTTTGTAGTGTCTTAAATATACAGTCTTTCCTCAAGTTCTTGAGGGAAGCTAACAGCAGTGACAAAAATCAGTATTATTTTAGAATCTATGGGGACCCTTTGACCAACAACTCCAAAAGAGAGAGCGCATTTTTGATACTAAGCTTTTTATTTTCCAGACTGAGGTGTCTGGTAGGGGCCTTGAGCCTTGTTATAGGGTAACTCAACTTAAATTCTTTATTATATGTGTATATATTTCAAGAAGCTTCTACAGTAATGATTCCATATGACTTTTTTCCAAGGGCCTTTAATTTAGCTATTCCTCTTCATACTCTTTCCTCTACCCTGTTCTCCCATTCCCCAACCCATTTAACACCTTCTATTCCATTATTCTTTTTAGCACTATATTCTACCTCTTTTCCTAGGAAGCATACCCCTCATATATCTTGAATAGTATCCTGGCCTCTATAGATTTTTCCATTGCAACACACATATATGACTCAAAGATAGCATCCATATATGAGAAAACATGTAACATTTGTTCTTCTAGGTCTGTGTTATTTAATTCAGATAATTTTTTCAAATTCCATCCATCTACCTGCAAAATCATAATTTTGTTTTTCTTTTTTATGATTATTTTTATTTCATGTGCATGAGTGTATTACTTACATGTGTATAAGTGCATACATGTCTTGGTGGTGCATGCCTTTAAACTCAGTACTCGGAAGGCAGAGGCAGGTGGATCTCTACAAATTCAAGGCCAGCTGGGACTAAAGGGAGACCCTGTCTTGAAAATACCAAAACAAAAAAAAGTGCATCCATGTCATACAATGCCTGAGAAGGTCAGAAAAAGGAGTTGGATTCCCTGACACAGGATTTACAGATGCTTGTTAGCCACCATGTGAGTGCTGGGAACTGAACCAGGGTCTTCTGAAAGAATAGTCACTGCTTAACAACTGAGCCATCTTTCCAGACCCAATTTTGTTTTTTTTTTTTTAATGTAATAAGTTTATTGGATTTCTAAAGTGGTTCTTTTACAGAAAAAAATTGTGATTTTCATATTCATTCTCATAGAACACTTGGAAAACAATCTAAAGAAAAATTGATAGAAGGTAAATATAAGCATGTTTTAACATGGTTGAATAATGTGTAAATACAAAAGAAAATACCCAAATAAGATGCTTATAACAGGATTTATTTTCTGCTTTTCATAATTTCATAAGGAACCGTGTAACCGTGTATGGTGTGGTGGAATGTTGGGGATGGTTCATTAGGCAGAGAATAAACACAATGTGCTCAAAATAAAGGAACAGAGACCAATGTTGTGGAAAGACCCACGGCTCTTTCAGCATGATAAAAATGAAGAAAGTCCTGGTCTCCCTATTTTTGTGTAGCTTTCCTCAAGATGTAAATGCTACTCTGATCACAGTGGGACTGTGGTTGGGATCAGCCAGTAGGGAGGCACATGCTTCTAGTAGACACATTTAGCACAGAAAAAGCCCGACTTCTCCCTGTCTCATGTAAACATTACTTAGCTTTTATATCAAGCTATCTCACATGACCACAGTCATCAGACAGAAACTCAGAGCAAGGCCACATTGTATCTTTCTCAGTCCATTTGTTTCCAGGGAAGAAAACCTCTGAATCCCCCAGAGTTTATACCATCACAAAAAGTTTCTGAACTCTTTTCTAGCACTAAAATCTGACCATGTCAAAGCTAGAAAATGATTAGTGTTGAAGCAGGATAAGGCAAAGACAAAAGGATCAGCAACAGGGAGCGTAGATGCTTTTAGAGAGGAGCACTGCCCTCTGTCTTAAAGAATCAACCTCTCCCCTAATGGCAACCATCAAAGTAGGGTGTCCACACTCTCAAAAATCTTTAGCCAGTACTCTGTTTCTCCCTAGGCCCAGGTTTGAGTAACTGGGCTCTCTATGGGTAAACAGAGAGATGGCCGACTGCAGTGGTATTGAATCTGTCTTCCATAGTTTGTCCCCTTCACTTTGAGTAAAACTAAGTGGGAGAGGGACCAAGAGAAGATCTAGAATTTCTTTTCACAAAGGCTAAGTGGAAACATCTTTTTTTTTTAATTTTTTATTTATTTCTGTATGTGTATGAATGTACTGTCTGCATGCAAGTTTTTGCACCGTGTTGTGCAATGCCTCGGAGGTCAGAAGAGGGTGTCGGATTCCCCTGGAACTGGAGTTCTCCTGGGATTGGAGTTTCAGACGGTTTGGGGCCACCATGTGGGTGCTGGGGATCGAACCTGGGTCCTCTGTAAGAGCGGTCGGTGCTCTTAACCGCTAGGCCGTCTCTCCAGCCCTAAGTGGAAACATCTTAATAACTAAATAATATTTCACTTTTAGAAATGTGCCATATTTCATTATCCATCCATCGGATGATGGACATCTAGGTTGTGTCTATTTCTTGGCTATTTGGACTAGAACATCAATGAACTTGGATAAATGTTATTTCTGTAGTAGGCTAGAGTCCTTTGGGCATATTCTCATGAATAGCATACTGTTCACTGCTGGATCATATGGGAGATGTATTTCTAGCCTCCATATTGTTTCCCTACTGGCTGCACCAGCTGGTACTCCCACCAGCAGTGAATAAGTGCTCCTCTTTCCCAACATCTTCACCAATATTCATCATCATTTGTTTTTTGGCCCTTTGGATTTTTGAATGGGATAAAATAAAACCTCCAAGTAGTTTTAATTTGCATTTCCCTAATGGCTATAAATTTTGAACATTTTAAAAACTATTTCTCAGGCATTTGCATTTCATCATTTGAGAATTCTCTGGTTAGGTTTATGCCCCCAATTTTAATTTTGTTAGTTTTTTTTTGATGTTTAATTTTTTGAGTTCTCTGTATATACTAGATACTAACATTCTGTCAGATGTATACCTGGTAAAAAAACTTTCTTTCCATTCTGTAGGCTGAATCTTCACTTGAATGATGGGAGTCCTTTGAGGTGTTTAGTTTCATGAGGTTCCATTTGTCAGTTGTTGGTCTTAATGCCTGCACTATCATGGTCCTGTCAGAAAGTCCTTTCCTGTGCCTATAAGTTAGTGTCTTCCCTGCTTTCTCTTCTATCTCATGCAAGGTATCAGGTCTTATGTTGAGATCCTTGATCCATTTGGAGTTGATGCTTGTGCAGGGTGAGAAAGATCTAGTGTACATGTAGCTATCAAGTTGGATCATCATCATTTGAGTTTTTATTTCTTTTTGGTTCAAGTCATCTTCTTTCAGTAGAGGTGTTTATAATGTTCAGGATGGACAATTTCCACTTCAGGACTAGGATGTCAATTTCCTTTGTTTTATCTGTTAGTTAAGGCTGCAGTCTCTATCTTAGGTCTTCTGCTTGATAGCTACAGCCTAGTGCCTGAAGTGGCTTGATCAGTTTCTAGTTTGCTTCTTCATTACTTTGAAAAACTATTCTGACCAAAACCAGCCTGGGGAGGAAAGGGTTTATTTAGTTCACATTTTCCAGATCAAAGTTAATCACCGAGAGATCCCAACATAGGAACTCAGGGCAGGAACCTGGAGACAGGAGCTGAAGCACAAGCCATGGAGGGACGCTGCTTACTGGCTTATTCCCTTGGCCCATGATCAGCCTGCTTTCTTATACAACACACAGCCACCTGCCCAGGAGTGGCACTGCCCACAGTGGGCTCTGTCCTCCCACATCACCCAACAATCAAGAAAAGGCTCCACAGGCATGGCCACAGGCCAGTCCAATGGAGGAAATTCCCCAATTGAGGCTCCCTCAGCCCAGGTGTGTCATGTTGACACTAAAGCTACCCAGCAAAGTTGGGGAGTTTGGAACAGGTTTATTCTGGCAGTGCGGACTGATCCTCAGTCTTCAGACTGTACCAGTCAGGTAGCTGGCAGTTTTCTGGTAAATCGTGAAAGAAGGGAAGTTTCGGGATCTCCTGGCAGCTGGAACCATCCCTGATGGGGCTAGACTGGATTCTGGGGAATCACAAAGGGGAAGGAGAGGGGCCTGGAGGTGGTGACAGTCCCTGGCAAACAGCATCAGGACATTGAAGTAAGGTCTAGCAGGCACAGTCCACCTATCTAGGTCTTCTGGCCAGGTGGGCCTATAGGAGAGTCCCTGGTAGTGAGTGGACTGTAGTTTGATCAATCCCAATGTGAGGGAGCAGATTGGATTTTTTTATTCCCAAACATGACATATCATTAAAAGATCACTTAAAATATTTTATTTATTTTTTTTATATTGTGTGTATGAGTGTATTGTCTTCATGTATATAAGTGCACCCATGTTGTGCAATGCCCAGAGTTGGAAGAGATTATTGGGTTCCCCTTGAACTGGAGTTATAGATGGTTGTTTGCTACCATACGGATGCTGAGAATCAAGAGCAGCCAGTGCTTTCTTAACCATTGACCAATCTCTCCAGCCCTAAAATGTCACTTTTTAATTTTTTAAAAATTTATTTATTATTTTTTATGTGTATGAGTATACTGTCTGCATGTAGGTTGGTGCACCCATGTCCTGCAGTGCCATGGAGGTCAGAAAAGGGTGTCTGATTCCCCTGGAACTGGAGTTAAAGATGGTTCTTAGCTGCCATGTGGGTGCTGGGACTGGAACCCGGGTCCTCTGCAAGAACAGTTGGTGCTCTTAACCGCTGAGCCATCTCTTAAGAACACTTCCCCAAAGATATTTTATCAAAGGGAATAATAAGTAGTACATTCTTCAAATCATGATTCTTCTAGTCCAAATTTGTAGGTGACTAGCAATGTTCAACACTATAGAAAACTGCACCATTTAAGAGTTGAGTCCTTTCCCTTTCATTGTCCTTAGTAGCCAGCTAAAGTAGTCACTAAAAGTCTGAGTGAAGAGATGCTGAGGAACACGGTGGGTAGAACCTCTGTGATGCATGCCCAATTACCTGAGTTCAATCCCCAGATCCTGCAGCGTGTCAGGAGAGAACTAGTCATCTTCTGATGTGTGTACCTGCACACATGCACACACACACACACACACACACACACACACTAAACAAAGATAAATTAATTTTTTAAAGTCTTAAGAACAAAACAAATTTCTATCAATTATAGTTTATCACGTTGACTGTGAGGGGCCTAGCCCTGTCATATATCTACAATGCAACCGCTACACCTAAGGCTCATGGAAGATAGGGCAGAAAGGATGTAAGAGCCAGTACTAGACATCTGCTCCTAGTTAATGCATTCTAGACATTATAGAGAAGCTGCACCAATACAATGTTCACAGTATAGTAGTCCAACAAAATCTTCATATTAAAAAAGTCAGTTGAAATGCCGAGGTGGGGAGATGTCACTGGGTCCCATTTCAAGATAAAGAGCCACAGGCAGTCAACGGGTGCTGAAGAAGGGAGAATCAGTTGTCTCCAGGGACTAGCTCCCTGGGAGGCTATCCAATCCAAGTGGACATCCCTAAGCAGAGGTACGCATATTTACACAAGCACCACTAAATATATTTAATGCTCTCTCCTCTCCTGTCCTCTCCTGTCCTCTCTCTCTCCTCTCTCTCTCTCTCTCTCTCTCTCTCTCTTTCTTTCTCTGCCTGTCTCTCTCTGTCTCTCTATAAATGTATGTGTATTTATAAATGAATGTATATGTGTAACACTAACAATCAAAGAAGAGGAAAATAAATTGTGATGGAATGGAGAGGATGTCGGAGGAGATGGAGGGATGGAAATAATACAAAGATGATTTCATATATGAAATTCTCAAACATAGAAAACTTAAAATAGTTCAGTCACTTACTAGCTTCAGGGCTAGGCCAATATTTTAACTAATCAAAAGCTCAGTTTTGTCACCTGCAAATGTGTAATATGTCACTAAGCAATTGGAAGGGTTGTTATGAGAAATCAAGGTTTAGCACATGGTAAATGATCTATAGTATGGCTGTTCTTTTTAATAAATGGTGTGACTTAATAGAGGAAGATTCAGAAGTAATAAGAAACAATTAGGAAGAGACACTGGTGATGGAAAAAGGTTCTAGGAATAAGTATTGTAAGCAGAAAACCATTCACTCAGTTGAGGTGCACCAGAACCTCCATTCCAAGCAGATACTCATGCATGGGTGTCTTAAGACTATTTTATTATCTATTATTTAGTAATACATTTATCCCCAAATAGTCTATAAAAGACACGTTTTGGATACTTTGAAAGATGATCAAATAGAATAGATTTCTTTTACTTGCAAACAAGTCTTAGAGTCTAGGTCTGCTGTAACTCTTCAAAATATCAGACTGTTTAAATACCTATATATCTAATTGTGTGTGCTTCATTAGTAGGATCGAAAGGCTATATATTATACTGTTTAAATACCTATATATCTAATTGCATGTGCTTCATTAGTAGGATCGAAAGGTTATGCCTGGACAAGCTGTCAGCCCATGAAAGAAAACAGCCAGAATTGACTAGAGACCAAGACAACAGCTCCAGAGAAAGTAGACTGTTTTGCTTCTTATCCACCTGTGCCCCTTTTCTAAGCCTAGGGAACAATCTGCGGAAGAGGGGGCGCGGTAGAATGTAAGGGCTGCAATTGGGGTGAATGGTGAAACTACAACAATACAGACTGGACACTCATTTGATCAACTTGATTGAACATACAAGGCCCCCCTGCTGGATGGTGGGACCCATGAGCTGTATGGGTTTGGGCACAACTGCTTGCAAATTGGTTTTACATGAAGCATGCTTGTACTCACAAATTATCACTTATTGTTAAAAAAAATGAAAACAAAA
Organism: Rhizomys pruinosus; assembly: GCA_009823505.1. NCBI lineage: Eukaryota > Metazoa > Chordata > Mammalia > Rodentia > Spalacidae > Rhizomys > Rhizomys pruinosus. Next base: position 1,322,105 of record VZQC01006501.1, read on the forward strand.
CAAAACAAAACAAAAAAAACAGAGAAAGATGCAGAAAAGTTATGGCAGAATGCATGACCTGGGATGGGTAGGGGTGGGGTGGGGGGAAGGGAAGGGGATATATGCCTGAACTGAATTGGAAAATGATGTATGAAATACACAAAGCATCAATAAAAAAATTATAAGCTAAAATTGAAACTGGACACATAAATAATGCAAAATAAATCAATTAAAAAAATTTTTTTGGTCTTTTCGAGGCAGGGTCTCCCCGTAGCCCCAGCTGTCCTGGAACTCACTCTGTAGACCAGGCTAGCCTTGAACTCACAAAGATCTGCCTGCCTCTGCCTCCCGAGTGCTAGGATTAAAGGCGTGCGCCACCACACTAGGCTAATTAAAAGTTATTTTAAGGGTATCTATATATCCACAATTTCATGAAGGCTAAGAACCATAAAAGCACATATGAAATATCTGTCTATTATTTTACAATTTTATTTTATTTTGTTTTATTTTACTTTGGCTTATATTTTCTATTTTTAAAAATAAAATACTTTTATTGATGAAAAAACAAAACAAAACAAAACAAAAAACAAAAAAACCCCACAAAATATCAGACTGGCTGGGCGTGGTGGCACACGCCTTTAATCCTAGCACTTGGGAGGCAGAGACAGGCGTATCTTTATGAGTTCAAGGCCAGCCTGGTCTACAGAGTGAGTTCCAGGACAGCTGGGGCTACAGGGAGACCCTGTCTTGAAAAGACCAAACAAACAAACAAACAAACAAACAAAAAAACCCCCAAAATATCAGACAGTTTTTAGGACAACTTTAATAATATTTGAAATTTCTCAGTTGCTAATGTGTTAGTGATAGATGGATATTTTTAAAGATACAAGCTATGAGGAGAACTTTTCTTTGTGTAATAAATATGAACATTTTCTTTAATTTTGTATCTCATCCCAGAGACATCTGGGAATGAAAATGTATGGCTATGTGCTCATACATTATTAGTAAGTGCAATGCCATTGGACTGTACACCTAAAAATGGCTGAAATGGAACATTTTTGTTGTATGTATTTTAGTGCAATTTAAAAATGAATTTCTGGATCCAAAAGTAATACATTTAAAGGTGTAAGTATAATTGAATTAAATAACGGAGCCCATAGTTTTCTCACAATTTAGATACAAGGTGAATTTGTGGAGGTAGAAAAGGGATAGGGACCATACCAATGTCTCCCCTGATTTCTCCTTCACTCCAGCCAGCTGGCAGAGCCTGCTCAGCTGAGTCCAACCTCACACAATTTGGGATTTTAGATATCATAATTTTAGGATTAACCTAAGGTTCTGGTGAGCTGTATGTTTTTACCTGGATGGAAGAGTCAGTCTTTAAGGAATTCCTTTGAAGTTCTGTGCAATGTCTGATTGGCACATGACCAAACAACCAAAACTGATTTAAATGCTGAAAATTTTGCTCACTGCTAACTCTAGGGAGGAGATGAATGTTTATGCATGTGTGTGTGTGTGTGTGTGTGTGTGTGTGTGTGTGTGGTAGATGCATGTGTATGTGTACAGGAGCATGGAAAGGCCAGCTGAGTATATTGGGTGGTGTGCTCTTTGATGCACCAGCATATTTTCGAGAGATAAAGTCACTCAGTGAATTGAATTTGGAGCTAGCATGGCAGCCAGTAAGCCTCAGTGCCCACAGCACTGGCGTTACCCATGTCCACACCTGCCTGGATTTCTACATGGGCTCTGGATATCTGGACTCAAGTCCTCATGGTCATTTAGCAAGTGCTCTTACACACTAAACCATCTTCCCAGCCCTATTTTTCATAATGTAAAGAAAAGTTTGAGCCACAGTGGAAAAACTGGATCATCTAGACTCCAGAGAATGCCTCTTTGGGTTTTGCAATTCCAAGTTCAATGGAAACTATTTTAAAACTGTGTAACTCAATAACTGTTAGAAAGTTTAAAAAAGTATCTATTGAAAAAAATAATTTTCTTTGTGGGGAGAGGTTCCCTCAATCCTAGTCTAACTTCTCCTTTTTGTATAAAACCATTTCTATTCATTTCACCATTTAGTTAACTATTCCTGATATTGTCTGCTGTTTTGGATGCTTCTTTGAACCAGTTTTAACATCTGCCTGGTTCTGTCATTAATTGTGAGTTAAATAACATTTTTAAGAACCTGTTCATTTTTAAATATGTTTGAGAATCATGATTTTGCACTTTTGTAAAAATGATGTATTTGCAAGTATAAGAGAAGAAATGCATTTGCTTTTGTCATAAAGGAGAGAAAAATATAATCTTTAATATATTCTGTTATTAGCTGCAGTGTGTATATATCAAAATACTGAGAAGTTTTTTCAGATCTGTGCTGCCTTTGAAGCCATTTCTTTATCAGAAACTTATACCATGGATCATCCCTTAAATGAAATTCTAAAAGACCATGCAGAATGAATCATAGGTAGCATCATATTTTCCTTTTTCCACAGAAAAATATTTCTTTTCTAGAAAAGTATGGTGCATATTTTTACAATAGTTGGGTAAAATTCAAACTATTTAAAGTAATAGTATGCTTTTTATACTAATAATCATGCATAAAATATAATGTTCTTTGCCTTTAAACATTTAAGAATGATACAAAATGTGTGTGTGTGTGTGTGTGCCCATGTGTGCATAGAGACAGAGAATGCGTGGGACTCATTTTTTAAATGATTGAATTTCAAACTGCATGTGTTAGCTTCTACAGTGTCCTTAATAAGCACTTTGGAGATGGATTAAACCTTTCCTTACAAGCGTAATGTTGCAAATATAAAAAATAAATTATGTAACTACTGGATGTGTCAGGGAGAAAAAAGAACCTAGATTAGATATGGCTACAAGAAACATCTCAGAAATCTGTTTACCCATGTGCCTTTGAACATAATCCAAGGTCAATCAAGATTTCTAAGTGTATACTTCTTTTTTTTTAATTTTTAAATTTATTTCTGTATGTGTATAAATGTACTGTCTGCATGCAAGTGTGTGCACCCATGTCGTGCAATGCCGCGGAGGTCAGAAGAGGGTGTTGGATTCCCCTGGAACTGGAGTTCTCCTGGAATTGGAGTTTCAGACATTTCTCGGCCACCATGTGGGTGCTGGGGATCGAACCTGCGTCCTCTGTAACAGCGGTTGGCGCTCTTAACCACTAGGCCATCTCTCCAGCCCCTAAGTGTACACTTCTATCAATATATTAATCCAGATAGCTGGTGACATTGACTGAGATGGAAAATATTGAAGGTAATGTATAATAAGGCTGCTCAGTATCTGTGCCTTCAGGAGAACTTTGTCTAAGCCCTTTCAATGTCTTAATTACTCCAGAGAGATAGAGTGAGAAACGTGTGTGCGTGTGCGTGTGTGTGTGTGCGTGTGTGGTGCCACATGAATATGGATATATATATATATATATATATATATATATATATATATCCATACGTTTGAAAGTACTTTATGGAATTGTCTCATGTTTTCATGGTCTTCATCTGCCAAAATGGAAGCCCAGGACAAACAATGGTGTAGTTCCATCTGAAGACTATCAGGTTCAAGGCCCAGGGAGAATTGATATTCTGAACTTTGATCCCAAAGATAGAAAAAAGCTTCTAACCCAGATGAGCATGGTCACAGACAAGAGGACTTCCTTTTTACTCAAAGAAATGTCAGTCCATTTTTTCCATTCAGGCCCTCAGCTGGTGGGGTGAAGCCCATTCACATTAAGGAAGCCCATCTCCTTTACTCAGTCGACCAAATCAACCACATTCAGAAACACCCTCAGAAAGTGGTAGAGATAAAACTTGATGGACTGCCTGGGCATCATAGTCCACTCAGGTTGACATATAAAATTAACCCTTGCAGTAGATTCAGAAGGCTCAGAGCCTAATTTTGTGCTAATGCATCTATAATGTCTTCTAAAATGATGCCTCTCTAGATAAAGCGTCTAAGAATCATCTCTTGTCCCCAGTAAAGCTAGCATCTAGGTATTTTTAACAGTATAAGCTTGGAGATTGGGTGGGATTTGTTGGTTACGTATTAACATTTGATTTTGAATGAAGATATATTTGTTTTCCAGTTACTCTGTCTCTGGTGTCTGTCTCTTCAGTGAATCTAGAAAAGTTGAAAGATAAAACAGTATTTCATCTGGGAAGTAGTGTGACCAGAGGGCAATCGATACAAAGGATGTATACTGTAATATATGAAGCAAGGTAAAAGAAGGAGAATCAGCATTTGCATAGTGTTTCATGTGGTATCACAAATATTGGAAGGGGAAATTTTCACAAGTTGAGTCAGTCAATTTTATATTTATCCTATTTGGTAGGCTCCTGATTCATAGATAAAAAAGCTCCTAAGAATTGTATAGTTGGAAAAGAAACTAGTGTACTTGCTTTTAAACACACCAGATCTCACTGTATCTATGTTCTTGACCATCCTTCTGATTTTCCAAAACACTAAATGTGCTAACAGTATTTTCTGTATTACTTCTTCTGTTTCATATTGGTTCTGATTACTTTTTAGAATATCTAGCATATTAATGCCATGTTATCTTCAGAGTAGTGCTCTGTTCTCTCTTTCCTCTCTCTCTCTTTCTCTCTCTCTCTCTCTCTATATGTGTGTGTGTGTGTGTGTGTGTGTGTATGTGTGTGTCTGTGTGTCTGTGCATATTTCTGTATATCTGTTCAGTGAACTTCGTTGTTATGAATACTTTCTAGGGCCTCCACTAGATTAACTGGTGCAATTAAGAGTCTTGACTCACAAAATTGAAGAGCAGAACAGCAGAACTTGTATCCATGGTGACTCATGAATAAGCCGACACCTGGCAAAACTCAGAAACATCTTGTCAGCCTCTTTAAGAAATGCACAAGAAAAGAGAAACAGGATGATGAAAAATGCATTGAAAAGCAACTCACATGTAATAGACAATCTGAAAAATAAAACAAACACCTATTTGTTTCCTGTTGTGCAAGCTGCTGTATAAGCAGAGATGAACAAAATAATCCTTGCCCTCATAGGACAAGACGTTATTGGTGGGGAGGAATACTTATGCATACGAATCACAATAAAGCTTACCACTTATTAAAAACCTACCACTTACTAGTTCCATCCACTTAAGGACAAAATCTAAACCAGGCTTCCTTTTTTGGAAGCATGAGCAGACTTTCCTCTTTATAGACTGGACACTGGCTGAAGTCCCATTAATGGATCTCCAAGACCTCCCTGAACAGAAAGACTGGGGACCCACATTTGCAGGACATTTCAAGAGATGCCCCCATGCATAATCCCCTAAGACTTGGTTGACCTCTGAGGGCAAGGAACAAAGTTATCCCTTAGGTTCCTTGGCCAAATTGGCATGGACATTAAGAGTGGTCGTTAAGTACCCAGAAAGGCTAAGTTGCACCAGCCTATTACATTGCACCTATATTAAAATTGTATCCTTTGGAAACAAACTGTATATTATTTCTATATCGTATTTCTTGATTTGCATTGGTGAACCATGGGAGGGAAAGACCCCAATGTGGAGCAAAAGTGCAGGATTGATGGTTGTTTGGGATTGCCAAGGAGGAACATTCGAGCAGTTCCTTAAGGAAAACATGACATCTATTAGGACAAAAACAAACAAAAAAAATCCTCCAATTCAAGTGATATGTGTATGTATATATTTATGTATATATATATATGTATATATACATATATATAGAAGCAGTACAAGTTGGAGAGAACAACAACAAAAGAACTGAAAAAAAAACAACTCTAGAAAGACTCAGAAAAAGATGCAGGACATGTATGGCAGAGTGCAGGGACTTGGGTGGGGTGGGGGCATGGAAAGAGAAGCGACTCTATATTTGAGAAATAACGTATGACTTATGGAAAAAGTTTAATAACAATAAAAAAATTGAAAAAAAGGAAAAAAAATAAAAACTTACTGTGCTGGATGGCTTTGGTGTCAACTTGACACACCTGGGTTGAGGGAGCCTCAATTGGGGAATTGGCTCCATTGGATTGGCATGTGGCCACATCTGTGGAGTATTGTCTTGATGGTCAAGCAGTGTGGGAGGGCCCAGCCCACAATGAGTAGTGACACCCTGGGCAGGTGGTTGTGTACAGTATTAAGAAGGCAGGCTGGGCATGAACCAGGGGAGCAAGCCAGTGAACAGCACTCCTCCATGGCCTGTGCTTCAGCTCCTGCCTCCAGGTTCCTGCCCTGAGTTCTTGCCTTGGGCTCCCTAAGCGATGAACTGTGACCCAGGAGATGTAAGCTGAATAAACCCTTTCCTCCCCAAGTTGGTGTTGGTCAGAGTGTTTTGTCACAGCAATGGAAGACAAAGTAGGACACCTACCACTTATTTTCAGACTTTGTAATTGCGGTATATGGGGGGAGGGTATGTATGTATACTTTAGAGTAATATAAAACTAAAGGGGAAAATGTGAATTCAAAAAAGAAATAAGACACGTAGGGCAAAATGCATTAGCTCTGATGGGGAGGGGGCAAGGAAGGGGAATTAGGTCTAAATTTGATCAAGAAATATTGTATGAAATACATAAAACTTCAATAAAAATGAAAAAAAGAAAATTACATGTTAAAAAAAAGAATCAATAAAAATGAAGGCCACTCTAAGCAGAAGCACAAAGTAAAGTAAAACTGTCCATTGAGAGGAGAACTTTTAGTGGGGACTTGAAGAAGGGAGGGTTTTTGTGGGAACCTTGGTTGCTAGGGTAATGATGTGATTAAGTGCCCTGAGGTAGAGGGAAACAGTCAGGTCAGTCACATGGCATGGCAGCAGCTCTGCCCCCAATCCACCCACTGGCTGGCCCACTTAGCCTTTGAAGTAAAGTACTCTACAGACAAACGACCTTCAGAAGGCTAAGACCAACGAATTTGTTTCAGTCATCTTTTCTGATGTAATAGATTTGGACTGTAAACTCCACCTTAGACAGTTTCTCTCCTTTAGCTTCACTGATTCCTCATTGTGTGAAGCTTCTTTTTTTTTTTTGCTTTTTTATTTATTATATTTTATGTGTATGAATGTACTGTCTGCATGTAGGTTAGTGCACCTGTGTCGTGCAATGCCGCGGAGGTCAGAAGAGGGTGTCGGATTACCCTGGAACTGGAGTTACAGACGGTTCTTACTGGGGATCCAACCCCGGTCCTCTGCAAGAGCAGTTGGCGCTCTTAACCACTGAGCAATCTCTCCAGCCCCAGAAGCTTCTTGTCTTAATATCTCTCTTCAAAAGTATGTCTATCATGTCTTCTCCAACTACCTTATGTTACCACTAAGAGGTTCGAGAGGCAAGTAGGGTCACTATGCTTGAAAGTGCTAGTCAGCTCATATGCAGTCCGTTCACCCTAACTGAAAAACCGGGTTCCTTCTGGTACCTTCTTTCGAAGGAAACAGCATCATCATCTGACCAGTAGCTACAAGGAAGGATTCAGAAGACATCCTAGAATGCTCTCTTCCCCAGACAGCACTGGAGCCGGGGTCTCTACACACACTTGCCTTTTTTCATCTCCATGTGTCTGTAGCTTGTTTTAATTTTTCCTATTTCCTGTTTCTTCTTTTGCTGATGCTAGCCTTCTTTCCTTCCTTCCTTCCTTCCTTCCTTCCTTCCTTCCTTCCTTCCTTCCTTCCTTCCTTCCTTCCTTCCTTCCTTCCCTTCCCTTCCCTTCCCTTCCCTTCCCTCCCCTCCCCTCCCCTTCCTTTCCCTCTTGTTCCTTTTTTCCCTCTTTTTTGCCCTATCCTGGACTGCTCTCCCTTTCTTCTTTTCTTCCCTCCCTCCCTCCCTCCCTCCCTCTCTCCCTCTCTCCCTCCCTTCTTTTGTGATAAGATCTCATATAGCCCACATGAGCCTTGAACTTGCTACGTGCAGAGGGTGACCTTGAACTTCTGATCATGCAGGAATTATAGGCACCTGACACACCCAGTTTGATTTCGTGCTGTGGATACAGTCTAGCATTCCTGAATTCTAGGTAAGCACTCTACCGACTGAGCTGCATCCCCAGCCCTTACCTATAATTTTCCATCCCACTTATCTCATAATTAAAAGCTACTCTTCATACACAGCTCAAATACAACTATGTCGAGGATGACTTTTAGGATCCTCTAAACTGGATTCATGTGTGCCTGTGTGTGTGCATATTCACAGGCATAGTGAGTTTGTGGAAGGCAAAAGACAACCTCTGGTGTCAGTCCTCAGGCACATTCCACTTTTGTTTCACAGAGTGTCTCATTGGTCTGGAACTTCACCAAGTATGCCAGGCTAGCTGGCCTTCATGCTTCAGGTATCTGCTTACTATGTTGCCATCCATGGAATTACAGGCATATGCTACCATGCTCTGCATTTTACATGGGTTCTGGTAATCTGGATTCAGGTGTGCCCATGCTTGTAAGGCAAATGTTTTTACTGACTGTGCCATTTGCTTAGGCCCAAGTATATTTTATTTTAGTTTTTAGTTTAGTTATATCTTCTTATAATTCCTGTGGTTGATATTTGTTTCAATGATCACACTTGTATTTAAAGGGTCAATTCGGGGCTGGAGTGATGGCTCAGTGGTTAAGAGAACTGAATGCTCTTGCAGAAGACTCTGGTTCGATTTCCAGAACCCACATGTTGTCTTTAACTCCAGTTCCAGGGAAATCTGATGCCCTCTTCTGACCTCTGCAGCATTGCATGACTCAGGTGCACCAACCTACATGCACACAGTACACTCATACACATAAAAATAATAAATAAAAAAATAAAGGGGGGCAATTCCATTTGTTTTCCTGAGATACTAGGTATTGAACTCAGGACTGAGCATGTACTAGACGAACTCTCTACCACTGAGCTATATATATCTACCCCCTTTTAGTTTATTTTATCCTGAAACAGTCTCACTAAGTTGCTCAGGCTGACCCTGAACTCCTTATGAAGCCCAGATTGGCCTTGAGCTCGTAATCCTTCTAAGATTTGGTTAGCTGGGATTACAGACGTGTACCACCATGCACAGTGAATCATTTACTAGATTAGTTCATTAGTTTCCACTACACCATAAATTTCATGAGAGCAGGAAATTTCTGTCTTATGCTAATGCATGACAAAATTTAAATACATAGTTGTTGAATGGCAGAATAAATCATTGAAAGAGTTAGAGGCAGGGAGGTAGGAAGGAAACAGCTATTCAGTAGATGGAAATGTTTTATGAAACTAGGAAATAAATGGATTAATCACGTTTACTTTGTGGACCCAAGTGGTTTAGGGAAAAGGAGAAGCAAGGAGATCTCATGCTGCCAGGTTGGGTGCATCTGGTCACTGGCATCCCCCATGAGGTGCTCCTGGCTGAGCTCAGAGCAAAGAACTCTGACGGGAATAGGCTAGGGGCAGCAAAGGACATCTAAGAGAGAAGGACGCCAAGGACAGAGGAGCTGTTTATGATGAGTAATGAAGACACATTGTTCCTCATAAACTCTCTAGACTGCACAAGTTATCTGTTGTGTTTGATTCTTATATTCTGATTTTATTCAATGGATCATCATAGACTGTCATCATTATTTATCATGTGGGTCAGAGTACTCACTTTCTCTGTGTTCCTTTGTGTCCTGTGTGTTCTTTTGACAGATTTCATCGTTCCTTGCTCATTTTCTTTCTTTCTAGTTCAAGTGCAATTCAAGCTCACTTTTCATTGTTTTCTCCAAGTCAGTGATTAAAACAAGCAAGCAAGCAAACAAAACCAGCAAGTCCACGCATATTTATGGAGGTCATTAAAGTTGACTGAGGCTATGAGTGTGGGGTCCCAATCTGCTCAGATTTGGCAACCACATGAATCTCTCTCTTTCGGGCATATATAAGGAAAAAGGAAAGACTGTATGATGACATAGCAAGAAAGCAGCTGTCCTGGAGGCAGAGGCAGGCGGAACTCTGTGAGACAGAGGCCAACCTGCTTTTCATAGTGAATTCCAGGGCAACTGTGGCTATAGGGAGAGAGTATCTCAAAAGGACCAAAAAACAAAAACAAAAACAAAAACAAAAAAAAAATGGGAAAAAAAATAAAGAGGAGGAGGAGGAGGAGGAGGAGGAGGAGGAGGAGGAGGAGGAGGAGGAAGTGGCTGTTTTAGGGCCAATACTTCAAGTGGGACTGTTTTAAAAAAAAATTATTCTTAAGCACCCTCCGTTTTACCACCCTTTCACACCACTCCTTACCACCCGCTTCCTCTTTCCACCACCGGGCCCATTCCGTCCGTTTTTGTGTGTTCCGCCCTCTTGCCATTGTGCCGCCTTGGCATTTTTATTTGGTCCTTTTTTTTCGTTCTTTCGCGGCGTTTTTCTTTTTTTTCCCGGTATGTTCGGCCGCCTGTCCCGCCGTTCTTCGCACCCCCCTCGACGCACCTTTGATATTTATGTGTGTAATGGCCATACCAAACTGATTAAGATAATGTAGGTATGGTTTATGTGATTATGTGGGTGCCTGAGACCTAAGCTATGAGTTAATGCTGATATCTGATACCAAATTTCATTCATCTAGATTTTGTGATTAATGTTACTTTGTGTCTCTGTGGCAGTAACTATAAACGGTTTGTGTGAGGGCCAAGTACCTATGTGTCGTCGGGATCTTCTGAGAGCCTATTTCTTCTCCTTCCAGTGTGGGTTCCAGGGAGGGCATGCAGGACATCAGACTCCTGCAGCAGGCCTTTCTGATGGCAGACACACTGTAATGGTCTCCAATTCAATCTAACACCTCAGGATTCATTTTAGTGCGTTCCTTTCCTATACCAGACCCACACCCCTACGTGGACATAAACGCTTTTCTTTGTGCCATGGCGCAATGACTATCTTTCCCCACTCTAGATATGACTGTGCTCACCAGGTTGATTCCCACACGGAATTCTCCTGATGATTCTTCCACTCTGCTGTTTAAAATCAAATACTTTCCACGGGGAAAGCCCTCCTCCTTCTCTTTCGCGTTCCCTTGTCCACACTGTGGTCGGCTATACCCCAGTATGGAGATTTCTTTATCAATGTAAGGTTTTTATCATGTTCCACATCAGACCATCTAAATCCCCCTTTTTATTCTCCCATCTATTCTCAAGTATCAAAGTCGACAAAACCTAGAACTACTTACTTCATAGTTTGGGGGGTGAACTACAGGGGAAAGGCAAACTGCACACTTTGTAAAATCACATTTATATAATGTAGTTGTTAACATTTCTTAGGTACTTTTACTGACCTTACCACCACCCCAATGACTTTCTATTGATATTCCCACCCATTGATTTTTTTTTTATTTCAATTTTTTTTTTCTTTTATTTTGTTTTTTTTTTTGTGGCAGAGTTTTTGCATGTCTCTGGGCTGGCTTATTTGACCACACTCTCCGCGCAGATACACCATCACCACTCTGCTTCCTGATGGCTGGGATTAAGAGTGTGGGCTCCCTACCCCCTCCACATCTTTCCATTTTGTTTAAGGCTCCTATTCATTAAGGCATGCTTCTGTTGTAAGATGAGGACACTTGACTAGGTAAATTTGATTTGATGTTGACCATGTAATCCATAATTGCTGTATTTCATGAATCCATTCTTTTAGGAGCAATGCACAGAGTGAAGGTCTTCTGCTGAGTCCCAGCTGCACTAGATGACCCTCCATTCCAGATCCTCAGTTTCTCCTCTCAAAATATTCAGAATATTTTATTTTAGATATTTGGTGCTCACTGTCTGTCCTGAATAAGATGGGAAATTTGTTTTTTCTTTGAGGTTGTATTATATCAGATGAATTTGGCATTTATAAATTAAGTGATTTTCTTTATATTCTTTCTGCTTTTTTGGTGTGTGGAAGCCTTATGCATAGTGGAGCAAGAAGAATTTATTCTTCGATAATAATTCTCTCATTTAGAGTCCTCTTGTGGATCCTTCCAATTTTCACCTCCTATAGCCACAGGTAATAACGTGCCTGCCATACAACAAGAATTAATAAATATCCACTACAGTGAGTTAATGAGTTGGAAGCATGGAGGGTGCAAATGACATTTAAAAATAGCAACCATATAAGGGAAATGCTGTTGTAGCTTAACAAATTTAAACACATCCACTAAAAATGCTATCACTCTAGGAAACAGATGAAAATGGGAATCATGGTTGAAGTGATACCAAATACCAAAATAACTTTGGGAAATTTTTCATGAGCCACCTGGAAATACTTAGTAACTAGCTCACATCACAGTCTCCTCCATAGGGATTGTGGACTTTGCATTTACAGTTTACCACAAACCTCAAACATGTTGGATTAGAGAAATGTTGAATACAGAGATGCCTGACTGCATTCCATGTTCATATTCTCAATCGTCTTTGCTTTTTTTTAAATTTTTTTTTTTTTTATGTTTTTTTGTTTTTTTTTTTTTTTTTTTGTTTTTTTTTTATTTTTTTTTTTTTTTTCTTTTTTTTTTTTTTTTTTTTTTTTTTTTTTTTTTTTTTTTTTTTTTTTTCATTTATTTTTTTGTTTTTTTTTTTTTTTTTTTTTTTTTTTTTTTTTTCTTTCTAATTTTGTATTTTTTGTTTTTTGTATTTTCTCTCTCTTGCTCTTGTTTTTTTTTTTTTTTTTTTTTTCTATAGTGCACCTTTGATCCCAGCAACTGGCGGAGGCAGAGGCAGGCAGATTCTCTGTGAGTTCAACGCCAACACTGGTTACAACATGTGAGTGACCAGGTCCCAGCTCGAAAGACTAGAGGTGAGCACACTGACTCAACAAAAGAACCTCACCATGATGCCCCACAAAATAGAGGCTTTTTGTTTTGTTTTCCTCTCGTCAGAAATTCAGTTTACCCTAGGCAGCTTGGAGTTGTCCCTCTCAAGCATCCCTTTACTCACTTTGAAAACCCTCGTTCTTGTTGCCTTGCCCCCTGCATGGCCCACTGGCCAAAATGTTTTTTCAATGTAAACTTCTGTGAAAGAGAATAAATATTGGCTGCCACCTAGGCTTTTTAGTAAAGCAGAATGTCATGTTATAGAGTAGTTTATTTATTAATTGATGCACTTGCTGTCACTTTAAGCAACTGTGCCCTAATGGAATAGGCATCTTTCCGGATTAGATAATACCAATAAATGTCTCCGCGTCTGTTAGTTTGTCACCTTACACATCTACCTTTCAGTAACCTCCCTCCCCTAACTGGCCTCGTAAACTCCCACTGGCCCAGTTAGAAGGGGCCCTGGAACCCCTGAAGCCAAGCAGGGCACAAACTGATTAAGCAGCCTAGAAGGGCACAGACCACAAAGACAAGATAACCAGACTGGGACCTCGCCTGCCCATGAGCTGGGTATCTACCTCAGATAGACAGATAAAACAAAACCCTATCCATATTCAGGACCCCATGAACCCCTAGAGTGAACCCAGATTCACTGGATCCACATCCTCCCCCTAGCACTTGGCTTAACCAGCTACTGTTCAAAAACAGGGAAATTGCAAATGGTCAGCCGCTCAACACACCACCTTCCCCAGGGAAACCCTCAGCCTGGTTGGAGACAAGGAGCCACGCTAAGGACACCCACAAAGCTGGCCCGGCCTACCATTGCTTTCCGCAGACCACTGGCTGGAACTGCAACACTGACTTCTCACCCTGAACCAGCTGGCATCGGAATCTGGCGTCAGAGCTGGCTCGGAGCTGCACCCGGGACTGGACCTGCCTCACCCAAGAGCTGCCACAGCCTTTCAGGTTCCCCGATCTGCTTCATCCAACTGATTGGCCTCCTGGAAACTCCCGCTAGTGACTCAATGTGTTTACTTCCAGGGAACTAAGAGACATGCACATGAAGTGAGCAGCCTTGGGAGTAAGGCTAGAATGCGACAGACTTTAGGATTAATAGAATTGATTAGGATTATAGGATTAATAGAACTTGGGTGTGGAAAAAGAATAAAATTAGATTGTATTTTAAAATCTTGTGTCCTGGACCCTCCTTTTGCACTTTAAATCCTGCTAAGCCGCAGAGGCTTTTGTTTTGGGTCAACCTTTTGTCAACAAACACCAGAATCACCCAGAAAGAGTGTCCTCAGTGAGAGAATTTTCTCCATAAGTCACCAACTGGTACTGGTGGGACAGTCTGTTGAAACGAATTTGTCTTGACTGCCTTAGACTTTGGAGGGAAGACCAGCCTGAAAATGTGCAACCTTGAGCTTTGGGGCCTAGACTACTTAACAGTAGAGAAAGTTAGCCTTGAGCAGGGAAGCAGACACATCATTTCCTGTGTGTTCCTTTTGAACTGCGCGAGGAGGTTCTAGCTATCTCAGTTTCTTGCCACACCTGTCTTCCCCCCACATGATAGTAGTTGGTAACCAGGAATATGAGATAAAATAAAGTTTCCTCCACCCCCCAGTCTCACCAGTTTGCTTGTTTGTCAGGATATTTTAAGCAGACAGACAAATAAATCTTGGATTGCCCCACATCCTGGAAATGTGATAGGACTCTGCCACACTCATTCTTGCCTGAAGCAAGTGGTCCATGAGATGAAACCAAGTTGTGGGCTGTGGGTGGCGGGTTGTTTACAAATAACAATTGTCCAGAGAACAGAAAAATTTAGCGTAATCATAGCTCAGAAAAAAACAACAATAACACTAACAATAAGGAGTTTACAAGTCAACACCTTTAACTAAATGCAGCACTGCTGGAGGAGGGCAGAGGCCAGGGTGTAATGTCTGTGAGGCAGCCTGGATCTACATAGTGCATTCTAGGCCAGCTTGGGGCCTAACGAGGAGACCCTGTCTCTCAAAAAGAAACCCATTCCCCCCAAAAAAATCAAAACCTGCAAAGCTTATCAATATCGTAATTACATAAGATTCTACCATTCAGCTTTTTAAAGTATAATTACTTTTATTAGTTACTTAAGCAATATTATAGACTTCCTAATTTATCTGGTTAGAAAATAATCTGTTACTTTTCTGTGATTAGTGATTTTATGTGCAAAATACAAATGACAGTTATTCATTTATCATATTAAAGACATTGAGGATTATAGGGAGAGGAGAACGAGCAGGATCCGGACAATTGTTTTTAATTTGCTTAATAGTTACAGTTAAAGAATCTGTAACATACTTAGTCCAACCTGGTTATTTTGAAATGTGGGAAGGGAAGGAAGGAAAAGAGGAGTATCAAGCAGTGTTAGTTAAATACTTTTCAGTTTGGTTTTGGTATTGTTTTGGTTGGTCCCCCCTCTGACAGTCAATTTAATTTTAATGTTTTTGCTGTCTTCCCCAAGTACTTTCAATTTACCCTCTTTTTCGTTTTTGCTTTTGTTTTTTTTTTTTTTTTTTTTTTTTTTTTTTTTTCTTTTTCTTTTTTCCCCCCTACGCTCCTTTCCCCCCCCGGCTCTTCCCCGGTCCTGTCACTCTCTCTCTCCCCCCCCCCCCCGGCCGCGGCGGCCACGAGCGCGCTCTCCCGCCTTTGTCTCTCACTTTGACCTGTCGCTCGGGTTGGCCCCGTCCTCCCTCTCCCTTTTTCCTCTCTTGGCCCCCGCCACCTCCCTCGTGCCCGCTTGACCGCCCCGCCCACCTTTCCCTTTGACTTCGCGCCCCCCCCCCCCTGCCTCTTTCCCTTCCCCTGCCCCTTCCCCATCCCTTCCTCTTCTCTTCTCTCTCCCCCCCCCCTTCTTCCCCCCCTTTTCCCCCCCCCCGTGCACTCGCTCTGATTCCCGCTTTCGTTTTTCCCTGGTCCCCTCTTCCGCCCTTCCCCCCCTTGATCCGGCTCCTGCCCATACCTTCCTGACCCCTTCGTCCTCCTACCCTGTTTCCTCTGACCTCCCCTGCTACCGGTCACTTTGTTTTTGCCCCTCCCTACCCTCCTCCCCCGCCGTCCACCCTTATTTCCCCGCCCCATTTTTTCGGCCGTCTCTCCTCTTTGCGTCCGTCCTCCTCCCGTCCTTCTCCTTTCACACCGCTGCCTGGTACGCCTCGTCTGTCCTTCCGCTCTTGCTCCCGCTTTGCCCGGTATTTTGGCTTTTTTTTTGAGGGGGGCCTGGGTTCTTTTTGCGCCCCGGGTCTCCCCCTGGTAGCCCAAGCTTGGCCTAGATGCCCTATTGTCGACACCGGCTAGCCTCACACGACATTCACTGGCTCCCCTCCCGTCCGTCGTGCTGCCAAATTAAAGGCCTGTACTGCCTTATTGTTAGTGTTATTGTTGTTTTTCTGATACTAGATATGCTAATTTTTCTGTCTCTGGACAATTGTTATTTGTAAACAACCCGCCACCCACAGCCACAACTTGTTCATCTCATGACACTTGCTTCAGGCAAGAATGAGTGTGGCAGAGTCCTATCACATTCTCAAGGATGTGGGCATCCAAGATTTATTTCTGTCGTGCTAAAATATCCTGACAACAAGCAACGTGGGGGAGAAACTTTATTTTATCTCAATTCCTGGTTACCAACTATCACTGTGGGGAAGACAGTGTGGCAAGAAACTGAGATAGCTAAAACCCTCCTCCGCAGTACAAGAACACCACAGAAATGAATTTGGTCCTGCCTTCCTGCTCAGCACGTAAACTTTTCTCTAACTGGTTAAGTAAGTCTAGGCCCCCCAAAAGCTCAGGTTGCCACATTTTTCATGCTGGTCTTTCCCGCCAAAAGTTGTAAGCATCAAGACAAATTCTTTCCAAGCAGAAACATGTTTCCACAGACCAGTTCCTGATCTTAGAAAACTCTCACTGGAGACACTCTTTCTGGGTGATTCTGGTTGTGACAAGTTGACAAAACAAAGCCTCTGCCGCCAGCAAGGATTTAAGTGCAATGGAGTCCAGGACACAAGCATTATAAAACAGTCTAATTTTATTCTTTCCCACCCAATTCTATTAATCCTATTAATCCTAATCAATTCTATTAATCCTAAACCCACACATTAATCTGTCCTGTTCCTAACCTAACTCCCCAAGGCTTCTCACCTACATGACATTCTCCTAGCCTCTTGGAAGCCATGGAAGGGGTCCATGCTAGGGAGTTTCCAGGAGGCCAATAGTTGGTATGAAGCAGATCGGGAACCTGAAGGCTGTGGCAGCTCTGGGTGAGCAGGTCCAGTCCCGGGGCAGCTCCGAGCCAGCTCTGAGCCAGATCCGAGCCAGCTGGTTCAGGGTGAGAGTCCAGTGTGCAGTTCCAGCCAGTGTCTGCCCACCCGAAGCAATGGTTAGCCGGCAGCTTTTGTGGGTGGTCCTTAAGCTGTGGGGCTCCTGTTCCTCACAGGCCCTGAGGGGTCCCCGGGAAAGGTTGTGTGAGCGCTGAACCCATTTGCCAATTCCCCGTGTTTTTAAGTAGCGGGTAGCCAGGGCCCCTGGGGGGGAGTGGAAACCTGGTCCACAGGGGTTTGTAATCTTGGGGCTTCTCCTTTTTGGTCCCCCATCCGTGGATAGGTGTTTATCTGTCTATCTGAGGTAGATACCCAGCTCATGGGCAGGCGAGGTCCCAGTCTGGTTATCTTGTCTTGTGCGCCTGTGCCCTTCAGCTGCTTAAATCCAGTTTGTGCCATGCCTTTGGCTTCAGGGGTGTTCCAGGGGCCTTCTAAACTGGGCCATGGTTTTATCCTGAGCAGCTTAGGGGTGAAACACTTTCGATTAACCGAAGGTAACCATTATTCTAGGCTCCGAAAGTGACAGAACGGCAAAGCCAACACAGGGAGAAGGGAAGGCGAAGGGAAGCCAAAACGACCGCCGAAGGCCACACAGAGGGGCACAAGAGGGCAAAAGGCGAAGGAGGCCGCCAACAGCCGCAACAGGGGGCCAAGGGGGGAGCCGCGGGGCACAAAAGGGGGAACAGGGAAAACAAAAGGGGCAGGGGCCAGGCAAGCAAGCCAAGAAGCAAAGGGGAAAGGGAGGCGGGGGAGGGAAACTACAGCCGGCGTAGGTACACGGATTGAGGACGAAGAAAACCAAAACAAAAAAGCCCCTCTAGGGGTGGGGGGCAGGAGGGGGGAATGCTTGGTGAGTAAAAAGGGTCCCCCGCCCGGCTAGCTGCAGCGGACCTGTCCCCCACGTCACCAGGTTAACCAGGTTTGGCGGACTCACCGAAGATCGGGCCCCTTGCCCTCTGCCTGCCAAGTGCTGGGACTAAATGTTGGCACTACCATAAGAAAAAAAAAAAANTTCATCGTTCCTTGCTCATTTTCTTTCTTTCTAGTTCAAGTGCAATTCAAGCTCACTTTTCATTGTTTTTCCCAAGTCAGTGTTAAAACAAGCAAGCAAGCAAACAAAACCAGCAAGTCCAGCGCATATTTATGGAGGTCATTAAAGTTGACTGAGGCTATGAGTGTGGGGTCCCAATCTGCTCAGATTTGGCAACCACATGAATCTCTCTCTTTCGGGCATATATAAGGAAAAAGGAAAGACTGCATTAGCCAGAGGGTGGCCGGTCCCATGTTCAGCAAGAAGCCTTCTTACCAGAAATCCCTGCATTCCAATCTGTGTTTTATCATCAAATAACATTTCATTTATGAAACTGGGTACATCAACATTTGGTGAATATATGTTTAGAATTATAATTTCTTCTTAAAAAGATAAAAAAAAAAAAAAAAAAAAAAAAAAAAAAAAAAAAAAACAAAAAAAAAAAAAAAAAACGGAAAAAAAAATAAAGAGGAGGAAGAGGAGGAGGAAGTGGCTGTTTTAGGGCCAATACTTCAGTTTTGTTCAGAATCTTGAATTGTGAGAAATTGATTTTTGTCATTTAGGTTGTCCAGCGTATAGCACTTTGTTATGGCATACCAAACTGATTAAGATAATGTAGGTATGGTTTATGTGATTATGTGGGTGCCTGAGACCTAAGCTATGAGTTAATGCTGATATCTGATACCAAATTTCAATCTAGATTTTTGATTAATTGATTACTTTGTGTCTCTGTGAGTAACTATATAACGAGTTTGTGTGAGGGCAAGTACATGTGTGAAAGTCAGAGGACATCTTCTGAGAGCCTATTTCTTTCCTTCCAGTGTGGGTTCCAGGGAGGGCATGCAGGACATCAGACTCCTGCAGCAGGCCTTTCTGATGGCAGACACACTGTAATGGTCTCCAATTTCAATCTAACACCTCAGGATTCATTTTAGTGCGTTCCTTTCCTATACCAGACCCACACCCCTACGTGGACATAAACGCTTTTCTTTGTGCCATGCGCAGATGACTATCTTTCCCCACTCTAGATATGACTGTGCTCACCAGGTTGATTCCCACACGGAATTCTCCTGATGATTCTTCCACTCTGCTGTTTAAAATCAAATACTTTCCACGGGGAAAGCCCTCCTCCTTCTCTTTGCGTTCCCACACTGTGTCGGCTATACCCCAGTATGGATGATTTCTTTATCATGTAAGTTTTATCATGTTCCACATCAGACCATCTACCCCCTTTTATTCTCCCATCTATTCTCAGTATCAAAGTCAGCAAAACCTAGACTTACTTCATAGTTTGGGGGTGGAACTACAGGGGAAAGGCAAACTGCACACTTTGTAAAATCACATTTTTATAATGTAGTGTTGACATTTCTTAGGTCATTACATGACCTTCCACCTCATGACTTATGATATTCCAAATTGTTTTTATTTTATTTTATTTTTTATTTATTTATTTTTTTGGACAGAGTTTTGCTATGTAGCTCTGGCTGACTTTGAACTCAGAGAGATACACCTACCTCTGCTTCCTGATGGCTGGGATTAAAGGTGTGGGCTACCCTACCCAGTCAATATTCCATTTTGTTTAAGGCTCCTATTCATTAAGGCATGCTTCTGTTGTAAGATGAGGACACTTGACTAGGTAAATTTGATTTGATGTTGACCATGTAATCCATAATTGCTGTATTTCATGAATCCATTCTTTTAGGAGCAATGCACAAAGTGAAGGTCTTCTGCTGAGTCCCAGCTGCACTAGATGACCCTCCATTCCAGATCCTCAGTTTCTCCTCTCAAAATATTCAGAATATTTTATTAGATATTTGGTGCTCACTGTTCTGTCTGAATAAGATGGGAAATTTGTTTTTCTGGTTAATTATCAGATGAATTGGCATTTATATAGTGATTTTCTTTATATTCTTTCTGCTTTTGGTGTGTGGAAGCCTTATGCTAAGTGGGAAAGAGAATTTATTCTTCAATAATAATTCTCTCATTTAGAGTCCTCTTGTGGATCCTTCCAATTTTCACCTCCTATAGCCACAGGTAATAACGTGCCTGCCATACAACAAGAACTTAATAAATATCCATCTAGTGAGTTAATGAGTTGGCAGCAATGGAGGGTGCAAATGACATTTAAAAATAGCAACCATATAAGGAAATGCTGTTGTAGCTTAACAAACTTAACACATCCACTAAAAATGCTATCACTCTATGGAAACAGATGAAAATGGGAATCATGGTTGAAGTGATACCAAATACCAAAATAACTTTGGGAAATTTTTCATGAGCCACCTGGAAATACTTAGTAACTAGCTCACATCACAGTCTCCTCCATAGGGATTGTGGACTTTGCATTTACAGTTTACCACAAACCTCAAACATGTTGGATTAGAGAAATGTTGAATACAGAGATGCCTGACTGCATTCCATGTTCATATTCTCAATCGTCTTTTCTATTTAAGTTTTTTTTTTTTCTTATGGTAGTGCACACCTTTGATCCCAGCACTTGGGAGGCAGAGGCAGGCAGATCTCGGTGAGTTCAAGCCCAACCTGGTTTACATGGTGAGTGACAGGTCAGCTGAAGCTAGAGGGAGACCCTGACTCAAAAAGAACCTCATGCCCCCCACCAAAATAGAGGGCTTTTTGTTTTGTTTTCTCGTCATAAATTCAGTTTACCTAGCAGCTGGAGTTTCCCTCCAAGCATCCCTTTACCCTTGCTTCTTGCTTGCTGCATGGCCCCTGCCATGTTTTCAATGTAAACTTCTGTGAAAGAGAATAAAATTGGCCCAATGTGAGGCTGTTAGGAGCATAATTAGCATTTGAAATATGTGCAATATGTGTGAATTAGAGGTAGTTTAGGATTAAATAGAATTAAATAAATGTGTGGATTTGAAGTTCTGTAACTTTAGAGAATAGAAATGTTACCTTTAGGTTAATCAGAAGCTGTTTCACCCCTAAACTGCTCAGATAAACACTGGCCCAGTTAGAAGGGGCCCTGGAACACCTGAAGCCAAGCATGCACAACTGATTAAGCAGCTAGAAGGGCACAGACACAAAAGACAAGATAACCAGACTGGGACCTCGCCTGCCCATGAGCTGGGTATCTACCTCAGATAGACAGATAAACACCTATCCATGGATGGGGACCCAAAGAGAGCCCCAGATTAACCCCTGGGACCAGGTTCACTCCCCCAGCCTGGCTACCAGCTACTTAAACAGGGAATTGCAAATGGTCAGCGCTCACACAACCTTCCCAGGGAACCCTCAGCCTGTGAGACAGGAGCCACAGCTAAGGACACCCACAAAGCTGCCGGCTACCATTGCTTCGCAGACACTGGCTGGAACTGCACACTGGACTCTCACCCTGAACCAGCTGGCTCGGATCTGGCTCAGAGCTGGCTCAGAGCTGGCTCGGAGCTGCCCCGGGACTGGACCTGCTCACCCAGAGCTGCCACAGCCTTCAGGTTCCCGATCTGCTTCATACCAACTATTGGCCTCCTGGAAACTCCCTAGTGACTCAATGTGTTACTTCCAGGGAACTAAGAGACATCACATAAGTGAGCAGCCTTGGGGAGTTAAGGCTAGGAACGGGACTGAATTAGGATTAATAGAATTGATTAGGATTAATAGGATTAATAGAATTGGGTGGGAAAGAATAAAATTAGATTGTTTTATAATGCTTGTGTCCTGGACTCCATTGCACTTAAATCCTTGCTGGCGGCAGAGGCTTTGTTTTGTCAACTTGTCACAACCAGAATCACCCAGAAAGAGTGTCTCAGTGAGAGATTTTCTAGATCAGACTGGTCTGTGGACATGTCTGTGAAAGATTGTCTTGACTGCCTTAACTTTGGAGGGAAGACCAGCCTGAAAATGTGCAACCTTGAGCTTTGGGGCCTAGACTACTTAACAGTAGAGAAAGTTAGCTGAGCAGGAAGCAGACACATTCATTTCTGTGTGTTCTTGACTGCGGAGGAGGTTTAGCTATCTCAGTTTCTTGCCACACTGTCTTCCCCACAGTGATAGTTGGTAACCAGGAATTGAGATAAAATAAAGTTTCTCCCCCACGTTGCTTGTTGTCAGGATATTTTAGCACGACAGAAATAAATCTTGGATGCCCACATCCTTGAGAATGTGATAGGACTCTGCCACACTCATTCTTGCCTGAAGCAAGTGTCATGAGATGAACAAGTTGTGGCTGTGGGTGGCGGGTTGTTTACAAATAACAATTGTCCAGAGACAGAAAAATTAGCATATCTAGTATCAGAAAAACAACAATAACACTAACAATAAGGCAGTACAGGCCTTTAATTGCAGCACTGAGGAGGGAGAGGCAGGTGAATGTCTGTGAGGCTAGCCTGGTCTACATAGTGCATTCTAGGCCAGCTTGGGCTACAGGGAGACCCTGTCTCAAAAAGAACCCATCCCCCCCAAAAAAATCAAAACCTGCAAAGCTTATCAATATCGTAATTACATAAGATTCTACCATTCAGCTTTTTAAAGTATAATTACTTTTATTAGTTACTTAAGCAATATTATAGACTTCCTAAATTTTCTGTTAGAAAATAATTGTTACTTTCTGTGATTAGTGATTTATGTGCAAAACAAATGACAGTTATTCATGTTATCATATTAAACATTGAGGATTATAGGGGAGGAGAGGCAGGATTCTGACAATTGTTTTTATTTGCTTAATAGTTACAGTTAAAGAAATCTGTAACAGATCTAGCACTGGGTTTTTTGAAATGTGGAAGAAGGGAAGGAAGGAAAGGAGAGTATCAAGCAGTGTTAGTTAAATACTTTCAGTTGTTTTGTGTCTCTGAGTCAATTTAAATGTTTGCTGTCTTCAATATTTCACTATTTTATTTTGCTTTTTACAATATATAAAAATGATATTTATTGATTTTCCACCCTAGCTACATTAAAAGGATATTACAATTCTGTATTAAAATGTTGGCATTTTCCCTCTAGCTCTTAAATTTTTCTTTTTAATTTTTTTTATTATTATTTAATTTTGTATGTGTATGAATGTACTGTCTGCATGTAGGTTTGTGCACCTGTGTCATGCAATGCCGTGGAGGTCAGAAGAGGGTCTTGGATTCCCCTGGAACTGGAGTTCTGGAATTGGAGGTACAGATGGTTCTTAGCTGCCATGTGGGTGCTGGGGATCGAACCCGGGTCCTCTGCAAGAGCAATTGGTGCTCCCAACCGCTAGGCTATCTCTCCAGCCCTAATATAATATGGTGAGGTCTGAGTGCTGCACTAATCTATGAGTATAAAGAAACGAATTTAAAAAGTAGTTTTCAACTATATCCATTTAGCAGAATAATAGTACTAGGTTTATTCCTAGTACCTGTGAGCGACTCAGTCATAGGTTATCTCCTTTAAATAACTAATGACAGATAAGTATATTAGGTAAGAGAATATTTAGGAAATGGTATCAAATTATAAACCTTTGATCATCTTTCTTACAATAACATTGAATAGAGTTCATGCCTTTCTTGAAAGATGATGATATAGCAAGTGCTATTTTGCCACCTAGTGGTGTATTTTGATATTTTCTTCAGAAAATCAATTTTAAAGCTTATAGGTAAAGTATAAAAGAAATATATATAAAGAAATATAGGGCTGGAGAGATAGCCTAGCGGTTAAGAGCGCCGACCGCTCTTACAGAGGACGCCGGTTCGATCCCCAGCACCCACATGGCGGCTAAGAACCGTCTGAAACTCCAATTCCAGGAGAACTCCAGTTCCAGGGGAATCCGATACCCTCTTCTGACCTCCGCGGCGTTGCACGACACGGGTGCACAAACTTGCATGCAGACAGTACGTTCATACACATACAGAAATAAATAAAATTAATAAAAACAAAAAGGAAATATATATATTTTAAATTATACTGAACACATTAATGTTTAGGATTAAATGATTCTGGTAATAATTATGTTCATGATATTTATTGTATCGTAAGTGATGCATTATACATCTGCAATATTATAGTGTTTAATTTTTTAAATTTAAGCAATTTTAATTGGAATGAAACAACTGGACATACTTATGAGATATATTGCCAAAACTAAGGTGCGTGAGTTTGTGTGTGTGTGTGTGTTGTGTGTGTCGTTGTGTTCGTTAATCAAAACTCAAATGAGAGTAGTTACAACTTCCAGCTCCTTAAAGATTTATCATTTCTTTTTCTTAGGAAACTTTGAACTTTCTTCTATTTCTTCCTAAGTATTTAATAAATTGCCATAAATTATAGTTATTATTTTAGGTAGTCAGTTATATAGGGATGGACTTCAGCATCATAGTCAGCAGCTTGTAAACCAAGGATGGCAAGTGTAGCACTCTGCTGGTCAGAGGGATCTGGACTATATGTCAAGCTCTAGAAGGAGAAAGAAAAGTTGGCTCCTTAACTAACTGTTCTAGGAGCTTAAACCTTATGAAACTACTATCTAGCAGAAGGCTTTGTGATAAAGAACAAGGATGTAGCACTGCCCCCTCCTGTAAAGAGTCAATCCAAATGCCCTGTCAATTACCTAGACAGGAATTTGTACTTCAGAATTTAGAATCTGTTCTAGAGACTTTAGAAAAAAACTACAACAAAAACAAGTTTGATCAGATAAAATCCCAACATAGACATGGAAACGAAGGGGTATGGAACTGCAACCCAACCAATAAGAACTTTTGGTAACTGATGGCTACTGGAAGGTGGGGAACATAGTCTCTTTCAACCACAGGCACTAGTAATTAGATATACCTACTATAGGTCATATATACTAGTATATATATATTATCATATATATAATATATATTGGAACGAGAGAGAGGAGGACGAACCGAGACCGAGAGGATGAGCGAGGAGAGTAGAGATTGAAGAGCTGTGTACCTAATCAAGACCTGTGCTCGACATGTGGTCTTTTGGTCATTCTACGATGCACGAGTGTTTCTCGTCTCTTTGGCACTGGGGTCACTCGCCCTTGACTTCACTGGTGAGGAGTACTTTTCACATTACTGGCTGTAGTCAAATCCCTTATTGTCTCTACTATACTGTTTCCTCTAAATTATTCAATGGAGATCATCACAAGGACAAGCCATCCAGAGTATAAGATCCCACATTGAACAGGTGCCTATGGTCTGGACAGGGAATACCACTACGCGTCCTTCCTAGCTTTCTGTGACAGCCGGTCCTACTGCTTTATATTCATGGGCACTCTGATAACTCCTTGATCGTTACCCCTTATCCACTTCCTGAGTTCTGGAAATTACAGGTATGGTTCCTATTTCATTGTACTGTGCCGCACTGCCATTTTGTCTGCACCACTCTCAACAATGAACGCTGGATGGAAATACAGACTTGTGCTGTCTACCTAATGTATGAGAAATGGGAAAGCCCAGCTTCCCATCTCCTGAGCTTGTGTGAGTTGATGTACAGAAAGGAGTGTACGGGGCTGGAGAGATAGCCTAGCGGTTAAGAGCACCGACTGCTCTTGCAGAGGACCCGGGTTCGATCCCCAGCGCCCACATGGCGGCTGAGAACCGTCTGTAACTCCAATTCCAGGAGAACTCCAGTTCCAGGGGAATCCGACACCCTCTTCTGACCTCCGCAGCATTGCACGACACGGGTGCACAACCTACATGCAGACAGTACATTCATACACAAACAAAAATACATAAAATTAAAAAAAAAAAAGAAAGGAGTGTACATCTAAAACAAGAATGTAGGTGCTGGCTTCCAGGAGGCACTGGCCCAGGTCCTGAGAAGGAAGTAGACTGTTCTGGAGAGGACTCCACCCAGCCTGGAGACTTCTCCTTAGCTCAGCCTCATTCTAACTCACTAACTTTCCTGAAGATGGTCTTAAATAATCCACATCTTTTCATCAATTGATGTCTCCCATGTTGCCCCCTGCCCCCTTCCTCAGGTTTCTTTTAACAGACCAGCAGATGCGATGAACCTCAAATTCTAGTAACTTTCCCTGGACTCTACTTCTTCTTAGCCTCTGATGGAATTTTATTGTTTGTACAAAATCAACATTTTAAGCTTCCTACTTATGAGTGAGATGAGGTGGTATTTGTCTTGCTGGTGTAAGAAACATTATATTTTATTGTATTTTCATCTTTTCATTCAAACCCTGTAACACTCAGAACTCAGAAATTCTTATTGGGGCATATTGCATCCATTTAGCTGAATAATAAAAGTAGGTTCTCCCCTATGGCTTGTGATGTGTCTAGTCATAGGTTCCTAGGCCTAATGCAAGTGTCAGCCGTGGGGTCCATCATGTGAAGCAGACCTTAAATCCCACCCATAAACAGATAGCTTACTCCAATAACAAGGCTGATGATGATTTTTCTCTTCCAGTAGCATGCATAACACCTTCCACTGCTATGAAGGATAGGTACTTGAGATGAAGCTTTGAGGTCAGTACCAGGTTTATTTCTCCTAATTTGTTCTGCAACTCGAGCATGTACATCCCTGATTTCAATGTATGCTACAGAACTATAGTAGTAGAAATATCATTGTAGTGCCATAAAAACAGACACAGTGATCAATGGAATAGAACTGAAGACCTAAGTTTAAGTAGATGCATTTACAGTCACCTGATTTTGGACAATGGGGCCAAAAAAGGTACCACTGAAATCAGATAGCTACATGTAGATGAATGAATCCACATTCTTATCATCCTACACAAACCTCAACTCAAAGTGGATCAAGACCCTTAACATAAGACCTGATACCTTGAATCTGACAGAAGAGAAAGTAGGGAATACACTAGAACTTATGGGTAAAGGAAAGGACGTTCTGAACAGGACTCCTAATAATTCAGGCATTAAAACCTAAACTGAGAAATAGGACCCCATGAAATGTAAAAGCTCCTGTTCTTCAAAAGACGCCATCATTCCAGTGAAGAGGCAATCTATAGAGTGGCAAAACATCTTTACCAGCTACACATTGTACAGAAGGTTATGATCTAGAATATACAAAGAAATAAAAAAATAAGCATCAAACAACCCAATTAATAATTGTGGCAAGGATGCAAACAGAGAGTTCTTGAATGATGAAACACAAATGGCTGAGAAATACTTTTTTGAGGAACCTGTATCCTCTTTTCTATAATGTCTGTATTAATTAAAGCTTCCATAAGGGCAGATGAGTTCTCCTTCCACCACAACACCACTGACATTTGCTAATTTTTTGGATAGCCATTGTAGATACAATATATAGCTCCCAGGTCAAAAGAAATAAGAAAACTGCAAATCCAGTGATTCTTTTTTTGTTTGTTTTTATTTTGTTCTTTCAGATAGGATCTTGATTTGTAGACCAGGCTGAACTGAAGCTCATAGAAATCTGCTTGCCTTCTGAATGCTGGCATTAAGAAGCATATACCACAGCATGCTCAGTCCAAGAAGTTAGTCTTGAGCCAAATATGAGTAGCCATGGCCTGGGAGCATGGGTTGAGGGTGCCCCAAGCAGCATGCTTCAGTATAGAAATGAGTTAGTGAATTGTTTTACAGTTACTGAATAAAATAAAGTCATAAATCAAGACTTTGTTTCACATACATTTTTGGAAACATCAGGTAGGTATGTTATAGCATAGCTGAGAAGTCTGTGTTATAGGTCTCAGATGCTCTATAGTAGCATTCTCAGTTTTTGGCCTGAAAGAAGGTAGTGGTCAACTTAGGAAATACATTTCAAAAAGTTTGACCTGTTAATCACAAACATGTTAGGTCAGACACAGAGATGGACAATGAGTGACCAGCAAGAGGGGTACAGATCACTTGGCTTTAGATTAGCAGAGTTCCCATTCTCCACAGCCAGGAATCCCCAGTCAGCCTTGTAGAATCTTAATATGGATGGCTTTTGTTCTGGGAATTTTGCGGAATTCTGAATGTGTGAAATGATATCTCATTGTGGTTTGGGCTTGCATTTGCCTGATGGTTACTGATGTTGAGGACAAATTCTCTAGGGTTTCTGTTCTAGGCTTTGAAAATCATCGTTAGAGCAGTGACTGTACAGTTTGGCTGTACATAAAAATCTCTCCCAGACTTGAAGTCAGAATGTCAAGAGCAGCATTCAAGAAATATGTTTAAAGCAATCCATAGTCATTATAGTGCATAGGCAGGATTGAGAACAATAGATTCCATGAAAATTGTTGGCAACTCTAACAATAAACCAGAATTATCTGGAAAAAAATAAATTCTATTGTCACTTGGCCCCCATAGCATATCTTATGAATAGTTTCCTTGGGAATTTTAACTTAAAAAAAAAAACTAAAAAGAAAAATGACTGGGTTTGAAACTTGTAAACTAGTATTTTTGTTCATTTGTTTGTTTGTTTGTTTGTTTGTTTGTTGTGTTTCTTTGAGACAGTGTCTCCCTGTAGCCACAGCTGTCCTGGAACTCACTATTTAGACCAGGCTACCCTGGATCTCACAGAGATTCTCTTCCTCTGCCTCCTGAGTGCTGGGATTAAAGGCCTATGCCACTACACCTGGGCCATTACTAATTTATTTGAAAGAAAGAAAAAGAAGAAAGGAAGGAAGAAAGAAAGGAAAAGAAAAACAGACAGACAAAGGGCTACATCACACTTTCCTGTTGTTTGGTCAATTGATTAATGTAGATATTCATACTTGGTTCATTTTTCTCTCCTGGTAGAAATGGAGAACAAAATAAGAATTTCAGAAGTGAAGTCAGTGTGAGGAGATGAGAAAGGCTTAGCTGGGGGGCTGGAGTGGTGGCTCAGCAGTTAAAAGTACTTACCACTCTGCAGAAGACCTAAGTTAGGTTCTTAGAACCTACAAAGCAGCAGCTCACAGCTGCCTGTGAGTACATTTCCAGGGGATCTGCTGCCTCTTCTGTTCTCTTCTGGCTCCCACATGCTTGTGGTACAGATAAACTTCTATAGGCACACAGGCTCACACACAGGCACATACATAAAAATAAGTACAGCTCTTCTGAAAATGCAAGGAAGGGCTTAGGCTGAGGACCACTGCCTGGGAGAACCAGCTTTGGGCACAGGGTCATGACCAGCATTCTAGAGCATTAATAGCACTTAACTTGGGAGAAGAGTCCAATGGAAGTGTTGCAGAATGGGAATGGTGGCATTTTTGAAGTTTCAAGTAAAAGATTGCACCTGACTCTGAGAACTGGAAACCAGCCACATTTTGCTTCTTAACGATCATCACAGGATATAGGCAATATAAGGGTTTGGTGGGTATCTGCTGGAATTTCCAGGTTCTTGGGTTCAGGATTGAAGGACTGGACAAACACATGCATAATGGTAGAAGAGGCAGTTTATGAAGAAAGAATAGACCTCTAAGGGAGGAAGAGGGTCAGAGCTGAAAGGCTGAGTTACTGTTTTGTTGCTGTGATAAAACACCATAACTAACACAACTTATGTAAGGAAGAGTTTGTCGAGCTTACTGTTCAGAGGGTTAGAGGGGAAGCATGGTGGCAGGGGTGGCTGGAGCAGAAGCCCGGTGATCCTGTCTTCAAGTAGGCACAGAGAGCAGAGAGCAACTAGAAATTTGACAAGGCTTAGTAACTCTCAAAATCTGCCCCCAGTGATGTGGTTCCTTCAGGACACACCTCCAAAACCTTCGAAACAGCACCACCAACTTCAGAGAAAATGTCCAAATACTTGAAGACTATGGGGGACATTCTCATTCCAACAATGTAGAAGGTTAGAAGTTCAACTGTCTCATGTCCAGATGATTGGAACCTTTCAAGTCATTTATACAATGTGGGCATTTTTTGGATTCTTGGTTAAATGTCTGCCTTGATGTATGTATGGGAGTGCATAGGTGTTCCAGTGTTTTGTCAACTGTTTTCTTTCATATGCTAGTTCACAGCTGCTGTGTGAGGCCTTTTGTAATTCACTCTTTACTTTATTCTCCTGCCTCAGAACTACATCATAGTATAGAAAACAAAATATATATGTGTGGGAAGATCCAGTTTGAATTAGGGGCTATTTCTCAGCTAGCATCCCTCAGGCCACAAAGTAGGAGTTA
Organism: Rhizomys pruinosus; assembly: GCA_009823505.1. Classification (NCBI taxonomy): domain Eukaryota; kingdom Metazoa; phylum Chordata; class Mammalia; order Rodentia; family Spalacidae; genus Rhizomys; species Rhizomys pruinosus. Next base: position 1,352,200 of record VZQC01006501.1, read on the forward strand.
TGGGATTCCTCTGACCCTTCCCCAAGAGGCTCAGACATATGATGCTAGGTGGAGCAGCAGTTACAGTGGCGGCGTTACAGTGGCACAAAATCAGGGGTCTATCAGACCACCAACCCGGTAAGCTAATGTAAGGTTAGACAGAACCATGGGGTTGGACGGAGAACAATCAGGTCACCAATCTGTGGCTAGTGGGTTGGATGGGGGTCTATCAGTGAGGGGTTGGATGGAGACCAATCAGGTAACCAACATATGGAATGAATTGTGAGTGGGTGTAAGCCATTAGCCTGAAATTCCTGTCCAGAATCAGGAGTCTTTGGGCAGATGGGAAAGCAAGGCCAGATGGGAAGCGTCCTGCTTCCCAGGCTAAGGACCTCTCAGGGTGGATTACAAAAGTAACCAACTGACCTCTGTGCTGAGGGGTCAGTTCCCCCAGTGACCACAGGTGGTCACTGTGCTCCCCTTCCCTTAGCAGGACTGTACTGTGCCTGCTCGTAGTAAGAGAAGCTTCCTACATGTATGCACAGGGCCAGCTAGGGATACCATAGTCAGAGAAAAAAATCACTTTGGGGTTCTATCCCTGGCCATCTTCATTTTGATCAAGTCTACCAAGTTTATATTAAAAATCTCCAATAGGCAATTTTTTTCATTTTTGTAAATTTATATATATATATATATATATATAATCAAATCTAGACCTGTGTTCCCCCCCATTCCCCCACCTCACCAGAGCTCATGCATTCTGCCAAACATGCTTTTCATCTCTTTCTCATTCTTTCTCAATATTCTCCATGTGGAAGTTGACTGTTTTGAGCAGAAGTTCACTATTTCAGTCAGTTCTTCCATGAAGTCCTTTCTGTTGTTGTTGTTGTAGTTTCCAATATGCATCACTCCCAACTGCTTTGGACAAAAAGCTTTTGGACAAAAGCCCAAGGGGCCATGTACAAGAAATACTTACAAGTAGATAATTGGCACTAGCATCCACAGATGAGGGATGCCATTTGCTGTTTGTTTTTCTGGGAATGTTTTACTTCACTCAGCATGATGTCCTCTAGCTCCAGCCATTTTCCTGCAAAGCTAATGTTGTCATCTTTCTTTACTGCTGCATAGAACTCCATTGTGTAGATGTACCACATTTTCTCTATCCACTCATCAGTTGAGGGGCATTTGGCTTGGTTCCAGCTCCTTGCTATTGTGAAGAGAGCTGAAATAAACATGGCCGTGCATGTATCTCTGCAGTGGGGTGAGTCTTGAGGGTACATGCCTAGGAGTGGTATGGCTGGGTCGGGTGGTAAGTTCATTCCAAGTCTTCCAAGGGTTCTTCACACTGCTTTCCACAGTGGCTTTTACATTTTACACAGTTTACATTCCCACCAGCAGTGGATGAGTGTTCCCCTTTCCCCACAACCCCTCCAGCACTTGGTATCATTTGTTTTCTTTTTTTGTTGTTGTTTTGTTTTAAATTTTATTTATTTTTCTTTTTTTTTTTTTTCTTTATTGATGCTTGGTGGATTTCATACATCATTTTTCCAATATCAGTTCAGGCATGATTATACCCCTCGTCACCTTCCCCCACCCCCCCCCACCCCTACCAATCCCAGATCATTGCATTACTGCGCATAACTTTTCTGGTTCACATTTTCTCTGTTTTTGTTTGTCTGTTTCATTTTTTCTTTAACCAATAAGTGACTATACTGTCGAAACGACAAATGCAGTCACCTTCTAAACTGGTTAAACCAATTTTGAGCAGTTGTGCCCAACCCACACAGCTCACATGAGAGGTGCCACAACCATCGCACAGGGGGGCATTGCTATGTTTCAATTCAGGATGATCAAATGAAGTAGCGTCAAGTCTATTATTGTTTGTAGTTTTAAAACCATTCAACGATCCAATCGTCCTCAGGTAGCCCTTACAATGTACTACCGCGCCCCCCTCTCTGCAGATTGTTCCCCAGGCTTCAGAACAAGGGGCACAGGTCGGAAGAGCAAAGCAAAACAGTCAACTTTTTCTGGAGCTGTGTCATGGTCTCTAGTCAATTCTGGCTTTCATTTCATCGGGGCTCCAGCTTGTCCAGATAACCTTTCTGATCCTACTAATGAAGAGCATGCAATAGTATATAAGGTATTTAAACAGTATAATATATAGCTTTCGATCCTACTAACGAAGCACATAGCAATTAGAGTATATAGGTATTCTAAAACTAGTACCTAATTTATGCAGGTTACCTTGGTATAGACACACGATTTTTGGCGGAGGGTATGCTTAATCCGATGAACTTCATTTTCTTCTGTTAAGTATGACAGGGTCTTTTCGTGTGGCTTATGTGGGAGTAAGATGATTTTTTTTTTTTAAATGTTTTATTTGGCATTTCCTTAATGGATTAGTGATTGTTGAACACTTCTCTTGTAAGTGTTTCTCAGCCATATCTAATTCCTCACCAATGTAAGTCTCTGTTCGCTCTTTGACTCCATCTTATTGAGGTGGAAGTCATTTGTTTTCTTTCTTCTTTGTTTTTGAGTAGTTATTTATATTCTTGGAAATCCAATGCTTTTCAGATGTCTATTCTCAGTGAAGTTTCCTCCTGCTCTGTGGGATTCTCTTCACTTCGCTTGATTGTTAATTTTGATGTACAGAAGCTTTTGCAAGTTTAATTGAGATCCCATTTGTACAATTGTCAAAACCTTAATTCTTTGTGCAGCTGCTGTCTTGATTTAGGAAGTCTTTTCCTTGACCTATGTCTTGAAGTCTGGCCTCGGCCAACTTATTTCTTCTATGTGCTTACAGAGCTTGGGTTTCACATTGAGGACTTGGATCCATCTGAGAGTTGACTTTGTACAGGGTGCGAGAGGTAGGGGTTTTATTTCCATTCTTCTACAAGTGGAAGATCGACTCCAGTTTTTGCGCCAACACCACATGCTGAAGATGCTGTCTTTCTCCATTGGTGGCTTCTTGGACGCCTTGTCAAATAAGAGTGCCTGAAAATGTGTATGTTCTCTCAGATTTGGATTCTTCGTTTTTGTTCCATTTGGTCAACAGGTCTGTTTTTTGTTGCCAGTACACAGGATTGTTTTTATGAACTAAGCCCTGTAGTATTAGTTTGAAGTTCTGATATAAGATCCCTCTGTAGTATGCTCTTTTCACTCAGGGCTGGTTTTGGCTATTTGGGGTCTTCTTGTTTTTATCAAATGAATTAAGGACTTTTTTCGTCCAAGCCTATCTGAAAGTAAACCGTCTGGGGAGTTTTATATGGGAATTGCATTAAATACTATACAAGATTTTGCAGTAGACATGCGACAATTTTATAATGTATATTTCCCAATCCTACTGAGTCATGGGAGGTTTTTCCATCTGTCTGGATGTCTTACTTCAATTTCTTCTTAAGAGTTGTAAACTTTTTGTTTGTGAAGAGACTCTGGTGTCTGGTTAGTTTTGTCCTAGTACTCTTATATGTTTTTGAGGCTATTGTGAGTGGGAAGGTCTCTTGTTGATTCTTTCTTCTGAGTTGCTTGTTGTTGGTTTAAAGAAAGGCCATTGATATTTTTTTAGGTTCAATATTTGTATTCCTAGCACCTTTGCTGAAGTTGTTAATCATTTCTAGGACGTTTCTTGCTGGAAGATATTGTAGAGTCCCTTAAGTAAACAACCATCAGTCAGGCAAATAGAGGATACTTGACTCTTCTACTTTTCCAAGTTCAGTACTCCTTGTAATTTCCTGTTCTTACATCTTATTGCTCTAGCAAGTGTTTCAAGACACTATTCGTGAAGAGAGTCAGTGGTGATTGGGGGGCAAAGCCTTGCTAGCACGTTCCGTACCTTATAAAGGCGAATGTTTCTTTCTTTGCTTGTTATTTTTCAGTTAATGATATTGGCTGTGGCTTTCCTGTTATTATGGCTTTGATTTTACATGAGGTAATGATCCTGGCCCAATACCAGATTCCCTTCTAGGACTTGTTAAGCATGAAGGATCTTGAATTTTTGTCAAAACGGCTTTTTCAGCATTCAATTTGAAGATGGTGTGGTTTGTTGCTTTCAGTTCCATTTATATTCGTTTGATGATGTTATAATGCGTGAGTCGTATGGTTGAACCATCCCTCCACTCTCTGGCTAATGAAATCCATCAACTTGGTCCCTGACTAGATGATCTTCTTTGATGTGGTCCTGTCTGTACCGGCGATTTTCGCTCATGTCTAATCCTTGGGTAGATGATTTTGATTTTTTTCATTAGGCGAGACTGGGCTCCTATAATTACTCCTTTTTAGTGTCGTCTTTGCCTGGTTTTGGTAAAGCAGTGATGCTGGCTTCACAAAGAAGAATTTGGGAGAATTCCTCTAATTGTATCCTTCTAAACAGTTTCAGTAATAATGGTTGTAGGTCTTTTTGAAATTTTATAGAATTCCTGCCATGAAACCGTCTGGCCTGAGCTTTTTTTTTAGTTGGGGGTTTCTTATTACTCTTCAATTTCTTCATGTATATGGTTCTGTTTAAGCTGTCGATTCTTCTTGGGTTGAGCTTTGGTGATGTCCCCAGGATGCAGATATTCAATCCATTGTCCTCTAGGTTTTCAACTTTGGGTATGAGGTTATAGGTGTCTTGAAATTTTCCCCGTATATTTTTCATGATCTTTTTCCTTGTCTGGTGTGATATTTCCCTTTCACACCGGATTGTAGGGATTTGAGTTGTTCCTCCTTTCCTTTGGTTAACTGGCTAGAGGTCTGCTACGTCTTCTTTATTCTTCAAAGAACCACTTTTGGATTCATTTGATTTTTTTTAATGTGTTTTCCTTTGTTTCTATTTGTTGATGTTCAAATTTGTTTTGTTATTTCTTCCTGTCTGTTGTGTGTTTAGGGTTCATCTGTTTTTGCACTCTAGTGCTTTAGCTATAGTGTTAGATCTTCCTTGTGCTCTTTCTGTTTTTTCTATGTAGGCACTCAGGCTAAAACTTCCTCTCTAGGACTGCCTTTTAAGGTATCCCATATGGTTTTGTTGTGGTTGTATTGTCATTGTCATTCAGTTCAAGGAATGCCTTTTATTTCTTTTCTTTATCTCGTCCTTGACCCATGCTTATTCAAGAGTGTGTGTATTAGTCTCCATGTGTTCTTGTAGAGTAGTAGGGGCTATCTGGTGTTATATGTTGAGTTTATTGCACTAGTGGTCTGATAGAATGAAATTATTTCAGATTTTTTGTACTTGTTGTGGAGGGTTCTTCTTCTTCTGTGTCCCAGTTGTGGTGATCTTGGAGAATGTTCTGTGGGGTGCTGGTGAGAAATATATTCTCGTGGTATTTAGGGTGGAATAGTCGGTCTGAGGTCTATGGAATGCCATTTGGGGTAATCATATCGTCATTCAGATGTCTCTCGTGTATTCTTTGTTCTGTAGTTTGGCTTGGCTCCCCAAAGCTCAGTGGGGTAGTTTGAAGTCCCTCCTCTGCGTGTGACTGGGGTTCACGTGGTGTGCTTTGTGGTCCTGGGGGAATAGTTGTCTTTAATCATTTGGTGGCCACCAGAAATTTGGGGCTATCATATATTCATAATTTTGAAATTTCTTGGTGATGTATGCCTTTGCATCAACTAGTACATGTTTTGTCCTTTCTTCTGTCTCTTCTGCTTTTTTTAACGTTTGATCTCTTGTTGTCATGAAGTTAAAAGCACACCTACTTTCTTTTTGGTACCCTATTTGCTTTGGCCGAATATTTTTCCATCCTTTCCCTTTAAGTGGTGCCTGTCCTTGAAAATAAATATGTTTCTTGTAGAACCATATCGATGGATTCTGTTTCCTCAATCCAATATCCCAGTCTATTCTTTTTTAATTGGGGATATTCTCATTAATATTTAAGGTTATGACTGGTTTTTGTGTTGCTGTCCTTTTGCCTTGTTATCCATTTGCAGTTTGGGTTTAAGTTTTTTTCTGCATATGCTTTAAATTATTGATTTGTTCTCTCTTTCTAGGTGCCTGGGTTGTGTGCTCCTTTCTTCTGTCCTTTGAATTGCTTCAAGTATTCTCTGAAGGGTTGGTTTTCCGGGACATGTATTCTTTCAACTTGTTTATGTCAAGGAAGGTTTTTTTCTCTCTCCTGCAATTAATAATAAGACATTTTTTGTGCTGGGTATAGTAACAGGGGTTGGCATCTATTGTCCTTTATCACTGGGAATGCTTTGCTGCCAGGTTCACTTGCTTTCATAGTTTTGCATTGAGAAGAGTCAGTTGTAATTCTGATAGGGGTCCCCTTATAGGTCACTTGTTGTTTTCTCTTGTGGCTTTAAAGGATTTTGTCTTTGTTTTGGGTGTCTAGCATTTTACTATAATATGGCGTGGAGAGTTTCTTTTCTGACTTGTCTGTTTGGAGTTCTATGTGCTTCTTGTATTTGTATTGGTGTTGTCTTTTTTTTTAGTTTTGGGGAAGTTTAATCTATTATTCTGTTGAAGATCTGATCAATACCATTCTCTTGGGATTCGGGTCATCCTTCCTCGATACTCATGATTTGAGGCTTGATCGTTTGCATAGGGTCCGCACAGTTTCCTGGTTGGTTGTTCCACTTTTGTGTGATTTTTTAATTTCAATCTTTAACTTGAGGTTTTTTAGTTGTTCTGTGTTAGCTTCCAAGTCTGATATTTTTGTTTCCTTCCTCCATTCTGGCTTCTGATGGCTTTTTATTCCCCTCCTCTTGGTGGATGAGTGGTTTGATTTTCTTTTTCATTTCCCTCTGATTTCTTATTATTCCCCCAGATGTGATTTTTTTTTTACTTCTCCAACTCTTCTCTCGTAGCTCTTTCTTCGATGGTTGGTGTTTCCTTATCTTTTTCAAAGTGGATCTTTTCAAGGGTTTCCAGTTCCTTCTGGATTTGTCATTTCTCTCTGCTCTAGGTCTTTCGTGAGTTCTCCATTCTCTTTTCTAGTTTCTTTATGTGCTCTTTATAATCTTGTAGTTCTTTAATAGTTCCCCAATTGATTGTGTTTCTGATATCTGGTGTCCTGGGCCATCCCCAGGGGGATTCCACTGTAAGAATCTTCCATAGGGTTGGTAACACTTGGTGCAGGATTACCTGCCCCTTTCCTGTGTTGTCTGCTTCTTCGTGTTTCCTGGCATGTGTGTTTCCCTTTTGCCTGTATTTGATCCAAATGCTCTTCTGTGTCGAAGGCTTGCTTTTTTGAAGGCTTGCTTTGCTTTGCCTCCTCAGATGCCTTCGTAATCCAGTTGGGGTGGGGGGTGCTCTTTTAGCCTGTGCCCCAGTACGTGTGCTTCAGTGGTCTGGGTAATCCTGATCTAAGACTCTGTCTCAGTCAACACTTATCTTTTATACCAGCTGGGAAGAAACTCCTCCTCCCCACAGCCACAAAAGCCAATTAAACAAAGACACGTATGAAAAACGGTTTAACTCTATTAAAGTCAATCAACAATCGTCTTGCTGAAGCACCCAGCTGCTGCCTACCTACCTGTGCTTGCCTCAGCTGCTCTCAGGAGATCTCCCAAAAGGCAATTTACTAATCTATAATTGAAACTTCTTTGAAGACAATGGCAAGAATTTAGAACTTACATATTTTGCTTATCAGTAATTTTGTAATTATTGAATGACTCATTTCCTACTTTTACCCTAACACCTGGCAATTGCCATAGTACTTTTTAAATTCTGGGTTAGAATATTTTAGAATCTCATGCAAATGAAACTATGGAGTATTTATCCTTCTATGACTATTTCACTTAGCAAAATGATCCCCATGTTCATCTATTCATCTATGTTGTATATGATAGTCTCTTTTTCCCTTTGAAATAAGACAGTGCTTGTTTTGGATTTTACAGCAGCCCACAGTTAAGAGACTTTTAACAGACTGTGAACTTTTAAGTATTTGGACATTTTAAGGACTGTGGGGCTTTTAAGGTTGTACTGTCTTAGATTGTGGTTAATGTTAACATCATACTTTGGGGATAAGAACTGGAAAGGTAATGGTTTAATAGTGATGTGTTTTGTGTGCCCTGGGTTGAGGGACCTCATTTGGGGAATTTGGCTCTCATTGATTGGCCTGTGGCCACATCTGTGGAGTATTTGTCTTGATGGTCGAGCAGTGTGGAAGGGCCCAGCCCACAATGAGTGGTGCCACCCTGGGCAGGTGGTTGTGTACGGTATAAGAAGGCAGGCTGGGATCACCAGGAGAGCAGCCAGTGAACAGCATCTCCATGGCTTGTGCGCCTCCTTCCAGTTCCTGCCCGGAGTTCCTGCCTTGGGCCCCTGTTAAGTCCTTAAGTGATGAACTGTGACCCAGGGGATGTAAGCTGAATAAACCCTTTCCTCCCCATTAAGAAGAAAAAAAAAGTATGTGATAGTCTCTCTCTCTCTCCATGTGTGTGTGTGTGTGTGTGTGTGTGTGTGTGTGTGTGTGTGTGCACATGTACTTGGTGTGTGTACGGGCACATGTATGTGTAGCTGCATCTGTATGTGGAGGTCAGGTGTCACGTCTCAGGTGCTGTATTCTGAGACAAGGTTTTGCTCTGGCCTGGACCTTGCCTTGTAAGCAAAACTAGTATAGGAAAAGCCAACATTAATTTCTTATAAAAGAAAAAAGCACTATTTTGCAAAACATCTGCCTCACCCTTCCTTGTAGCCCTAGCCAGAGGCAGGATGAATGCCACCCCAAATCCTCCAACACCAGAACCTCAAAAGATCTGTACACCTGAAAGCAGAACTGGACTGACCAGCTCCTTGGCCCCTCCTCTCCCACCTCCACTGCACCCTTATTAACTCCTGAGTAATGAGACTAAGTGGAATCCTAGGAGTTTTGCTTTCTTTCCTAAGCTCCCTGTAATTAAACACTCCTTTCTAAAACTCAGTCTCCATGGTGAATTTCATTCTTCCAATTCAGGAGACAAGAACCCAAAAGCCTCTGACCTGAGGTGGCTCTGGTTTCAGTTGAGTTTCTGAGAACCTAGCCTCTCAAGCTAATCACAACAGATCTAAGAAAGGCTCCATCACCCTCAGAGACACACTGATATTCTTGTATTACCATGTTAGAATGTTGGCTAGATTGATTTTATGCAGGTAAGTACCACAGCTGCTGTGAGTTTATGAGTGCAGTGGTCTTGTCCTGTCCAGAAGACACTTCTATGCCAGTCTCCGGCTCTTACAATATTATGCTCAGCTTTTTAAATAGTGGATTCTGAGGAATGAATTTACATCCACAAGTTTGCAAAGCTGAGCTATCTCCCCAGCCTCCATTTTCTCTCTTTTTCAGGCCGAATACTTCACATATTGTAAACCAAATTGTAATGTTTTATGTGTACCGCATTTCTTTGTCATCTGTCAGTTGATGATTGGGTTCCTCTCACATTTTACCTATTGCCAATGACTGCTGCAATAAACATGGGAGTGCAGATGTCCACCCTCCATATTTTTAACAGTTAAGTTTGCTACTTGAGTTGGAACTGCTAGATCATATGGTACTTCTATTGTTTATGTTTTCAGGAGCTTACTTCCATAGCGACTGCATCATGTTGTCTCCCCAACTGGAATATATGAAAGAATCCATTTCTCTACAATCCTGCAAGCAGTGTATTCTCTTGCCCAGAACATGACCATGACCTTGTGACCAGGATCTCAAGGGACCTGGACACTCGGAATGAGGACTGGACTGACCCGCTCATCTTTCCTCCCCTCCTCCCTTCACTAAACCCTTAGTAACTCCTGGAAATGAGACTCAGTGGAATCCCATTCCTGTGGACCCCTCCTACTGCACAGGAGTTCTGCTTTCTCTATCCTAAATACCCATAATAATACTCCTTTCTAAAACCTACCCTTGGTAGTTCCTTGAATTGTGGCAACTAAGTCAATTCCATCTTAAATTAATTTCTGACCAGGCTGTTATTTCAAAAGGGACCCTAGAAGTCAGCAGAATTATTCTCAGCCTAGGGCCACATACCACAGGATGGCTGGATCATGACCTGGGGTCAGCTGTGTCAGCAGTTAAGTCTTGATAATCAACCAAGAGAAGAGACTGATCTTAGAACCTCTTCTTCTACTGTTCCTCTTCCATCAGATTGTGTAATTGTTATCAGATGTTCCTTCTGCTTCCGTAACTTCTCTTCTTGCACCTTGCTGACTGTTAAGATAATGTTTCCTATAGCAGGAAATTGTTAGGGTTTAGGTAATTGTGGTCCATGTCTTTAAAAGGACCTAAAACCTTGATGCATTCCCAGTAGCTCTCATATTGGCAGGAGAGGCTGCTGTCCCAGCACTTGCTAAACTTTAATAAGTGTTTACCTTTAAATTTCTATATCTTTTATTTTTGTCTGGTGGTCTCCTTGGGTGGTCTTGACTTTGCTACAGAATTCTCTGGAAAAGAACCTGAAAGTTTCTGACTTGAGGTGGCTTTGTTGGCCATTGAGTTTTTGGGACATTAGCCTCTCAAGCTAAGCACAGCAGAGCTGAGAAAAGACTGTCACTTGCAAAGACAGCCGGATATTCCTGTATCATAGTGACCTATTTCTTTAAGGTTTTTCACTAAACCTACATGGTAAAACATATATTTGTTTGTCTTTTGGTTCCAGAGGAATAAACTCTATCTGCACACATTCACATACACTTATGCTTTTTCTCTTTTTTAATTTTTTTTTATTAATTTTATTTATTTCTGTATGTGTATGAATGTACTGTCTGCATGCAAGTCTGTGCACCCGTGTCGTGCAATGCTGCGGAGGTCAGAAGACGGTCTCGGATTCCCCTGGAACTGGAGTTCTCCTGGAATTGGAGCTTCAGACGGTTCTCAGCCGCCATGTGGGTGCTGGGGATCGAACCCGGTCCTCTGTAAGAGCGGTCGGCGCTCTTAACCGCTAGGCCATCTCTCCAGCCCGATTAGGCAAAGAGATTACATTCCATTATAAATTTTTTAGCACTTTTCTTTTTTTCCCTATCTTCATTTAAATCCAGAAATGAGAAAATATATTTTTTATTAATTTTATTTATTTCTGTATGTGTATGAATGTACTGTCTGCATGCAAGTCTGTGCACCCGTGTCGTGCAATGCCGCGGAGGTCAGAAGAGGGTCTCGGATTCCCCTGGAACTGGAGTTCTCTTGGAATTGGAGTTTCGCACGGTTCTTGGCCGCCATGTGGGTGCTGGGGATCGAACCCGGGTCCTCTGTAAGAGCGGTCGGCGCTCTTAACCGCTAGGCCAACTCTCCAGCTCCAGAAAATATATTTTAAAAACAAGTTACAAACTCAAATTCATAACTGCTAGAAAATAGTCAGAGAACACTCTTAAATGACATAACCAGTTACTAATAAATAATCATCATCACAATAGCTTTAGAAAAAAAACAACTCAATTTAAAGGTCCTTTCTTATTATTACCTTGAAGCCATCAAACTTGTGTGGCTGGTCCATAACCCTTTTCATTCTTCGCAGATATCCTGAACACAATGGCGGGTCTGGATATGTAACCAATATGTGCGTTTGCAAGCTGTCCAGGAGTCACTGTACATGAGGTTTTAAAATCACAATAAATCCTCATCAACACAAGCTGACTTAGATTATCTTTTATCTGTGCTGTGCGGATAGCCAAGTAGGTTGAATATTCCAAAATATTTTTAGAAGGTGAAGTTGGAGGCTCCCAGGAAAGGTGGAGACCTTCAACATTCTTTGAAATTCTGACTGTAGAAGGGGCTCCAGGAAAGCCAGGAATATAAGTTTTAAATTCACTGATTTTGCTGAATGGTCCTATACCACAACCATTGATCGCAGGAACCCTGAATTTATATATTGTGCCTGGAACAAGATCCAGGTTCTTAAGCAAACTACATCTGCATTTCCTACCTTGGAGATATTTTATTTCCCTTTTGGTAGTAAATAAAACTGGCTCGCCAAAGCTGTATTATTTTTAAAAATTCCCACATCACACCATTGCTGTTCTGTTTTCATGGTTGCCATTGGATTTGAAGGCATCTCTTTAGAAAATGGCACAGCTGATCTTAGTTGTAGGAAGAGCACATATTTCATCAACTTCAGATTTGGTATTGAATGTTGTTAGTGAAGTTTCATCTTTAACAACTGCCCCATTTGTACTGGATATTCAGTTTTAATGGTCTGCTGGGTCACCATAGTTTGTGGGCTGGAAACAGTACTGGATATTGAAGTTTCAGGGATTATTGTTCTTAAGTGGATTATTGTTCTTAAGTCCAGGCAACTACGTAGCACACCTACATATGCCAAAGTATAAAGACCTTCATTCCTCCTTAGCATATCCGTCGTACAGCTGTTACGATTAGAAGCATTAGACATCAAAGGTGAATATAAAATAACATTAGAATCTGTCGATTTGAAATCTGGTTTTTTACTTGAAGCTGCCTTCATGGCTGTGTGGTCAGTTTTTGCACTATTTATTGTATCACTGACACTGTTCTGAAGAACACTATTACTGCCTTGTCTGTGAGGATCCATCCTGATGCCTGGCATACTTGGTGCTGCTGAAGTATCAGATGATGCAGCTTGGTATGGCCAGTTAGTACTTCATCCCATTTGACATGAAAGGAGTTGGTTGTGGTTTTGATCAACTGTACTTGTGATGGTGCTGGTGGTTTCTCAGTATCAAGATACCAAAGATCTTTGCAGCAAACTTGGATATTTAGTGCTTTTTTGTAGCCATCCCTTCCACTCCAAAAATCTAAGCAAGTGCCAATTGCAACAGCACAGTGTCCAGCTATTGGTCTTGGTCTTGAATTGTTTTTGTCTTCCTGAGAATCTGATACTAGAGTGGTCCACTCTGCTGCATCTAGATTTAGGTAAGTAAATGAACTGGTATATCTCCATTCACAATCATGGGGTGAATTCTCAGTACTTTCTCCTTTATGTGGAATCTATCCACCAAAAATGTACATCTTGTTTCCTATAACATTGGCTGTATGAAGGCTTCATGGAAGCGGTGCTGTTCCTTTAGTTTCGGGTTTTGACCAGGACATAGTTTCTAAGTAAAGCTGTCATAGGTCATCCAGGTGAGAACTACACATTCCACCAAAAACATACATCTTAGGACTTCCAGAATCTTTTTTTTACAGTATATAATAGCTGTATGGGATTTTCCTGGAGAAGGTACAATGCCTTTAGTGACTGGAATGCTCCAACCTACAACACCAGAACCATGATGTTGCTCCAACTCAGAGAAATCATTTAAATATCTGGGAACATTGTTGTTTGAATCTTCACTTTCATTTGCCAGACCACCAAACAAATAGCATGTAGGAAGCTTTTCTTTTTATGCTGAACAGGGACCACACGGCCCTGCTAAGGGGGATGGGGACACAGTGCCCGCTTTGTGGACACTGTGGGGAGCTGGCACCTCTGAGCAATGACCAGCTGGTTACTTCTTGTAGCCCAACCTAAGTGGTAACTCCAACTCTTAGCCTGGACCCATGAGACACGTGTTCCACTCTTGGCCGTGACTTCTCACCTGCGCAGAGCCTGGACAGGAATTTCAGGCTGATGGCTGATTGCATCCCTTCAGCCTACCCACGCACAACACCAGCTACCCAGATTGATGGTCCGCAAAGGGAACCTTTTTCCAACCCACTGGCCACCCCAATGAAATGCAGGCCTACCTTAGCCTGTATGAGTGCAATAATTAATAAAAATAACGGCCAGGAATCCCGTGGTTATGTTACTATGAATTCAAATTTACTCCTTGCCACAGCTTGCTTTTATAAACCAAAGGATGTCAGTTCCCAGGACCAATCATAAGTCCCCCAATTTTGCTCCACTGCACACCGGTGCCCCACCCAGTATCGCGCTCCTAGGCCGTGCTGCTTGCTCCTCCTTGGGGCAGGGCCAGACCCTCAGCCAGGCAGTGCTAGTTGGAAATCCAGCCCGCAAATCAAGCTGGATTTCCCACAATAGCATTTGTTACCATATAAAGAAAAAACTATGTCCAAGCCGAGGTGGTAAACCAGTAGAACGGAGTTGTAGTTTCACTTTTTTCCATAACCAATGACTTGCTTGCAACTCATATAACTCATTGCTGTGTCTTCCATATTCAACCATTCCCTAAATACTACTAATCTGGTACCATCACAGACAAATCCACGGGCAGCACAACCTGGAGGGATGTCTCCTCTAACAGCTGGTAGGAACCACTGATTTGTAAGCCAAGGAAACATTTCCTGGGATCACTTGGAGTATCTACAAATGGAGAAAACGGCATTCCAGCTTTCACTCGTGTCCATGGAGGTGGGGGCCTGGCAGTGGTGGGTAAGCTATGACAAACCTCTTTCAGAGGACCAGTCCAGAATCGCAACAAGAGACCAGCCAGGCCTTGCCCACAGATCCCTTCCAGGTCAGATTAGGGGAAACCTTGTGCGCTTCCGTCAGATCCGGGCAGGGAGGAAGGCCAAAAATGGCAAATGGCTGGGGCTTGGAGTGGGCGTGGCTGCTGGCAGGGAAGGGACTAGGCCCTGAAGCGGCCCGCCCCTGGAGGGTAGGCCCAGGCCCTTGGAGCCCAGCTCTCAATCTTGTCGGACAGGGCTGGGCCGGGGTGTGGCACTTTTCTAATAGTAAAAGTTATTTACTTATCTTCACAGCACACACAGAAGTATTCAACTTTTCAATATTATGTTTGTGCAATAGTAAACCTGGGTTTGGGAATGTGTAGCAAATGAACCAAAAGTAGATTAATTTAAGCACAATTTATTCTAGCTACAAGACTTAATAAGGACATCAAATGATGCAAAAACATGATATACTAAGCAGATTACTGCCAATTACCCCGTGACTATTTAAACGGTTCCTCCAGTGTTAAATACAATTTATGAGAAGCCATGGCTTTGCACTGGGCACCTGCACATGGCCAACCAGCAAACAAACCCAGAATGTGATCACACTAGCTGAGTTTTGCTTGCTTGTAGGAGGCCCTGTGTCCAGTTCACTAATTAGGATGCATACTGTTGCCTAAGCTGTGCTGATTAAGTTGTTTCCTCTGCCTCCTTCTTTTCTCCTGTGAGCCCATCAAAGGCTGGACTTCTCCAAACCTGCTTTGGCTGGGAGCAGCCCTGATTGAGTATGGTTTTGCTCTGTTTTGCTTTGTTTCAATAAACTTTCCAGAATTAAATTGGTCTAAGGGAATTCCCTTAGCGTTGCAGTGATCCTCTATTGTAGATGGTCCCTCATGTTTCTTATTAAAGAAAACATAGTTTAGCCTTGACTTGATAAAAAAGCTGTTTGATCTTGTACTAGTCATTGACCTTCTTGGATGTTCTTTTATTTAAAAAGTGATCTGTGTTTCTCCTTTCTGTGTATTTATATTAAGTAGGATAGAAATATCAAATAAGGTTTATTTAAATGTGTAAGTAAACAGTAATATGGTGAACACTTGTATCTGACCATCTGGTTTTGAATTTGTTTTTAACCATATGCTCTAAAGTCTTTATTACTGTGAATGAAAGTTCCCAGAAAGAAGCTGTGCCTTTTACTGAATCTTCTGCAGAGTTAAATAACTGATGAAAATTTCAAAGACTGTGTAGGGATTGACTACTGTGGGTCCAGTGCCAAATTACAGTCTAGCTTGGCCTATCTCTTGACCTCTTTATTAGCCATTCCTTACCCTCCTCTATGTCTGACCTGATATTGTGACTATTTGGTGAAACTTTTGAAATGTATTAACTTAGCAAATCCTAGTCTCTAGCAACCAAAAGCTAATATGTCAGGAGATAGCAGCTGAGGCCTCTAGAAGAGCTTTCCCTGCATTGCTCTAACTGCCAGCTTAATGTGTTCACTGATATATTTGAAAAATGCTTTGATTTATGACTTTTTGTTCCATTACTATGAAAACTTCATTGAATTATTACCACATTGGGACATGGAATTTGGGGTAATATAAATCTCTGTTTCCTGGTCATGTCATTCATATTTAGATCCAAAATAAAAGCTATCTCATCCCCTTTGAGTTGAGAGCTATGTTTCTGCATTTATAATCCTTTGCAACCTATCCCCTTCTCTTTTTGCTTAGGAAATATTTCTCTGAACTTCATTTCTTGCTTGCATTGGTAGTCTTACTGTCACAGTAGCAACAAAGCCCCCTGAAGGGCTTGGGTGGAGACCCAATATTCCAGTTCAGCCAGCTCAGTCACCTGCCCCTGGGACCACACCTACAAAGGTGGGTTCACCTTGACTCATGCTAAAGAGACCTCAGAATAGCTATGGTGCTAATGAGATTGTGAACTTTCCCGGCTAGGATCACCACCCCTAGTGGAGCTACTTTCGAGGTGTCAGCAACCATGTGGTTTGTAAATCTGTGTGATTTTCTGAATCCTTCAAAAAAAAAACTATAAATTCTCCTTTTACACTCTTTCTCTTTTCTCATGATGGTTTCTCCTAAAGCTTTAGGGTGACCCAATATTTTGGGTTTCTTTATACTTTCTCTAAACCTCCCCTCCTAGCAATGTGGCACTAGTCTGCCTGTCTGACTTCCAGGCTGGCTTTAACTGGCATGGCTTTGCTCTTTTTCTCCTCCATTCTGCTGAGATTTACCACTTGCCTGCCTGAGGACTTTTCTTTGAAACTCTAGTACAATTGTCCTCAAATGTGAGTCAATTCTTAAACTATTTTATTAATGAAACTAAGAACCCTAGGAAGGGACCCTGTTTTCCGATATAATAGCTGGTGACCATGAAGGGATACCAAAAATTCCAGTAATATTACCGTGTTTAGATCACTCCAAATATGCTAATTTTTATTATTTTATGTCCTTTGACAATTATATACAGGAGTTTGTTTTATTTGTTTTTCTGTGGTCACTTTTTTGTTATTTTGGAGAGAATATAAGGGTGTGTGTGTGTGTGTGTGTGTGTGTGTGTGCATAAGCACTATAGTACACTGTACATATTCCTATTTTTGGTAATAGTTTGTGCTGAATATGATATTAGGCAATCAAGTTAAAGCTAAGTATATTATTAGTTTAATTTGAAAGAGTGAATATAGGTGAATGGAGAGATGACTGAGCAGTTAAGAGCATTGGGTGCCCTTGCAGAGGACCCAGGTTCAAATCCCAGTGCCCACAGAGTGTCTAACAACCTTCTGTAACTGTAGTTCCAGGGTATATGACACTCTCTTCTAACCTTCTCTGGCATTGCACAACAAGGGTACATTTACATGTGTGTAGGCAATATATTCACACACATAAAATAAAATAATAAAATTTTAATAGAGTGCATGTAAAAAAGTAATATTTTAGTCATTCAAAAATCTTTACTGGGGCTGGAGAGGTGGCCTAGCGGTTAAGAGCGCCGAGGACCACTCTTACAGAGGACCCGGGTTCAATCCCCAGCACCCACATGGTGGCCGAGAACCGTCTGAAACTCCAATTCCAGGAGAACTCCAGTTCCAGGGGAATCCAACACCCTCTTCTGACCTCCGTGGCATTGCACGACACGGGTGCACAGACCTGCATGCAGAGAGTACATTCATACACATACAGAAATAAATAAAATTAATAATAAAAAAATTAAAAAAAATCTTTATTGATTATCTTCTGACATAAACTAGATATTTAGGAAATAGAAATAATTAAATAAGGATTACAACAGAAAGTATAAAGCCATAAAACCAAACGTTTGTTCTTTCAAAAGAATTAACAAAAAGGATACTAAGAGAGACCAAGAAAAATGTGAGAAGAATCAATTTATGAGGACCCAGAATGAATGACTCAGCACACAGCAGTTCACTATGACATAGCAGTCTGACTCATGAACAAAAATGAGAACTCTTGACCACTCAAAAACACGTGCACATATCTGTAGCACATTTCATATTTATCTGACAGTGAAACTAACTGTAATGTCTAACATGTGGTCTGTACATACATTGTGATTTTTTTTTTTTTGTCTGTGAAAGTTAATGAAGTACTGATTCAGCAACAATGGGTGACCTTGAAAACATAATGCCAAATGAAAGACATCAGCTTGCTGGAGAGCTCTAGTGTCAACCTGACATGCCTGGGTTGAGGGAGCCTCAATTGGGGAATTGGCTCCATTGGACTGGCCTATGGCCACATCTGTGGAGTATTGTCTTGATTGTTGGGCAATGTGGGAGAGCCCAGTTCACTATGGGTGGTGACCTCTGGGCAGGTTGTTGTGTACTGTATAAGAGGGCAGGCTGGGCATGAGCCAGGGGAGCAAGCCAGTAAACAACATTCCTCCATGGCCTGTGCTTCAGCTCCTACCTCCAGGTTCCTGCCCTGAGTTCCTGCCTTGGGCTCCCTGAGTGATGAACTGTGACCCAGGAGATATGAACCCAGGAGATATTTCCTCCCCAAGTTGGTGTTGGTCAGAGTGTTTTGTCACAGCAATTGAAGAGAAACTAGAACAGCTCCCAAATGCTTCCCCCTATCTGATTCTAGTATGTGAAATGTATAGAAATGGAAAATCTACAAAGACAGAATTCTAGTGTTTGGTTAAGCATCATACCCGATGATAATGGATCTCAACACCACATTGCTCTTAAAAATTGTAGGAATTCATACAAATTATTTTAACATCTTTGAAACTCATTTAATTTTTAAAATTTTTATTGTTATTAAACCCTTTCCATAAGTAATACATCATTTTTCAATCAAATCTAGAGTCACTTCCCTTTCCATGCACCCCACCCCGAGTCCCTGCACTCTACCATATATGTCCTGAAATTTTTTCCGAGTCTTTCCAGAGTTGTTTTTTTTTTTCAGTTCTTTTGTTTTTTTTCTCTACAACTTGTATTGCTACAGTATACACACACACACACACACACACACACACACATATATATATATATATATATATATACATAAATATATACATACATACATTTATATATCACTTGAATTGGAGGACTTTTTTTTCCAAAAAGATGTCATGTTTTCTTTAAGGAAGTGCTCAAATGTTCCTCCTTGGCAATCCCAAAGAACCATCAATCCTGCACTTTTGCTCCACATTGGGGTCTTTCCCTCCCATGGCCCCCAAATGAAATCCAGTAAGCACGCATCCTGTCTTGATCCCCCTGCACTGGCCTCCATGATACAGTCCAACAATGACAGTCTACCCTCTAACGAGGCTGACATCCCCTTAGCTGTTTAGTTTACAAGCTGGGTATCTCAGTAGTCTCCATCTGGCATTGAAGGTTTGGAGGATTCTTGGAGAGGCAGGAGTCTTCAATCCTTATTGGAAGGTTAAAAAGCTGTGTCTCATGTCTTTGAGAAAGTGCCCAAAGCAGCGGCAGCCACAGGGTAGATGTACTTATTTAATTTTTATAACAAAAGAATGATTTCTGTGAATTAATATGTTGTTTTCAAAAGACTCCAGCTTAGGGGCAGAAGGGTAACTTGAAGTAATTCTTATCTTACTTTTACTTCACTTGTCAGGCAACTAAAAGCCCTGTTTAGATGGCTATAATAAAACAAAAACAAAAACACTTGATATAGTTTAAAAAACATCTATAGATAAGATGGGACTTTAGGATGTTTTAGGTGACACACCCAAGAAACCTTAGCATAGCCTTTTTGACTACAAACAAAAAGGAAAGACAGATCTGAATCCTTATTTTCTACTCATGGCCCTACCCTCCCTTTCTGAAACTGCCCTCACATAGACGTGGAGACATGAAGTGCAGCCAGCCGCTCTTCCATCCTAGCAACCAGCCCCTCAGGCTGCTGTGTCTCGACTCTGTTGCTGGGTGTTCAGGGAGCACTGAGGTACCTGTGCCTGAGAAGCCAGCAAGAATGAAGAGAAATAGCAAGGTCGCCTTAGTGGTTGACTTAATGGTGTGTTAAGTGTTCATTTCTGCTGAGCTGAGCACGGGGCTTGAGTGCGTAGCTTTAATGGGTTGCTGTCAGCCAACATGTGCAGTGGACTAAATCATGAAGAACATGGGACTGAGTGGGACATAATTTGAGGAAATCAGGAAGAACAGCAGGAGGGAATCATGGGTGCTCTGACTAGAGCATACATACTGTCCGTTTTGAAGCATCTTTTAAAAATGTGAGCATGTGTTAGGGATTTCATTTTAAAAATCATTCTTTTCTGATCCCTGGATTAAGGCATATAAAAATACAGTCTGTTTTGTTTTGTTTGGTTTGGTTGCTATATAAGAAAAAAACTAGGGCTGGAGAGATGACCTAGCTGTTAGGAGCACCAACTTCTTTTGCAGAGGACCCGGGTTCAATCCCCAGCACCCACGTGGTGGCTGAGAACCGTCTTTAACTCCAGTTCCAGGGGAATCCAACACCCTCTTTGGAGCATTGCATGATATGGCTGCACAGACCTACATGCATACAGTACACTCATACACATAAAAATAAATAAATTTAAAAAAAAGAAAAAATTAAATAATTATAAATAATTTCAATTAAACATAGAAGACATAATTAAAAAGAAATGTCATAATTATTTCCATCTATGAGATAACTCTTAAAATATACATTTCAAAATAAAACTTAAAGTATAAGAATCTTATTTTGTGAAGTATATTTTAATCAAGTTCATTGCTTAACTTACGAGAATAATACTTCCTAGTAGTTTAATAAGCAAATCATAATTTTATTAAATAAGAATACTCAATGTTGCAGACAGACTGCTGCCATACTGGCAAAATTGTAATTTTAAGATTTGTTTATAATATTAAAACAAGGGGGAAAAAAAGAAACATGAGCTTGGTGAAGAATATTAACCATGAGCTTACTGTTACTTGATAGTTTTTATTTTCTGAGACATAAACTCATTTATGTTCAAGCCCTGGTTGGCCTTGAACTTACTATGTGGCCTAGGCTGGCCTCAAACACACTGTGATTCTCCCTTCTAAGTCTCAGTAGTCCTGAGATTACAGGTATGAACCACCACATCCTTCAGCCCTGTTATGATTGACAAATCACTAACAAAGAAAGAGGATGCACACCACAGCCAAATTTCCCACACTTTTGCTTACATCCTAACAATAGGCTTCAGTAGTCGGAAATCAGTTCTGTCTTCCACACTGAGCAGATGAGGCATAAATGCAAAGTAATGAGCACAATTGCATGCAGTGCTGATAAAATGTTTTTTTTTACTTGAAAACTCTAATGGCCTATTACAGTTTTAATATGGATTTTAAAAATTGTCCTAGCATTGGGACAAATTCTTATAAGAGCACAAGGTAAAGAGGTTGAATTTAATGTGAACATGTGTACTTTAAACATTGTAAAAGAAAAAGTGAAATGGCATCCCCTCTGTCCTTGATCTGGTCAGACTGACTGCCACCTGTGCAGGGGTCTCCGTGAGCACTCACTTCTGCCAAGGTAGGAGGCTTTCTGCTCACTGGGTTCAGAAGTAACATCTCACATGCAAATGGCTGACCCTGGAGAACATGAATGAACGGATACTTTAGTATCATGGCAATGCATCCTCATTCATGCGTGTGTTCTGAGTTTATATTTCAGATATCCATAAAAGGTTTTCGTCCCTTCATATTTAATTTAATCCATGAAAGATTGGTTGGCAGAAGCTGTCAAAAGGAGAGAGATTCAGCAGAAATCAAGTTCACAACCATATCGCTCTCACACGGATTACTTCAGCTGTCATTTAGAAGGCTGCTAAACAGCTTCTTGGCTTTCTTATCCTACTTTGTTAAAGCATTAATTACTGTATTAAATCATATAAAATGTCTGAACATGTTTGTTCTTTAGGATGGGGGAATCTATCCAGTAGGTGCTTGTCTTGAAAGTAGAAGAACCAATAACCCATGGCTGATGCCACAAGCTTACATCCTCTACAGGTTAGGAGATGTTATAAGCCACAGTAAGACCCTGTCATATTTAACAGGGGGGAAAATTGTAATTCATGGATTAACATATCCAAACATGTGTCTATGCTAAAGTAACCTACCATAACTATTAGTGCTGCTTAAATACCTATATATCTAATTGCTTGTTCTTCATTAGTAGGATCGAAAGGTTATTCCTGGACAAACTGTCAGCCCATGAAAGGAAACAGCCAGAATTGACCAGAGTCCAAGTCAACAGCTCCAGAGAGAGTGGACTGTTTTACCTCTCATCCACCTGTGCCCCTTTTCTAAGCCTAGGGAACAACCTGCGGAAGAGGGGGCGTGGTAGAATGTAAGGGCTGCGATTGGGGTGAATGGTGAAACTACAGCAATGTAGTCTGGACACTCATTTGATCAACTTGATTGAACAAACAACCTGTCACCCCCCACTGGATGGTGGGGCTGTAGGTGTTTGGGCACAACAGCCTGCAGATAGGTTTTGCATGAAGGATGCTTGTACTCATGGATTATCACTTATAAGTTACAAATGAAAAAAAAAAAAAAAAAAAAAAGAAAATGCAGGACAGTTATGGCAAATGCATTAACTGGGATGGGGTGGGGGGGGTGGGGGGGAGGGAAGGGAAAATAAGCCTGAACTGAATTGGAAAAATGTATGAAATGCCAAAGCATAATAAAAAATCAATTTAATAAAAAAAAAAAAGAAAGTAGAAGAACCTGAGTTCATTTCTACCTAAAAAGCCAGGAGCATACTTGTAGTTCCTGAGCTGGGGAGGCAGAGATGGACAGGTTCCTGCATTCTGCTCACCAGCCAGCCTAACCTGGTGAGGCCTTGTCTTTAAAAATGAGGTGGACTGCTCCTGAGGAATGACACTAGAGTTTGTCCTCTGGTTTCCTTATGTATGTGTTTCCAACAACATAGGCACCACATACCACACCACACAGTTTATATATATATATATATATATATATCTGCCTCTCTCTCTTACTCTCTCTCTCCCCTCTTCTCTCTCTCTCTCTCTCTCTCTCTCTCTGTCTGTATTTGTTCTTCAGTTTGAAGGATTTACGGTTTCCCCTAAGTATTATTTAGTTCTCTTTTTTTTATTTCTTGAAATTGCTTTGTTGTTTAATAATATTTGACATTTTGAGGGCTGAGCATATAGTTCAATTCACAAAGTACTTGCCTAGCATGCATGAAACCCTGAACCACATAAAAGCAGGCATAGTGTACACCCCTGTAATCCTAGCACTGGGAAGCTGGAGGCAAGAGGGACACAATATCAAGTCACCTTTTACTAATATAGAAAATTTGAGGCCAGCCTGTGACATATGAGAACAAAATGAAACAAAACAAAACAAAAACAAAGAAAAATTGATATTTTGAGATCATAAAATTAGAAAGTGAAAATACCAGTCCTGAAAAGTATTCTCTGAATCTGGTAATTGTTTTTATGAACCTTTTAATGCATATTTGTATGTGTGAGAATGCATTTCATACTCAGGAAGGCTGTCCACCTCCTTCAAGATAGGGTCTCTCACTGGCCAGAGAGGCCCATATATGGATGAGTTCTGGGGATTAAACACAAAACTAAAGCTTGCAAGGGAAGTGCTTTACTTACTGGGTGGGCCATCCCCTAAAGTACTGGAAATTATTTTTTAAATTATTTTAATTGACAAATAATAATTGTATATATATATATATGGGATATAAATATTTATGGGTATGTAATATCTTGGTAGATGTATATATCCTGGAATGATCATATCAAGCCATGGAATTTAAGTTTATTTATTTATAGGACATCATTTTGTATGCACAGCTGGCCTGGTACTTACTTTGTAGACCAAGCTGGCCTCAGTCTCATAGAGATCCACCTGCCTCTGCCTCCTCAGTGCTGGGATTAAAGGAGGTGGACCACAGCATCTGGCTCTTTTTTCACAAAGGGTATCTTGTAGCCTAGACTGGGCTGAGCTCACTGTACAATGAAGGATGACCGTGAGCTTCTCATCCTCATGCCTTTACTTCTCGAGTACTTGAATTATAAGCATATAGCACCATGCCTAGTTTCATGCAATGCTGGGGATCCAACCAGGCCTTGGTGCATGCTATCAATGGAGCTACAGCCTCAGCACTGGACATTCTTATATAAAGAGGAGTGTTACTAGTGCACTTACTGCTTGGTGTGTAAACATGTATTTTGTATTCACTGTGAAGGCATCTTGCTAATTCTTATTAGTATTAAAATTGTACATATGTAATGAAAGTTGTTTTAAACTTGCTTCTCAACGCCTCATTTCACACACCACTGCACATGATTACTATCCATAGTTGTGGAACGTTAACAAAGAATCGGGTGGAGTTAATGACTCTTTGACTGAAGGAACCAACCACATGCTGCATTTCCTGTTCACACTCAATTTGTCAAAATTTACAATTAGTGACCCAACAAATATTTTCCACAAGATTTTTGCCAAAAACTTTGTTAGCTTTTCTGGCTAGTTCAATGGCCTCGGAATAGCTTTTCTCATATCATGTTTGATGAAGTGCTTGATGACTCGTGACTCAGGATGCACCTAAGTATCTTTAGAACAATTCCATTACTGATGACCTCATGGAGCTCTTTGTCATATGCACATGATTTTGCATCTGCTGAAAATTATGGAACAACCCTTTGTATGGATGTGTGATTGTCTTATTATTGAACAGTGTTAAGGAATACTGTCAGAATAGTTTATGAGCCTAAACATACACAGACTCCAAATCATAATTTTTATTTGAATCCATTGTTCTCAGTTTAAACAGTGTATGAGGGACCTAAAATAATAACCAGAATAAATATGTCATATTTTAACATTTAGGTATGGAATTATGATTAAAACATTCCATAACATTTTATTGAGAAATATGTGACCAATATATCATTTAAAATTAGTGTAAACACAGAATGACTTCTCTTTACAAAATGTGAAGTCATGAAGGCTGTTGTCAGTGTAATCAGTGCTAAACTACCTTAGGACAAAGAAGAAATATTTTCTTTTAGTCCAGCCAGGTAGGGTATGAATTCTGTTGAGTATGCATGTGTGGGTGTTCAGGTAGGGACAGGTTTGCATGGCAGAGACAGGTTTCAGACATGAAAGGAAAGAGAATTCTTCTGTGAATCAGCAATAGGATTTGAAGGTCTACATGACCCCTCTTGTGTTGACAGTGCTGGGAAATCTCTGGGTCTGTAGATTATGCTATTTTTCCTTCCTAATTGTCCTTTGGTCTCCTTACAAACCCCAGATCAAACAACTGCCATATTTTTCTGAGTTAGATCCCAGCCTTGGTTATTTTCCTTTATTTTCTTCACTGTAGACAATTCAGGTTTCAGCATAGCATATTATCCTTTAAAAGGTGAATTCTGCATATGAATTAGAAGCTAGAATGATTATCTTAGAATTCATTTTAACACTATGTATCCTGTAAACAGCTTGATCTAAAATAAGACCCCATTTAATTGCCACTAAAAGATTCTGGATAGAAAAACTGAGTTAAAGCCTAGAAAGTTTTTAAAATAAAGGAAAATATGTAACATATTAAGAAGAATGTATAATCTGTGTCAAGAAATTTCTGTGCTCATTTGCATTTTGGTTTTTCTGGCCCAGCCACCAAATTATGATCCTCTTTAATCTATTCTTTAATGCTGGGATTATAGGTGTCACAATGCCCTGAAAACCTATACTGTATAATTTGATAACAGTATAGAATGAATCATTGAAACATTATTTCAGGACTTCCAAAGTCCACTTTGTTTATTGTTCTCATCTTAAAACATCATTTATTATCAAAATAACACCTGTTGGTCATAAACTGTAATACATATAAAATGAAACAATTAAGAATTTGTCCTCCATAAACCAGCAGTATAGATTTTAGAATTGCTCTTCTCAAGAGCAGAGCATTACTAGAAAGTCAGTTCTAGTGATTTTTCAAAATACAATGAGAACATTTTGTGTAGGAGAGGATTAAAGTTAATAATTTTAAATTATGCAGTATGACCACTAGATAGCAGTATAAGACTTGGGACTCTAATGTGAAATACACTCTACATCAGAAAATATGATAACAGCTTTCACTGAAGTTCAACAGTAGAAATCTGGGGCAAAAGTCAATTTTATGATTTAAAGTGCTTCTGAATATCGTTCAGCCATGTTTTGGCATATTCCTTCTTGAAATTTAAACCATATTCTGAAAGTAAATTTTAAATAGGAAACTACTTCAATTTTTTTATTACTTAAATACAAAATACACATTTTTACAGTTTAATAGAACATTCAACTCTGTTAGAATAAAATGAGAATATAATTGTCAATTTTTTACACAGAATTTTCATGGCTGTCATTAAATTAGACAAATAGAAATACTTTACTCAGTTTAAAACTCTGTAAGTGCTGGGTGTGGTGGCGCACACATTTAATCCTAGCATTTGGGAGGCAGAGGCAGGCAGATGTGAGTTCAAGGCCAGCCTGGTCTACACAGTGAGTTCCAGGTCAGCTGGGGCTATAGGGAGACTTTGTCTCAAAAACAAAACAAAACAAAACAAAACAAAACAAAACAAAACTCTGTAAGTAAGCAGGCAGCAGACAACTTTGTAATTTACACATACTTAGAAATCAAAAGCAGTGGTTTAGTCTCCTGATGGTTAACAGATGAAGATCACATTCTACAAATCTCACAAAAATTATCAAAACTAGTAAAAAACTTGAATAATCCATAACATTGTTAGAAAAGCAAAAGGATATTCATGTGACAGAACCACTGATGAATGGAGTGGATGATGATGATGAATGTCAAAGAATTAAATTAAAAAATAAGATGCATCTGCGGTGGGCTGGAGAGATGGCTCAGCAGTTAAGAGTGCCAGCTGCTCTTGCACAGGACCCTGGTTCCATTCCCAGAACCCACATGGCAGCTAAGAACCATCTTTAAGCCAGACATGGTGGCACATGTCTTTAATCCTAGCACTCGGGAGGCAGAAGAGGGCGGATCTCTGTGAGTTCAAGGCCATCTTGGTCTACAGAGTGAGTTCCAGGCCAGCTGGGGCTATAGGGAGACTCTGTCTTAAAAAAAAAATGCATCATGAACTCTGGGAAATCCAGTGGAATCAAAGTGTAGGGCTCCCAAGAAAAGTTGGTGGGACCTTCACCAACAACCAGAGAAGCTGAGCTGGGGCCAGGAATGGGAATGGTGGTTTGTAGGGATGATGACACTGGTGATCCCCAGCCTGAGCAGCAAGAACAGCTGTCTTTCCTCTTGCAGAAGAAAGTTGGCAACACTTCTACAGTAGCATTTTCATCCACTTTGGAAGGTGCTACTTTGTATACTTGGGTTTCTAAGAGGCTTCTGCTATGTTTGAAGTATTTTGAGACTATCACTAAGTGCTTACAAAATGAAATTATGTTCCTTAAAGGATAGAAATGCTCCAAGAGTTTAACAGAGAGAACCCAAGTTGTTCCTGGAAAACCATATTTTATAACAGTGAATGTTGTGGTGTGCGTGTGTGTGTGTGTGTGTGTGTGTGTGTGTGTGTGAAAAGGCTAAAGGAATCTGAGTTTCCTTAAAAGGCCAATGCAAATAAGCAAAAGAGATATATTCTTATTAGGATATTACTCAATAAAATTATTATATTTCAACTGCTTTTATTTTTGAACAATACAAGTGAATTTTCCCTTTTCCAAAAATTTTCAGACCTCAATAAGAGCTTAAGTCTTTATCATTTCCATACTTCTCATAAAAGGAAGTTTGGTTCAATCAGTTTGTGAAATAATTTAAGAGCTTCCAGATTGTCAAAACTTCAATATTGTTTTAACTTTTTTTTACATCATAGATAATATTTATTGAGATTTAATTATACAATAACTTTGTGCTGAAAATATTTTCTTTTTTTTAATTTTTTTTTATTTTTAACAAACCTAGACGCGTGTTCCCACCCATTCCCCCACCCGGCCAGAGCTCATGCATTCTGCCAAACATGCTTTTCATCTCTTAGTCTTTCTCAATATTTTCCATGGGGAAGTTGACTGTTTTGAGCAGAAGTTCACTGTTTCAGTCAGTTCTTTGATGCAGTCTTTTCTGTTGTTGTTGTTGCTTCCAAAATGCATTACGCCCAACTGCTTTGTACAAAAGCTCAGGGGGCCCCACACATGAAATACTTACAACTGGGTAATTGGCACTAGCATCCACAGATGAGGGATACCATTCGTCGTTTGTTTTTCTGGGACTGTGTTACTTCACTCAGCATGATGTCCTCTAGCTCCAGCCATTTTCCTGCAAAG
>VZQC01006501.1:1387123-1415744 GCA_009823505.1 Rhizomys pruinosus
AGACTACAGGAATATAGTCTGGACTCCTGATTGATCAACATGTCTGTGCATACAAGCTTCTCCAACTGGTCTATGGGAACCTTGGGTTGTTCAAAATTTGGACATAGATACTTGCAAAATGCACCAATTACCTGATTGTATGACATAATGAGTGACATCAATGCTATCTGCAAACAACTGTGTCATTGTATTGTAGAATCCCTTAAAAATAAATAAATAAATAAATTAAAAAATACAACTAAAAAAAATAAAAATTAAAAAAAAAAAGATAACGAAATTGTACCATAATAGCCTTAAATGAACAAATGTAATCAGAGTAGGATGATTGTTAAATATTTCAAAAGATGGTAGAATTTTCGAGGAAAGGATAAAGGACTTACAGGAAAGACTAGGGAGCAGGCCTTAAGAAGCATACCAAGAGTTGGAATAATTTAAGAGAAGGAATCAGGTCAGTTAAATATAGGTAAAATAGAGTTGTAGTTCCCATTTTGCAGTCAAACATTATTTTAAAAATATTTATTATTTTTCTTTTATGTGCATGAGTGAAATGCCTGCATGTAGATAGGTATACCCTTGTTATGCAATGCCCTTGGAGGTCAGAAAAAGGCATTGGATCCCCTGAAACTGGAGTTAAAGATGGTTGTTAGCCACCATGTAGGTGCCGAGAATTGAACCCAGTTCCTTTGCAGTCAGTGCTCTTAATGGCTGAGCCATCTCTCCAGCCTCATTTAGTAAAAAAGTTCTGTAAGCAAGACCTATAAACATTTACATGTCCTTTGGGCACAATAAGGATATTTATTTATTTATTTACTTATTGAGACAGAATCTCATGTAGGCCAAGCTGACCTCAAACTTGCTGCTGGCCTTGAACTCCTAATCCCCTGTCTTTATCTCCTGAGCAGTAGGATTACAGGAGTGGGTTTCTGTGCCAGCTAGGACTTTCATGATATCCCCACTAAATACAATAAAGATGGCTCAATATTTTAACTTATCTATTTTGTATTGAGTATAGAATAATAGTGTTTTTTTTAATGATGTGATTATAAAGTATATTGAATCGTCTATATGAATTCAGAGAATCTGAGATAAGCATTATTATTAAAAGAATTTAATGAGCAACTGTATGAATATTTGACAATGTTTAAGAAGTTACATTAGGGGCAGGAGAGATGGCTCAGTGGTTGAAAGCACTGGCTATTCTTACAGAAGATCCAGGTTTGAATCCCAGGACACTGATGGAGATTAACAATGATTGGTAACTCCCATTCCAGGGGATCCAATGCCTTCTTCTATTCCCATGGGCATTGGCATAGCATAGCTGTATTTACATACATATAGAGAATACACTTATACACATAAAATTTAAAAAAAAGAAGTTATGGGGTTGAAGAGATGGCCTAGCGGTTAAGAATGCCAACTGCTTTTGCAGAGGACCCAGGTTCAATCTCCAGCACCCACATGGAGGCTAAGAACCCTCTTTAGCTCCAGTTCCAGGGGAATCTGATACCCTCTTCTGAACTCCATGGCATTGCACGACAAGGGTGCACAAACCTATATGCAGACAGTACATTCATACACATAAAAAAATTTTAAAAAGAAGTTATGTTAATTAGCTAAGTGGTACACACTTCTGTTATTTTTTTTCTTTTTTTTTTTCTTCTCTCTCACTAGTGTCACCAAAACTTGACCAAAACAACATAAGGGAGGAAAGGTACACTTTTGGCTCACAGTCGTTGTGGGCTCTGTTTGCTTGGCTCTGTATGCTTGGGAGAAGCATCCTGGTCATATGAGCTGTACAGCCACGGAGAACTGTGCACACCTAGGTATACAGTAGGGAGAGAGGAGAGCATACAAGAAGTGGCCAGCACAAGGTATAGTCCCAAGGCCACTTCCCAGGAATCTGCTTTCTGGAGCTAGACCCTACCTCCTTCCTTTCACTGCCTCCCAATTACAGCATTATATTATGAATCTACTAAAGGATTTATCCAGTCATTAGGTCTGAACCCTTAGAATCTAAATTCTCTGGAAAGATCAGAAAGTGAGATACCCTCACAGTCTTAGATGGAGGTATTCTTTATTAATTCTCCAGGTTATTTCTTAAGCCAAGCTAGTTGTCAATCACAATTAATTACCATTACTTTCCATCCTGGAAGAAATGGGAGATTAAGACCAAATGGCTTGTTTCTAAGAAAAGTACCTAGCAGATTGATAAGATTAATTATATTATGTTTCCTTCCTATTATTTAAGTGAAAGAATCACAACTTCTGAGTATTTAATATCATCAGTTAGTTGATGCTCAGTGGGAAAGAAAACTACCTTAAACCTGGGGTCATGTGCTTATATGAAACTGTTTTATACAAAATGCTATCTAGTAGCAGCATTTTTAGCTATTTTTTTCTGATGTACAGCACATTGTCAAAATCACCCTGCTGTGAGAACAAAGAAAAGATACAAATGGAGAGAGATTTCATTATTGGCACTGTGCTTTCCGTTCATGTATCTGCATTTTAAATGCTTGCCAATGCCTTTGTGTAAAAATACAGCCAAAGCAAGATTAATAGGTCAGAAACCTGACCTACTTTCTTCATCTTTCTGCTTAACAGTGTATGGCACAGCTTTTTAAAAATATATATCTCAATAGGTTTAAGAATTTGAAAATTGTAGAGACAGGCAAAGAAAATGTACTGTAGCCTTGGCTGTCCCTACAATACAAATAAAAAGCAGCTATTTACATATGATACTGGAGAAGATGTATAAATAACATTAACAGAAAAGAAGCTATCTGATAATATGCTATCAAATCAAGAATGATTTTCATACAGAAACTTTAATTACTCTTTTTATTTAGTTACAAACTTCTGGTTTTAGAACCAAATTTATTCATTTATTTAATAAAATCCACTCAAAGGTAACTTCTGGACATTGGCTCTGTATTCACTCATCATGCAGTTTTTACCTTCAAGAACATTTCTATAAAATGTCTGAAAATATAGTTATGGTCATATAACTGGTAAGGTGTGTATGTTATCAGAACCCTAGTAGCATGGGCTAGAGAGAGAGTAAAGTACTTTCCACAAAAGCCTGAGGAGTTGAATTTGGATCCATAGAACTCATGTGATTCTGTAGTAGAGTGCACCGATTAGCACTCCTGCAGTGAAGTAGGGAAGGAGGAGACAGACACTGAAAATTTTCTGGAAGCTCCTACATGTGCCAGCCAGGCATACACAATAGCAAACAACAAGAGACCCTTTCTCAAGTTGAAGGAAGGTGAGGAGTGACATCAGAGAGTGTCTTCTGACAAGCATACATGTGGGTATCATGTTCACAGAAGGAGCATGGAGAGAGGAGGAGGAGGGAGGGAGGGAGGGAGAGAGAGAGAGAGAGAGAGAGAGAGAGAGAGAGAGAGAGAGAGAGAGAGAGAATATAAAAAAGAATTCTGGAAACAATATTTGAGTTCACTTTTGGAGGATGGTTTGTACTTTCCTTGGCATATCAAGGACAGGAAATGTTATGCCGAGGCTCCTGAGCAGCAGGTTTAGGAGGGTAAGGATGGAGAGCAGAGGGGCAGGCCAGCTGACCAGGGGCAAAGCTGGTCATCCATGGGTAAGAAATATAACTGAGCAATGGACTAAAGTGACAGTAGTGATTATGATACACATATCCCAAAATGTTAGTAGCTTTAAAAACAGTAGCTGAATTTCATTTACTTGTGATCTAAAATCCATGTTCTTAGGTATGATATGCAAGGGCTCTGTTAAACTTGACCCATCATGGGCCTTGGTTTATAGAAATGTCATCTTTAACACAAACCATCTAATAGATCCCAAGACATTAACATACAGCTGGCATTCTAGCCTAGAAATGAAATATAATTTGTGGGGCTTCTCCAACAAGTCATCAATCCACATTCTACCAAGGATAAATGCAACAGAGCAATACCAATCCAAGAGCATGTCAGGGAATGAAACACAAAACTTTATTTTCCAGTACAGGGTATATAGGAACCTTCTACCAATCAGCACAGAGAGCATCAGAGCATATCTAATCATTGAAAAGTTCAACCTAATCATGCAGTTACATAGTCCTCAGCCTACACATGCTTCTATGGATGATCACTCGTTGTTGGGGGGGGGGCAAATAATCACAGCCTTGGGGCTGCATGTAGCTATTGCCGGGAAGGGCATCATGTTGATGTTGCAGCAAGAAATTCAGCAACATGGCTTACTAATCAGACCCAGGAGTGGCCTACAATATTTGCCCATGTTTTATTGACTAGAACACTGTCACTAATTGAAAAGGAAGACTTGGCAGTTTTGGCATTATGGTCTATCCAAGAGGCAAATGACAAATAACTGAATTATCTGTGCCACTGGTCTGACAGGCTGTCCTGATAGAAAGACTGGTCATTTCCTCATCTGCAAGAGCCTCACCATCTGATCTGTGACTTAGGAGATTGATCAGGTCTAGTAAACTAAGGAATATGTTAGTATAGGACAAGGCTAGTGAAGGAAGTTAGACCACAAAATCAGATTATTAAAACACACAAAGGCAGTGGAAGCACTGTAGAGAATAGAGGTAGAATGTGAGAATTCTTTTTTTTTTTTTTTTTTTTTTTTTTTTTTTTTTTTTTTTTTGTCTTTTTGAGACAGGGTCTCCCTGTAGCCCCAGCTGTCCTGGAACTCACTCTGTAGACCAGGCTGGCTTTGAACTCACAAAGATCCTCTTGCCTCTGCCTCCCAAGTGCTAGGATTAAAGGCGTGCGCCACCACGCCCGGCGAGAATTCTTCTTGAGGTAGAACTCCACTGTTTGGTCAGTGGCTGGATGCAGAGTAGGCATACTGGGAAGAGTCGGAGCTGACTGAGCATTATTGAGAGAATGGGTTAATGGCACTCTTAACAGAAGGGAGAACACTGCAGGGAAACAGGGCTGTTCATGGAGCAGAAAGGCACAGTTTGGAAAAGACTAAGCAGTAATTTTTGCACCATATTCAAGAGGAAATGTCTAGTGAGAGAATGGAGATGTAGATCTGAATCTTAGCAGAGATTGTAAGGGGCTAAATCCCCTGACAAACAAGCAGGGTCACTGAGAAGAAATTAAGCATGCCACACTTCCTGCTTCTTTTTGGTCTCTGGCAGGAAGGCCTGATCTTTAACTCCAACAAGGCCCCTTCAGGTGACCTGTTTAGAGTCACGTAGCCCTGGATATCTCAGCTTGGAAATGTGACCTATCAGCTTTCTCTGTTTAAGTTGACCAATTCAAAATTAAGGGAGGTGAAACCACTAAAACCCTTAAAACCAAGGCCTTTCTGGTAGACATTGTATTGTCCATTCCCAGGTCCCCTCTTCACGTGTGGAGGACTTCATTGTATGAATGAGTGTATGTATATAGGATTTTTTATGAACATGGATGTGATTATCTTTCTATAAAAGTCCGCCTGTTGCTCTCTACTGGTATGAGATATTTCCTAACTTTCAATTCTTTAATTGGCTGAGAAAATGAACCAAAGTATATACGTAGACTGATAATGTGCCAACAGCAACAAGTGCACAAGATATACTTTTGGATTTTATGGGTGTAGCAGGAGAAGGGATCAACACAGACTCCACTGCTAAGGAGCAAGACAAGAGGACTCTTTCAGATCTTCCCTCTCCTGGCCATGTGGAGGTAGAAATGGGCCTTGCCCTGCTGGAATCAATCTTGGTTAACCCAGTCACTGTGGGGATTGTGCCCTCCACAGGACACACTGCTAGACTATCAGTACTTGTGGCTACTGTGCTGCACAATCCACTTCCTTTCACAGCCATCACTGTTTTATTAACTCTGTTCCTTTTTACAAGCAATGCTTTTCCTTACACGCTTCATTATTGTTCTGCTGTCATTTCTTTGAAACTAAGGGAAAGTGCTCTTATGGAGATTGTGCAGATTCCACAGCATTGTTCTTCACAGTGCAGTGCCTACTGCATGGTGTTGCAAATACCTCTCAGATAATTCTAATGATAATTTTATTAAGTGATTGCTTTGTGTGTGGTTGCCACATTTAAAATCACAATAAAACTTAAAGTGAAAAGCAAAGCGGAAAATTCCAAGACTATTGTGTGCTGGATAGCTTTAGTGTCAACTTGACACACCTGGGTTGAAGGCGCCTCAATTGGGGAATTTGCTCCATTGGATTGGCCTGTGGCCATATCTGTGGTGTATTGTCTTGATTGTTGAGCAGTGACAGTATAAGAAGGCAGGCTGGGCGTGAGCCAGAGAGCAAGCCAGGAGCAAGCCAGTGAACAGCGCTCCTCCATGGCCTGTGCTTCAGCTCCTGCCTCCAGGTTCCTGCCCTGAGTTCTTGCTTTGGGCTCCTTGAGAATTGTGACCCAGGAGATGTAAGCTGAATAAACCCTTTCCTCCCCAAGTTGGTGTTGGTCAGAGTGTTTTGTCACAGAAATGGAAGACAAACTAAACATATTGTATCAATACATTTTCTGATAGAAAGAACAATATATCTGGGAGTTTATAATGTGCCTTTACTTTAAATTTAATTACCACTAATGTACAGTTACTACAGAAACAACAAAATCCAATTTTGTCTCCTTCTTTGAATTTTGCTATTACAATGACCACTCTTAATGGATGTTTTTGTTCTCATGAGGTACTCCCACATTAAAAAATAGAGTTATTTTTATCTTATGAAATAATACATTGAAAAGAACTAATTTAATTATATTGTGCTATTGGAATTTATTACTTATTCATTTTGAAGACACTCATTTTTGTGAAGGTAATTTTGGTGTTCTGGGCAGGAAATTTTGGCCAGATTTAAGGCTTCTTCCCTATGAAATTAACAGGAGGACTGGAGGCATCTCTCATTCTAAATTTAGAGAAATTAATTTGAAATATAAAAAAGCCATGAAACAAGCTTAGAAACATTGATTATCTGGTGGACACAGTGAGCAAGAGTAAGGCTGAGGAAGGCTGGGTTAGGCAGCAGGTGACAGTGGGCCAAGACCCATTTACAAACCTGTTCTTCATGATAGACAACCACGTAGACTGTGACTATTGCTGCCTTATGTCCTTAAACACATAGATCAAAAAATAACATTTCGTAACCTGTAATCATCAAGCAATCTTTTGATTATTATTTGGCATCAGGTGGCTTTTTTCTTAGGGCAGGAAGTATGTGGTCTCAGGTATGTGTCATCCTGTTACCTGCAGATTTGTTTTTTGATATATGTTAATAAATGAGTTGAGTTAGTTATAGTTCATTGTATGTGGATGGGTATGTATGAACTCCTAGGAAATCAGGGATAGGGAAATCAGACTTCTGGGGCTGGGGAGAGATGCAGGTCCCCTTGCAACGCCTATTCAACATTCAGGAGGGATCTAGGTTTGATTTCCAACATGAAACAAAACCTCACAAACACCCAAAACAAATGAACAAATAAAAAAAAAAAAAAAGAAAAGGGACGAAAAGAAAAGAAACAAAGGCACAAAAGTCGAACTTCTAAAGCTGAAATTGGAGGAGTTAACTGTAAACAAAGAGGTAGGTGATCCTGCCAGGGTCTTAGAAGAAGCCAGTGAGATAGCTCCTTCACATATCTTTACCACCTATGTCATTAAAGTACCAAAGTTATGAAAGCTGAATGTCGGGGTGAATTTATCAAAGGAACTTCAACAGTTTCCAACTGTGCTTTACTTGAAGCCAGTCTCCTGTACCCGTGCTGTCCTCCACACACTTGTAGCCCAGGAGGACCGGCTGACGGACTTGCTACCACCTCTTCAATTCTGGGCTTATAGATGGTCACCACCACACTATTTTTTGTACCGCTGGGGATTGAACCTAGTGCTTCGTGAACACTAGGTGAGCACTCTCTCTACTGAGCTACACCCCCAGTTTGTGAAAGTTAGTCTATTTATTTATTTTGCTCTTTTTGAGACAGGGTCTCCCTGTATCCACAGGCTGGCCTGGAATTTACTATGAAGACCAGGATGATCATAGAGATCATCCTGCCTCTGCCTTCCAAGTGCCGGGATTAAAGATATGCTCCACCAGGCTCAGCTGCAATTTTATTGTTTTATTTCAACACTGTAGTAGCTAAAGAGACCTTAAGTGAAATTAAACTGTGCAGTTCAAACAGCAATGACAAGCTGGAGATTCTGTGGATTTGGACACTTGCAAAAGCTTCTTATCACTGTGGCTGACCCTCAGCCAAACTTCCTCACTCAGCATGGGATAGTGTGATGTAGCATCTCTTCATAGGGACTAAGGAAGAGGGGGAACAAAAAAAGCCGAACAAAGTTTAAATTTCTCTAAGTATACCTGAATATTATTTATATAGAAACACTATAACTTATGGTATTTAAATATCTTATTTTATTTAGAATGAAAAAAAATAGAGCTATTTGAAGTAGATTCACATTATCTCAGTAACTCAGGCCATGAAAGATAATGGTACAAAGTTCAGATATTTTAGATAATTGTTTTAACTAGTGAGTTTTTATGTTTTATCAAAATATACAATATATAATTAAAGAAAACTATTTGAAGTACACGAGTTTGAAGTAAAAATGTGATAGAAGTAAAACAAAGTCATTCCAAGGGTGAATGGAAATGGTAAATTGAGTATGGTGGGTCTGGCATCCTGCTTGCAAATACTAATTATTTAGAGGTGGGTGTGAATGCCCCTGGCCACTGCAACCCTAAGGCCCACTTCATGCAACCTCCACCTCCCTGATGTTGTTAAGTACACACAATTACATTTTTAATTTGTAGCTTTCAGCAATTATCACAATGGGAAAGAAAGGCTTTCATGATATTTTTTTTGCAGGTGGTGAGAATTAGTGTTACTGATTTTGAATGGCCACAGGAATATGCAATAGGAATTAGAAAATCCGACCTACATCTTTTAGAATAGTGTAATTTCTATTCTCTTCATTTTGTGATCAGGAAGAAAATAATACTGTATTGTATGAAGCTTAATATCTGACTCATTGTTCACATAGTTTGACTTTCTTTTTATAACTATATATTTTTTATTTATTTTTTACATATATGAATGTACTGTCTGCATG
This sequence comes from Rhizomys pruinosus, assembly GCA_009823505.1. Lineage (NCBI taxonomy): Eukaryota > Metazoa > Chordata > Mammalia > Rodentia > Spalacidae > Rhizomys > Rhizomys pruinosus. Next base: position 1,396,186 of record VZQC01006501.1, read on the forward strand.
TAGGTTTGTGCACCCGTGTCATGCAAATGCCACGCAGGTCAGAAGAGGGCATCAGATTCCCCTGGAACTGGAGTTAAAGATGGTTTTCAGCTGCCATGTGGGTGCTGGGAATCAAACCCGGGTCCTCTGCAAGAGCAGTCAGTTCTCTTAACCACTAGGCCATCTCTCCAGCCCCTTATAACTATATTTTTAAAAGTCATTTGTCACCATTATATACTTAGTGAAGAAAACAATGTTAGTATAACCAGTAAAGGGAAAACAGATACACAGTCTGGAAATGGATACAAGAGAATAATGAAAATAGAGGAAATGACAGGATTTTAATTTGTCATTTAATCAAATATTGTCACTTGGGACAAATGGAAATGTTACTTTCATGAAGTTCTGGTCATTGTTTTCTTGTAGGCATGTACATACCTAAATGTATTTTGTAGCATGTCTGAGGCAAGCCCCTTTCCAAATACAATTATAAAATTATCAGTTCAGCCTTTTAGTCTACTAAGATTGTTCTAATTTTAAAAGCCATACATTTTCTCATTTTTATAGAAAACTTATAAAAGTTTTTGAAAGGCAAATATTCTATTTACTTTTCTCTTATTTTCAGAACTAAAACTTCCGTACACAAGAGCCCAGTAAAAGTTGCTGTTAACTCCTTTTATATTCCCATTGCATCATTCATCTGAAACAGGAAGTGGTATTGTGTGGATCACAAGCCTCAATATTATACATCTGAGTGGTTTTGTTGCTTCCAAAAGGAAGCTTTCTCTTTCTTGGTCATCAAATAAGCCATTATGTGAGCCCGCTGACTAACAACCATTCAGAGAGAAATGCTGAGCTGTTTTCATGTGAGCATCTAAAATTACTTTTGTTGAAAACATACCTAACAATAACAAATAGGTACATTTTATTGAGTCATTTACCAGCCAAGCGTTGCATTACAGTTTTATTGATGTTTTTCCCTTAATTAAATCTGACAAATGTTTGTAAGGGACAGCTAATCCCCATAATACAAAGTGAAATGCAATTCTAGAGGTAAGGTTCACCTTAGGTCCTAGGGTGAGGTCACAGAACTCATTCTCACTTCTACGTGATGCCAAGTCACCAGCACACACATGCTTCTTACCAGCACAGGGGGCACATCAAATCTCTATTCAGAAGCACAGGCAGGAGACATTGAAATAAATACTATCTTTGTCTCAAAACATGAGACAAGTCCTGCTACTTTATAGTGACATCTCAGATATTAGGGAGATGTACACCAAATTTCTAAAAATTCTTTCCATTATTGGGGATATTTTTCAAGGAGCTGAGGGTATTATTATAATAGCAACATATATGGGCATAATTTAGATACTTGAGGACTGAAAATTATTCAGATTATCTCCAATTTATCCAGGATTTTTTTTTCTTTGAAAGCACAGTTCACAGTATAGTAAATTATGAAAAAAGTCCTAGCAATTTTAGATGATTTCTAGAGAAACAAAACATACATTTAGAATGTTGCCTTCCTAAAATTCCTACTCAAGTTCTATTTTGGCTTGCCCATATTAATTATTTGGAGAAAAAGAAAAATTAGAAGCTGAAGAGCATCCAGGAAGGAGAGCACTGGGCCAGCAAAGCTACGATGACAGGGAAGTGGAAGCATGTGCTCCACATTCAAACACTCTGTCTTCATTAAATGCTTTCCCCTCAAAAGGAATCTGTCCCTGGGTCTAGGAGGGGGCATTCTGAGTACATTCACTGTTACCTACTCTCAAATTGTGACAGTGATCAACAAGCCTGTGTATATTTCTTGACAAATGGAAAAAGAATATTCTGTCACAGAGCTTCTAAATGGCTATTAGGAGCATGTCTGAGCTGTACTGTCAGACTGGCTTAGAACTAAGCCCTGTGGGGAGGATTGATGTCTTTCTGGGTGAGGGTGACAAAAGATATTGCAACACTTAATAAAAGTAGTGGGAGAAGCCGTGGGAAAAAGAAAACCTTGCATCCCAGATTACAAACCCAGCAAAATCTGTGCCTTTCATGGCATTTGTTTACCAGCTTTGGTATGAATTTTAGAGGGAGTTTACACTTAAAATATGTTTTCTGGGAATGGTAGCCCAGGATAAATATTAACATGAATCAAAAAATTATTCACAGTAGAATTATTAGTGCCTAATAAAATTAACCACTATTTTCAGTGAGATTAATCAGTGGGTGTTCCAATAGGCTTGAGCAAACAGAGTAGCTGACTGCAGATTAACTGCACCTGAAGATGCTTTGTGACTATCAGCGTATCAGCAGACCATATGGTAAATTAGACTTGTCTATGGTAATTTACCTTATGGAAACCAAAATAATTAGAAATCACTCTCAATAACTACAGTAGCATACAGCAACTTAGTCACTGAAATGAAACACTTTTCAGAATTATCTACTTTTCAGGTACATTCCAAATGACAAGCTACAAACTAGATGCTTGTACTACACAGAATGGTCCAAAATGGGCTTACTGATTGCTTTTCCAATCAGGAGGCTGTTTGCCATCTGCTCTTTCTATTGAATTGATGTTGAAGGTTTCTGTTTGTTTGTTTTTTAGTACAATTAAGTTGCTCTAATCATGAGAATGGCCAGACATGGCCTGGGCATTTTCTTATAAGGAATACCTTTGGAAGGCGATGGACACCAGAGCAGTAGTTGAGCTTATTCTCCTTTGGTGGGAAGGTCTGTCATATACATTGTATGAAAATTAACTACTTTAAATGATTAATGGTATAAATATGAAGATACAGTCTGTCAGTGCTTCACTTTTATGAACTAATGAATCATTTGGAAACCTTCATAAAATGCAGATCATCCTCATCAGGTGGGATTTGCAAGTCTGCATTTCTATTCAAAAAGATGCCTATGCTTTGGTTTGTAGATAAAAATGAATAAAAAGATTGCAGATATTCCACACTTCATTAAGCAAATAAATGCTCACTGAACTACAGAATTCCTCAACCAACTAGTGCCCTGGATGTCATAAAGACCAAAAAACCTTAAATATCATTTAATACATTATTACATGAATATATTGACTTTGACACATAAAACCAATCCTTGTGGCTCTTGTGGCCACAAAACATAGATTACCAAGTTGAAGAAACAAATAGAGTAGATCTGAATAACTATTTATGAATTTCTCTGGAAAGAAGATGTAGAATTCTAAAGCTACAGGATAACGGAACCTAGAAAGGCTTCTCTGAGAAACGGGGATTAAGCAAAGCTCCTCAGCACAAGTATGACTCAGTGAAGTGATTAGATGAGCCATTGAGGGACTGTCAGTCAGCACAAAATAAGGAAGTGAATGCTGCGGGGTTGAGGCTAAAGAGACAGGAGAAACCATGGTAAGAAAGATCTTATAAGGTATGGTAAGAGCTCAAAATGACACTAAAAGTAAGGGAATTACCTTTATGAGTAAGAAACTTATGTAAATGGCTCCCCTATGTTAAATTGATTAGAAAACTGATGGATATACAAGTTAAAGGGTACAAAAATGCTAGTCCTAAACTTATGGTGGCTTAGTAAATGTCACAGTTGAAATAGAGGTAGAGAGAAAAAGATAGACATGTAGCTAGGTTTAAGCACAAATGCGTGCGTGTGTGCGTGCGTGCGTGTGTGTGTGTGTGTGTGTGCGTGTGTGTGTGTGTGTGTGTTGGGAGAAGACTTATGGTCATTTTTGACTGACCTGATATGTGAAGAGAGGGGGAGAAGTCGCTGGGGTATCATTTGCTGTGATGGGGAATACGACAGGAAGAACAAATTTTATAGATATGATATTGAAGTAATTTCTTTTTTTTTTTTTTTTTTTTTTTTGGTCTTTTCAAGACAGGGTCTCCCTGTAACCCCAGCTGTCCTGGAACTTACGCTGAGACCAGGCTGGCCTTGAACTCACAAAGATCTGCCTGCCTCTGCCTCCCAAGTGCTAGGATTAAAGGCATGTGCCACCACACCAGGCTATTCTTTTTTGTTTGAAGTAATTTATTCTTAATTTTTTTAGTTTCTGAGAATTCCATACATGATGAGTACTGTTTTTGCATCATGTCCCTAACTCCCTCTTCCTGCTCCAATTCTTCCCATGTTCTCTCCACTCTTTCTTAATTTTGTGATCTCTTCTTTAACTGTTATATTTACACATATACATATGAGTGTATAGATACATGGACACACACAAACTACTGAGTCTATTTAGTGGTGCTCATATATGGATGTAGTTGGAGCTGAGCACTTGGGTTTGAATAACCTATCAGGGAGTTTTTTCCTGGAGAAAACTGATGCTCCCTCCCTCAGTAGTCCTGGATGGCCTATAGCTTTTTATCTAGAGGTTGGGGGCCTTGTGAAATTTCCCCCATCTATGTTGGCATGTCAGTTGCTGGCATCATTATGCAGGATCTGCTTGAGAGACAACATTGCTGAGATTTCGTGGGTGCAGCTTCTCTGTCGTGTCTAGAGGATACCATCTCAGAGCAGGAACCCTGGTCCCCTGTCTCTGACAACCTGGCTACCTCCTCTTCCATGAGGATCCATCGGTGTGGGGGTTTCACTGTGTATTTTTCAGTTAAGGCTGGGCTGCTGTCATAATTTCTGTGAGTTCATATGTGTGACAGCCCTGCTGTCTGGCAAATGGTTTGCTTATAAGTCATCCACCATCTCTGGCTTCTATAATCTTTCTGATCCCTCTTTCTCAGCGATCCCTGAGCTTTGGGAGGAGAGATTATGATAAGGGTGTTCTATTTAAAGATGACCACCCCAGAGTCTCTTATTCTCTGCACATTGACCAGTTTTGGGGAATATTTTTAAAATTATCTTTATATTTTATGTGTATGTGAATGCCTGCATGCATGTATGTGAATTGTGTGACTGCCAGGTGCCCATGGAGACTAAAAATTGGGGTCAGATCCTCTGGAAATGGAATTATGTGAGCCTCCATGTCAGTCAGTGCTGGGAACTGAACCTGGGTCCTCTGCAAGAGCAGTAAGTGCTCTTAACCAGTGGTTAAGAGCTATCTCTCCAGCCCTGATGAGATCAGAATTAATTAGGTAGCTTTTATTGTATTTTCCACAAGGGTTAGAGGGGGGAGATAAGGTAGGACTAATAGCCTTAGGATTTTGTAGTTTGAATAATTGTATATTCCTAGTTTACTGGTACCTGGCCATGGGTTACTTATGTCGGTGGCTCAGAGCATTGGAGATTGAAGTAGAGCTCTGCATTGGTTGGGTTATGTGTCAAAGGTAGGTTGGAAGTTAAATTTTTATCATCCCTAGGACTTTTTAACCTTGGGAGGGTCAGTGCTTTCTTGTTCAGCAATGTTCCAGGTATCCAAGGATCAGAATTAAAAAGAAAAAAAAAACACAGCATGACAAATTTCATTTGTATAGCATATATGATGTAAGTTAGATATACGTGTTTGAGAGACATAAAAAATAAATGAAATAGGGGTGGTCATTGCATAAATGTCATTTATGGCTGGGCAACATAGCGTACAGTAGGAACGTAGGATAAGGATATGGATGCTTAGAATTTAGGACCAAGTTAAGTTATAATAAACATTTAAAAATTGGGGGAAAGGCAGAGAATGATTAGTTGTAGGAAAACTCCTGAAGTGTGTGTTTGCATGGAAACAGGGAAAAAGAAGTCTAGCCAAATCCACTATAATAAATATAGATCAATGGTAACATATGGGCAACTTGTCTTATTTGATTTATTGACTTACATCTTCTTTTATTTTGGGAAGGAAATTGATTACTTACTTCTCATGATAACTGAAGTGATTCTTTTGTAGTGAGACTTCAATTTAATACACTGTTTATTTTAGAGCAATAGATTCTACTGGAATTTTCAGACTATTAAGACATTAGTCACTATAAATGCCACTCTTTAGAGTCCAAACTTTATTTCTAACACAAAATGAAAATTAGCCTGAAATTTTATTTCGATCACCTTTACTCACAATATATATTAATTTTTCTATACTCAGGTAGGATAGGTAGAATTCTTTCTTTCTTTCTTTCTTTCTTTCTTTCTTTCTTTCTTTCTTTCTTTCTTTCTTTCTTTCTTTCTTTCTTTCTTTCTTTCCTGTCTTAGAGTTAAGACAAAATGTATGGCTTTGTCCATGCAAGAACTCTAACACTGAGCTGTATTCACAGCTCCCACAAGGATTTTAAACATGAAAATTCTTAATTTTTAATTTATTCTTTATGTGTATGAATGTACTGTGTGCATGCAGGTCTGTGCACCAGTGTCGTGCAGTGCCGTGGAGGTCAGAAGAGGGTGTCGGATTCCCCTGGAAGTGGAGTTAAAGAAGGCTCTCAGTCACCATGTAGGTGCTGGGGATTGAACCTGGGTCCTCTGCAAGAGCAATTGGTGCTCTTAACTGCTAGGCCATCTCTCCAGCACGAAAATTCTTATTTTTTAAATTCACTTAGTCATCATTCTTTGTTTAAATAAGTGAAGTAACCATAATAGAAACCATATTGTTTATAAAATCACATTAAAGTTTATTCGGAAAGTTTTAAAAGTCATGTACTTTACTTTTCTATGATATTTGGATTCATTAACCAGGTTTTCAAGGTCTGTCTGTAGAGGTGATATAGAACAATGTTATAGGTCATTTTTTTCTTTTGCATGGCAGCGAATTTAGCAATTTTTATCAACTCAAAGGCTACATTTTAGAAACTTGATTCTGTCAAGTTGCTTCGTCAGATCCCTGATCCTTTTGTTCTCTTCATACATTTCATCACAGCAGTCATGTCACCTCTTGTTTCTCCTCAGTGTCTGCAAGCACATTGGAGCTTGCCTTCAGCTCCATCCTATTCAATAACTTATAGTATGCCCTATCTGGGGTTGACAACTAACCTGAGTACTCTAGATGTGGCCTAGCCAGTGTAGAATATGACAACAACTTCATTATTGTGGATGCAGTAAATAGGTTCTTGATGTTTTACTGACTATGACATTATAATGTGTCTATGCCAAACATATGATCATTTGATCATCCAACATTCCCCAACCTAAGTTTGCAGACCTATTACCATGAATTAACATACATTCTTCTTGATTTACATTTGACTTCTGTGAAAACTTTTAAAATCTTTCTGTGGACTCTGTTAGAGTTCATTGTTTGATAGGAGTCATTTTAAAAAATATTTTACTTATTATTTTTATGTGTATGAGTATATTGTCTGTCTGTATGTAAGTGCATCCATGTCATGTGATGCCTATGAAGGGCAGAAGAGAGCATGGACTTCCCCTGGAACTGGAGTTATGGATGGTTGTGGGCCACCATGTGGGTGCTGGGACTGGAAACCTGCAATTGCAGTCAGTGGTGTCTTAACCACTGAGGCATCTCTCCAGCCCCAGGAATCATGTTAAAAAACTTCCTGTCCAGATATTATCAGTAGTGATGACATGGTCTCATATATATTCTTGAACTATTATATTTCTGATAATTCCATGTTATTATGAACCTCTAGTCATTGATGAATGACATTTTCCAGGGCTGGCCAGCTAAAGAGTGTTTCACCACCAAGTCTCTTTATAATGTTGAAGATCCAGGTAGCTTTGTCCTTCATGACCTTCATTCAACCCAAGTGCAAACCAATGGGCTATATTCTCAGTCTGGTATTTCTCTAATCCTCTTATGAGGGCTGTTCTGGAGATATAAAAAATGTCTTCTTGAAATAATGACTTTGTATTTTACTATATTTCTGTCATTTTATTAATAACCCTAATAAAATGTGTTGCTATTCCTATGAGAAGGAAATTTAAGACAAGTGACAAAGACTTGTTAAAAATGAATGAAAAAGATGGTGATGAAACTGGCTATGAAAAATTTCAAATACCTGTATTGATAATTTAATGCCCCCTCTCACTCATGTTTATAATTGAGAAACAAGCATGTTGGGAAGTCTACACCAGCTCTGAGGTAAGTCCAGTGCTCACTGCATGGGCTGCCCTTGATGTACTGTATATTATGTACTAAAAACACCTTTCAATTTTTGTCAGAGCCATATCTGAGTTTTTTTTTTAATTGGAAAATAATGTCATAAGGACCTTTATCACACTATAAATCTGTGCTGATATTACAGCTATAAAACTGTTGGGTAAACATATAGTAATAATAAAGTAATGATACTGCACTGGCTGATAGGAGAGTAACAAAACAAGCTATTCCTGCCTAATGTAGACTTTATCACCAGCTATCATACAGTAAATATTTAAACCCCATTGTCTTGCCTCTCCTGAGAAGCCATATCACCTAAGCAGTTCTCAAGTTTGATGAATCATGTGCAGTGTTAGTAGTAGCTAATCAGTGTCCCTTGCTGTGTGCTACCCAGCTGGGCTCCCCAGAACAACTCTCACTTTGATAGTAACTTATCATAGCCTGGTATAAGCTAAAAGCTCAATACATGTGAGTCAGACCATACACATAGGTACAAATGAATATACTCTAGGTTCCTTACTTTGTGTGTTCTCAGCCCTACAAATGAAAGAAAATGAATAAAAACCTTGCGTGCTTCAAATGGTATTATTTTTAGTATAACTTTAAAAATATTTGCATTTAAGCCGGGTGTGGTGGCGCACGCCTTTAATCCTAGCACTTGGGAGGCAGAGGCAGGCGGATCTTTGTGAGTTCAAGGCCAGCCTGGTCTACGGAGCAAGTTCCAAGACAGCTGGGGCTACAGGGAGACCTCGAAAAGACCAAAAAGAAATTTGCATCTAAGTAATTGTAATTCACAAGAAAGTGCTTGAAACACACAGGCAATCCTATGTAATAAAGGATGCTAACTTTGTATATCACCAGAGTAAAATCAGGATGTTGACCTTACTGTAATCCATGCAGCTTATTTAAATTTCATCAGTTTTATATAACTGAGTTTTTTATGAGTGTTTGTGTATGACGTTATGCAAATTTATCACATAAATGTTAACATGTAGAGTCATGTTACCAACATAAGAATCACGATACTGCTCCATTACTATAAGGATCCCTTGTGCTATCAGTTTGTACTCATAACCTCTCCTTGTCTACTCATTAGCAAACATGAATCTTCTCTCCAGGTCTATGATTTTGCTATTTTATGTTTTATAGGTGGTAATGATAGTTTATCTTGATTGTGAACCTGACTGAACCTGGAATTAACTAAAATCCAAGGGATTTTCTATTTTTTTTATTGAGCATTTGTACAACTCATATAATGGTTCCCAATCAAACCCAGTCTTCCCCTCCCCCATGCTCCAAACCCTCATCAGAACTCATGGATTACAACATCCATACTAAGCCCTATCCGATCACTCTCCCAAACCCAGACATCCTTCTGTACAAATAGATCTGCTGGAGCCTAGTCAGCATATCTGGGAATTCCAGGTATGGCATATTTTTCCTCACCCAACATTACTCAGTCTCTTAACAGTTTTTTTCTTGATCAGACTTTGGATTCTAATATAGACTGAAAACCAGCAGATCTTTAGGAATGCCCCAGGACTTCAGCCCCAGATTAAAAGTGCTGAGCCATCTAGCCTTGTAGACTGAGGAACTACTAGACTCAGCCTCTCCTGTGTGGTGCAGCCATTGTTGAACTACTCAGACCATGAGCAGATCAACAAATCTCTCTCTCTCTCTCTCTCTCTCTCTCTCTCTATATATATATATATATATATATATATATATATATATATATATATATATATATATATAATATCAGGAAATATATATATATACACTTCATATATATATATATACTTCATATATATACATATATATATCATATATATATAAATTTTATCAGTTCTGTTCCTTTATAATACAGATTGTGGTACAGATTGGGATGTTGCTGTTTAAAACCTGACCGTGTTTCTTGGAGGAATGTGGAAAACTTTGGGAGTTTTGACTAAAGTAGCAGTTGAATGGTGTAAACAGAGTGTAATGGGCTGTTCTATCAGAGGCCTGGCTCAAGATGTTCCAGGAGGAAATGGAAAAAAGTTCAACAGTGATACTTTCACAAAGCATCTGACTACTGTCTACCCTCAGCCTAAAAGGTAAACTAAGGTTAAATTAAAAACACAATGGACTATTTTCTTTGGCAGGGAAAATTTTCAGGACAGATAAAGGTTGAATTAATAACATGGTTATTAGTGGTTACAAACATGCAAATCTACAATTAAAAAGAACAAGTGGAGTAGAAAGAATTGTGAAGTGTACATTTTTGAAAGAAAAAGAACACTCAGAAGTTTTAATAATGTTGACACTAAGGCAATTGCTGAAGGAAAGGCTCTCTTTGATAAGGAGATTAGTCATTAAGGAGAAGAATGCAGATTTGCACTTGAGCAATGGAAAGAATAGCCTTAGGGTAACAGTCAATCCAGCTAAATTTCCTTGTGAAAGGAAAAGGGCTAAGGAATTTTCTGGTCCTAGAAAACTGCAACTGACCAAAGATACTGGTAAAGTGGATGAAGTAGAGCAGAGTCCATCCCTAGTTGGTAGTCAAACTTGGCAGGGTTATTCATATGGTGCTAGCTTTAGAGACATGAAAGATGTAAGACTGAGATGGTCATCAGTTCATCCTCCTCACTTTCAGAGAACTGCCCAGACCAGGCTGTGTGGAGCAGAGTAGTCTCCACAAAAAGAAGGCCATTATGGATAGAAATGAAATGAACATTGTCATTTCAGCTCATTTTGTAAACCTGTTTACATTCTTCTAGAATGAATGTTCCAGAGGAGAGATGTTCAGAAGCATATGGATATTAGATGTTTAGTATTATATTATTTGCCAGATTATCTCCAGAGTGATCATGTAACCTTTTTATCACTACCATGAATATATCCAGGATCTCTGTAGGCTCATCAACATTTGGGGACAAAGATAGTTTTAAAGTCAAACAAGAATGTAAATTTATTTAGTAGGTGTTGTTTCATCTCACTTTTAAGAAAGTGCCCATGTAACATAGTGACATTGATTTATGAAAGCCTTGTCAAATGTTTGCTATATCTAAGCCACTGAAAGAAAAAGCCAAACCTTTCCTGCTGGTGGGAACTCTATGTGTATTTGAATGCAGTTATTACAGCCAAATAGAAGAGTTGAGCTGCCCTATTCAGTGCTCCATGAAGAGGTAACACAGGCCCTGGCTCATTGGAAGGCACAGGCTCACAGATAGGGTATCACCTCAGGCAGTGGTTCCATCCGTTTCCAGAAATTTTATTTTTTTTTAGAAAAATATTAAAATAAAAAATTAAATGAGCACTTCCCTGATTTATGAGTATAGATTCAAACACTGAAAGGCACAAAAACTCTATGAACCAACTTTGGTCTAAAGACAATTTATTTGAGAAGTATTATTTTAAACAACTAAGATAGATTCTGATAAAAGAAGGACATATTTTTATAGATTAGGAAGAAAGAAATTTTGTGTAGGACTATTTTCATATTTCAGTATGCTTGTAAATTTCTTGGGGAAAGAGAAAGAAAGGGATAGCAGGAACAATTGAAAGACAGAAGGAAAAATGGGTAGAGGATGAAATGAGGAAGGAAGAAAGGAAAGAAGGGAGGAAGGAAGGATCTGTTGTATTTTGTATGCAACCAAATATGGAATTATCAGCCATTTTTTTCAGAGTGTAGTGTGTAGCAGATACTCTGTGTTGAACTCTCTGCTATTCCCTCTGTTCTGTGCTGCTGGGCTGCATGGATGAGCTCTAGTCCTGGCCTCCCTTGGCTCTGGTTTCTGCTTAGTCATACTTTAAAAAAAATTTTTTTTTATTAATTTTATTTATTTCTGTATGTGTATGAATGTACTGTCTGCATGCAAATTTGTGCACCCGTGTTGTGTTGTGCAATGCCACAGAGGCCAGAAGAGGGTGTCGGATTCCCCTGGAACTGGAGTTCTCCTGGAATTGGAGTTTCAGACGGTTCTCGGCCACCATGTGGGTGCTGGGGATCGAACCCGTGTCCTTTGTAAGAGCGGTTGGTGCTCTTAACCGCTAGACCATCTCTCCAGCCCATGCTTAGTCATACTTTATGAAAACCTTGTATGGCCTGGTTTTCCCAGCCAAAATCAAATGGCAGAAAATTCACATAAATACTAATAAAGATGGAATAACTTGTCTGGGCAATGTTTTGTAGTAATTACTACATTGGTCTAACTTTTATCTTGCTGATAATCATAATAGTAATCTACTTACTAGACATTTTATTTCAAAAACCCCATTATCTCAAATGCTTTCCGTGCCCTCCCAAATTGGACTTTTATTATTACCACCAAAGACGTTATTGGATAAATGTTGTATTTACTGTTATCCAGTCAGGAAGACATTTCTGTGTATTTACCACCTAGAAAAATAAACACGTTCTCAATTTATCTTCATGTTGCCAAGGAGATAACTTAATTGGGTCCCACCACTTAATAGCATTTACTAATCTCAATAAATAACCACAATTTAATATAATTTTTGAGGGATATTATTTTTAAGAATATATTAGTATTGCAAAGTTATTTTTAAATTGGGAGCAAAGTCATTTAAATATGTTTAATACAATTGGATTATAAGACTTAATACAAATAATTAACAAATACAACTTCAGATACTTTATGTCCTAAGTATTTAAGTAACCTAGTGCCAGAGATAGTACCATGTGTTCAGCACAAAAATAAGACTTATGACAATTTATTTTAGTTACCCAAGAAGTGAGAAGAAACCAGTTTCAGTGAGCTTCTACACAGCAGAAGAAGTGAGTGTGGGGAGAATGTAAAAAGAGGTTTAGTGAGCATTGTGAGGTACATAATACATTAGTACATGGTGTTTAATGTGTCCAGGGCCCACTGTGCTGTGTGTGGCAGCACCACAGAGGACATGGTGAGCAAGTATGATGCATTATGCTTTAAAATACTTCCTAACTTCTGTCAGGAAGTAACCATGTGTTTGCCTCATTTATTCCAAAGGGCTGGTCACTACAAGTGCAAGTGTACACAATACAATTGCAAAATGTACATCTCACAAAATACTCAGTGAATGAATGGATTGGACAATAAAGCAGTTTTTATACCGTAGAGTCAAACTATAAATTATTTTAGATCTGTGTTTCTTATCTAGCCTCCATTTAAAGAAAGCAAAATATGCAATGACTATCGAAGATGACTTTCAGCCAGAGAGCATCAAAGCTTTCTCTCTAGTGAAATCTAGCCTAAGTAAACTTAAATCAATCATTGAAAGCTGATAATAAGTGCTTTTATATTCCATTTTCTTGTTTGTACCTTATTTTAAAAGCAACAATTTCAAATTCAGTCATTTTGCAGCACCAGGCATGCATCTCTTACTAACAAGGGTAATATTGGCATTGCTAAAAATATTAACCCTTTCAATGTGGTATTTTTTTTTTTTGTCTTTTGAGACAGGTCTCCCTATAGCTCTGGCTGTCCTGGAGTTTACTCTGTAGACCAGCTGGCCTTGAACTCACAGATATCCACCTCCCTCTGCCTCCCAAGTGCTAAGATTAAAGGCATGTGCCACCATGCCCAGCTTCCATATGGTATCTTTGTAACAGAAATACCACTTTTACCTCCTCTCATTAGAGGATACCTATTGCTGCTATAAGGGTCAGATTGAGAAGGAGAAAACTGTATTTAACATCCCTCTTACATGGATCTAGTACTACCACATTTCCTCTGACTTGCCTGTACCATTAGGCTGAACCTCATTGAAGAGCAACATACACAGAAAAAGAAGCACAATGCTTCTGGACTCAAATGAAGACACATTCCCAAAGACCTAGAAATACTTTTTAAACAAACAATATTTCTATTGGTAATATAGGGTTAATAATCATGGATTAATTTCATTCTTACAATTTAAAGAATATAGAATGTTATTATAAGGGGAAAAATTGACTGTGACTTACTTTCACATTCTTTTTGTAGAATAGAAAATTTTATTTCTATGATAACACATGATGCTACTTCCTTTATAAGTCATTCTTTTAAGATTATATTTCAAAAGTAAAGATTACCACTATCTGTGCCTAGCCACCAAGGCCCGTCTGTGTTGTGCAGGTGGTTGGCTGGTGGCCAACCTCCGCAGGCACCATCAAATTCTAGGACCATAGACAGAAACTGTGTGTGTGGATAGAAGGTCAGCCAGCAGTGCACACTATCCGTGCCCAGCCACCAAGGCCCATCTGTGTAGTGCAGGCAGTCAGCTGGTGGCCAGTCTCAGCAGGCGCCATCCAATGATAGGACCATAGAGAGGAACTGCCTGTGTGGATAGAAGGTCAGCCAGTGGCACACACTATCTGTGCCCAACCACCCAGGTGGGGGCCAAAGTATTCAACACCCCCCTCCCCTGCTCAAGCTACCGATGCTGAGGTGGAAAGTGTAAACTACTGGTGCTGAGATTTAAAGCTGATGGGAGGATACAGCAGTGTCAGTGATTGGAGGCTGCATAGCCAAAACTGAGGAAGAAATCAACAGGAAGAAAACTGAGTGACCAACCAATCCCCCCATATTAACATTTGAGATTAGCAACAGAAGGCAAACAAATAAACAAAGAGGGAAAAACAACAACAACAACAACACAACAAAAATACACATGCCAAAAACGCAACGGAAAAACAACAATGTTGGAAAAGCTCAAAATAAATCTCCACCAAACTCAACCACTCCTATAGGAGATCCCAACAAGGAGATCTCCCTGGAAGGGAACCAAGATACTGACCTTAGAAGAACAATTGTAGACATATTCAAAGACTATAAAGAACAAATCAGAGAACTAAAGGGAGAGAACAAAAAACTCATGAAGGAACTAGAAGGAAAGAATTATAAACTCTGGAAAGAACTAAAAGGAGAGATTAATAAACTCAGAAAAGAACTAGAGGTAGAAAAATACAAACTTCAAAAAGAACTGGAGGAAGAGAAATACAAACTCCAAAAAGAACTAGAGGGAGAGAATGACAAACTCTGGAAGGAAATGGAAACATTGAAAAGATCTCAGGCTGAAAGAAAAAAAGAAACTGACTAGCAAAGCAAGGAGCTACAAGAAAAGAATAAAAAGCTCCAAAAGGAAGTGGAAATACTGAAGAAATCACAGGATGAAATAAGGAATTTGAACATTCATCCAAACAGCAGACAAGTGGGACCTCATCAAACTCAAAAGCTTTTGTACAGCAAAAGAAATAGTCAAGAAAGTGAAGAGAAAACCCAAAGAGTAGGAGGAAACCTTCACCACTGATACATCAGACAAAACATTAACATCCATAATATATATGCTACTTAAAAAACAAAGAAGTAAGAAAGCAAATGACCCACTCAAAAGATGGAGTAAAGAGTTGAACAGAGACTTCACCAGTAAGGAGTAAAGATGGCTGAGAAACATCTTAAAATGTTCAACATCATTAATAATTAAGGAAATGCAAATTAAAACCACACTAAGTTATCATCTTACTCCAATAAGATTAGCCAAGATCAAGAAAACAAAAGACACCAAATGCTGGAGAAGTTGTGGGGAAAGGGGAACACTCATCCACTGCTGGTGGGATTGTAAACTGGTACAACCACTGTGGAAAGCAGTGTGGAGAACTCTTAAAAAACTCAAAATGAGCCTACCACCTGGCCCAGCCATACCACTCTTGGGTATATAGCCACAAGACACATCCTACCACAAAGATACATGCACAGGTCTGTTTATTGCAGCTCTCATCACAATAGCAAAGAGCTGGAACCAAACCAAATGCCCCTTAACTGATGACTGGCTAACAAAAATGTGGCATATCTACACAATGGAGTTCTATGCAGCAGTAAAGAAAGATGACATCATGAGCTCTGCTGGTAAATGGATGGAATTCGAAGCAATTATACTAAGTGAAGTAACACAGTCCCAGGGGAAAAAAAAGGTGAATGGTTTCCCTCATTTGTGGATGCTAACACCAAATCCCCAGTTGGCAGGCAAACTGAGCAACTTTATTATTATATTTCATTGTATCTGAAAGCAGCTGTGCTATTACAATGTGAATCTATAAATGGCTCTAGAACTGTCCTACCACTTATACTCACACATTGTAATAACCATATATAGATGGAGGATATGTAGTCACATTCTAAAAAAATAATGACAAGTTACATGACTTTATACCTTCATGCAAATTTACTGTTAAAATGTGAATCTCTAAATGTATTTAGGAATCAACCTACAGTTTATTTTCAGAATTTTTAATTTTGACTTATATGTGGAATGTATACATGCATATTTTGGAATAATATAAAAAATAAAGAAAAAAGAAATCGGAATCAAATCATTGCAGTAAATCTCAGCCAAGACAGTCGCAATGGGAAGGATCATTTTGTGAAAATTCTTAATGTCCCTGTGTCCTGATTTAGTCTTGGAAAAAAATGATCTTTATAGAACAGACGAACTTGATTAAAAAGCAAGTGAAGCACAGCTTTCATTCTGATTTGCTGCTAATGGCTGAGTATTTACAAGTCTTCCTATCATCTTTTATTTTTGCATTTCCATTTAGACTCAGTTATATGACACATGTTACTTCTTCCCACTCCTATTAAAAATCTGCTGAAATATATTTTGTTGCTTCACATTGCCTAAAAGGTAGCATTTCCTCTTCTCATCCAACGATCAGCCAGTTAATTCTGGTTTGAACTCCTTTTAGAACAGACTTTTCTCTGAAGGACTGATGATTAGTTTCATAATGGATGGCCTCCTTAAGGCATTGGGAATGAATGTTCTTTCTTTTCTGTATCATCTTATTGTTTTAGCTTTTCATTTCTCTCATTACAAAGTAACTATATACATTGCAGAAATTTAATGTGTGAAGTCTATTGCTTTGTTAACAAATGAACTGAGAATGTAGTGGCTTTCTGCAACAATGACATGGTCTTAATTTTTGTAGGTCAAGCAGTGAGATTCAGCTAGGAAGCCAATGTAATTATTTACTTTTTAGGGGTCATAATTTTGATACATATGTAATGGTTGTATAGGTATATGTTGGAGCAATACAAAGGGGAAGGAAAAACAACAACATAAAGACTGGGTCAAAGAACTGACTGATGCAGTTAAATTCTGCCCCAAACAACAAGCTTCTGCAGTGAAAAACCTTGGAAAGACTGAGAGAAAGATGCAAGACATGTATGGCAGATGCATGAACTGGGGTGGGGGGGAGGAGAAGGGAATGTATCTAAATTGGACTGAAAGATAATGTACGAAATAAACAAATCATCAATAAAAGTATTTTTAAAAAGTAAAGATTACCAAACTCAAGTGTGTCTAAGTGTTTTTCTTTGTCATCATGTATAATTTTGTTGTTTTGTATGATATATTAAGTCCGTGATTAATTTGAGTTAGTTTCATATAACATGTAATCTTTATGCCTATATTATGCCTATATCAATTCACGGGGAGGTGCCATTTATTGAAAGGTCTCTCCTTTGTCCATTGAATTGACTTTACTCTTTTGACAAAGATGAGTTAAGTATATTTTGTTCCATTGATGTAGTAGCTAGTGGTTCTGTTAGCATTGCGAATGTGATTACTATAGGTTTATGGTAAATCTTGAAGTTGGTTTACATTAGTCCTCTGAGTTTATTATTCCACTAAATATTTTTTGACTATGGATTTTTGCCTTGCCACTTAATCTTTAGGCATAGTTTGCAGATAACTACCAGCTACCTTGTTAAGATTTTGATTGAGATTTCACTGGATCTCTAGATCACTTGGAGAGAATGGTATCTTAATATAAAAGGAACACAAAAGGCCCAATAAGAGAAAAATGCTCAAGAAAATGAAAATCTCTAGCCTGAGTAGAGCTTTCATTCTCTAGTGTTTTTCTGGTTTTTCAGATACCCTGGGACTGGAGTTATAGGAGGTTGTGAGCCACTTGACTTGGGAGTTGGGAACTGAACTTGGGTCCTCTGCAAGAGCAGCAAGTGCTCTTAACCACTGAGCTCTCATTCTCTCCACCTCCTTGGAACATAATCTTCATTTTACAAACTAAAGTGATATAACATCATTTTCTAAGAAAGGAAGCAAAAACTTTTTTGGATGCCTAATTTGTATTACATATTCATAAAACAATAACTAGAAGAGTGTCCCTCCACCCACCTCCCATTATGGCCATTAATCATTTGCTCTCAGTGCTTTTCCATTTGGCAAATGATAGCTTAGCAGAGCTTAGTCGAAATGGATAGTACATCCTCTATTTAATCACACAAAACATTGGAATAAAAGAGATAATTTCACCTATGGGCAAGTTGTTCACTGACATCTTGAATTATTTTTCAAGTGCATGAGCTTTTAAACTTCATATTCATGGTTGGCTCTAACTATCATGATATAAATTCAAAAGTTTTTAACCTTTCTCTTTAAATCTTTTATAGTGTATCCAGTATATTTAAAGAGCTCATTATGGGAAAAGAAATTTAAAATAAAATATTTCCAAACTTTTCATGACCCTTAATCCAAGATATTTTCTTTTTCCTGATCTAGGTCACCTCTGCTCTTAGATCTCATTCCTGAAAGCTAAGCTTCTCCCTCTTCCTTCTGGGTTCATATTCCTCCTCTTCTGATACCGCTTTCCTACACAACAAGACCCAGAATCTAGAAGTAGTACCTCTCGGGGTTGGGACTTGGACTTCAATGCCTTTTTCAGGACATTTACTCTCTGTCTCTCTATTCTAACCTTCCCAGATTTTTCATCTTGTGTTTCTTCTGTATTCTACACCTTACTGTTGCCTTATCTTCTCATGTCTAGTGATTTCTTCACATTCTTTGATAATTTTTATTCAATGCTCACTGTTATCTCTCTAATACTATTTCTGACTTAGTTCTTTGTCACCTCCATGTTCACTTGACTTCTTGTAAGTACTTCTCCAATGATCAAATAATCCATTTTCTTGTCAGCTGCTTTCATTATTATTAAACCTTGTACTTGACATTTTCACTATGAGCTTAACACGTCAATGACTTCAGTTGTGATGACACAGCAGTTAGTGCTGTGATCTGAGAGCTGTATCAACAGAAGTGAGGCATTTATATCAGAACCCTGTTCTTCCACACAATTCCATTAGTCTTAAAATTCTGTGGACAAACTAATTGAATTTCTCATATGAAAATTATCCTTGGTCAGTCATGACCATTCCCTGTTTAAGCAGTCAGCATCCCACACCCCCATTTTTCTCACTACATTTACTTGGAAAAACAATACCTATCAAGTCTAACACTTTTTTCAATGCCTACATCTTGGTAGTTGGATATGGCTGGAGCCAAACACTGAAGTAGAACAGATACTGTTAATCCTTTATTTTTGACTGGAGTATATTCTTCTTGGCTAAATTTATTCATTCTCCAACATTTATCTTCAGAAAACAAACATCCAATTTTTAAACCCATTTAAACCAATCAAAGGATAACTCCCTTATGCTTTTCTATTACATTCGCTTACCTATTTACCTCTCTACCTTTATAGCAAAACCCTTTCTTCTTTCCTAATTGCTACGGTTGAATCCCATTGTTCCTTGTTCCTTCTTGATTTTTGCTTTTTTTT
>VZQC01006501.1:1422531-1497667 GCA_009823505.1 Rhizomys pruinosus
CACAATGGAAGAAAGACAGCATCTTCAGCAAGTGGTGTTGGCAAAACTGGATCACCACTTGTAGAAGAATGAAATTAAACCCCTACCTCTCACCCTGTACAAAAGTCAACTCCAGATGGATCAAAGACCTCAACATGAAATCCAGAACTCTGAAGGCAATAAAAGAAAAAGTTGACAGCAGTCTACAAGACATAGGCCTAGGAAAAGCCTTCCTAAATCAGACAGCAGCCGAGCAAGAATTAAGGTCAACAATTGACATATGGGACCTCATTAAACTCAAAAGCTTCTGTACATCAAAAGAAACAATCAAGGAAATGAAGAGAAAACCCACAGAGTGGGAGGAAACCTTCACCACAGATACATTTGACAAAGCATTGATTTCCATAATATATAAACTGCTGAATAAAATAAAGAAGAAAGAAAACAAATGACCCACTCAAAAGATGGAGCAAAGAGCTAAACAGAGACTTCACAAGTAAGGAATTAGAGATGGCTGAGAAACATCTTAAAAAGTGTTCAATATCACTAATAATTAAGGAAATGCAAATTAAAACCACTTTAAGATTCCTCTCACTCCTATAAGACTGGCTAGGATCAAGAAAACAAATGATACCAAGTGCTGGAGAGGTTGTGGGGAAAGGGAGACACTCATTCAGTGCTGGTAGGAATGTCAACTCGCACAGCAACTATGGAAAGCAGTGTGGAGCACCCTTGGAAGACTTGGAATGAACTTGCCATCTGACCCAGCCATACCACTCCTGGGTATGTTACCCACAAGACTCGTTTTACTGCAGAGATACACAGTCATGTTTATTGCAGCTCTCTTCACAATAGCAAAGAGCTGGAACCAACCCAAGTGCATTCAACTGAGGAGTAGATAGAGAAAACATGGTACATTCTCACAACGGAGTACTATGCAACAGTAAAGAAAGATGACATCATTAACTTTGCAGGTAAATGGCTGGAGCTGGAAGATATCATGCTGAATGAAGTAACACAGTCCCAGAAAAACAAACGTTGAATGGTATCCCTCATCTGGGGATGCTAGTGCCATTACCTAATTGTATGGCAAACTGAGCAACATTAATGTGATCTGAAAACAACTGTGCTCTTATATTGTGAATCCCTTAAAAAAATAAATAAATAGGGGCTGGAGAGATGGCCTAGCGGTTAAGAGCACCGACTGCTCTTTGCAGAGGACCTGGGTCGATCCCCAGCACCCATATGGCAGCTGAGAAACATCTTTAACGCCAGTTCCAGGGGAATACAACTCCCTCTTCTGACCTCTGTGGCATTGCAGGATAGGGGTGCACAGACCTGCATGCAGACAGTACATTCATACACATACAAAATAAATACAATTAAAAAAACCCTCAAACACATAAAATATTTTGAAAAATAAATAAATAAAAATTTAAAATAATAAAAAAAGAATTCTACAGTGCAGCAGCATCATTCTCTATTAGAACTCTGTTATAATGCAGTTTATCCATTGTTCCGTGTCTGACAGACTGGGTAGGAAAGTACAGGCTTAAAATATTTTTGTTTGTTCAGGAAGAAGCCCAGTACCATTGATTCATACATAGTCAAGCAACAGTCCCAGCTACACTATAAACCTTTATCAACTGCTATACATGGATGAGAGACTTTTTGGCAACACTATCAGTTTGGGTCTCATGTTCAATTGTTGCCATACCTTTGACCAAAACTCCATAGATGATTCTAAGCAAGAAGTAGCCACCTAAATCTTACCATAATTTTAGAACAAAATATAATGATTTCCATATTCTGATATTAAATTTTGAAGAATGTTTTCATACAGTAATGACCAATAAAAGACGTTGTAAAATATTACTGACTTATATTGTTATAAAATTAAAGGAATTAATATGAATAAAGTACTTAGAGCCACAGTAGAGTGAATATTACAAAGTCATTATGCAAACAAATGTTAGCCGCTCTGAATACACACTCAATACAGTATGAGAAAGTGAATTTTCAGAATGAAATTTCAAAAAACGAAGTCATTGAAATATTAGCAAAAGTATGAAGAGTGGTCATTTATTCTTTAGGCATGGCTTCTAAGACCCATGATACATTGAGGATCAGGAAACATGCACAAAAATTTTAGCTTGTGAGGCACATTTTCCATAGGTTATATTCTTAAAATTTTTTTCAGTATTTGAGATGGAACACATTGTTTTTAAATGTTAAAGTGTTCTCCCATCCTTTAGAGAAAGTTAATTTTTTTAATTTTGAAACTTTTTTTTTATTTTATGTGTCTGAGTGTTCTGCCTTCACATGAGTACACTCATATTGTGCACTGCCTGTGGAGGCCGGAAGAGTGAGTCAGATTCCCTGGAACTGGAGTTGCAGAAAGTTATTAGTTGTCACATGGGGGCTGGGAACCAGACTTGGATTTTCTGCTGGAGCTCTTAATCTCCCAGGCATCTCCCCAGCCTCTTTAAAAAAGTGTGAAACAGGATCTTACTAAGTTGTCTAGGCTGGCTTTGGATATCTGATACTCCTGCCTCAGCCTTTGAAGCCGCTGGAATTCTAGGCAGGTGACATCACTCCAAGCTCAGTATATTCCAATTGCCCTTATAACACTTTTAGACTGTTTGGGAGTGTGTGTGTGTGTGTGTGTGTGTGTGTGTGTGTGTTCATGTGTATATGTCGGTGTATTTGTGTGTGTATGTGTGAGTGTGCAAAGAACAATATGCATGTGAGCTACAACTTTGGGAGTTGCCTCTTCTCTTCCCCTTGTTTCTCTTGTTTCTGTGTTTCTACATACATATGCTAGGCTAGCTGGCCTTTAAGATTCTGGTTGATTCTCCTAATTCCCATCACACCATAGGAGTGCAGCAATTACAGGTATATGCCACCACCTCAGGCATTTTTATGAGGGTTTGGGAGATTGAACTCAGGTTGTCATAGTTGCATGGCAAATGCTTTTCCCAGCTGAGACATCTTCTTGTCCTCTCTCATTTTTAATGTGTCCATTGCTTTTGGTCTTTTTTCTCAAACTATATAAATTAGCTGAAGATTGCTTTTCTTATTCACTATAATTTCAGTAACCTAACTTTGTATTTCATTTGAAAGGTGGATCAGGATGACTCTTTTTTCTTAATGACACATCACAAATCAGGTCATTGATTAACATTTGTCTCAATTTTTATATTGATTTTATGAGCCAACTTCAGAAAAGTGGGAATAAAATGACTTCCATGCCAAAAAACAGTAGATCTTAGGATTGCTTTCAGTTAAACACCAAAATTTTGTACATAGTGAAAGGATAAAAGTTTTATCTTACAAAAATCATTAAAGTAAATGCATTTGGGAAGAATTATTTCAAGCATCTCTAAATAGACACTTTTATGAGGTACTGTTGTCAGGGTTTCCATTGAGTGGTTTCATATCATATACCAGTTCTTTTACAGGTAGTAAATAGCTTTCATAATTCTTATTTCATTATGCCTGTCATAGGCAACAAGGAATAATTCATCTTGTTTTCATTATTAAATATCAATACTGAATATTGAGAAACCAGATATAACAACTATGTTTAAGTTTTGCTGCTAGTGCTGTATAATCTGTCTGTGAACAGTGAGCCGTGTAACAGAAACCTCTAATGCTTCTATGACAGGTCAACAAAAGCCTGCTCTTCAGTTCTTTCTTCTCCTTGTCCTAAATAGAGCCTAGGGTATCCTGTGTTCATAGTCTCTAAGTTAGCACACACTCACTGTGCTTACCTTAATAAATGACACAGCTCCATTTCTCAGTCTTCAGCACATGGAAATGAGATGAAGCACAGAAGAAACCATTGAATTTCAGTCCCCATTCTGCTGACCCTCCCTTTACTGGTTTCTGAACCTTGAATCAGAGTGTCAGTTTTCTAATCCTTATTTTTTTCACATTTATTTATTCATTGTGTGTGTAGATGAGAGGGCTGTACACATGCCTTGGTGTGCATGTCAAGGTCAGGGGCAACTTTGAAATATCGGTTCTTTTCTTCCACCATGTGGGTTCTACATACAGATTGAAAGGAGTGTCTGGCTTCGGTGCCTTTAGCCACAGAGCCATCTTGCCAGCCCTCTGATACTATTTCTGTAGCCACAATATGAAATAAAACATATGACAACATTCCAGTAATAATTGTGCATCACTGTTTGTTGATCAGGTTGCTTATTGTTCAAATTTCTAATGTGTTACAGAAATCTACCATCCTCTGGGAATTATCTTTACTTTGTAAAGACTTGGTTTGTTGAGAAATTTATGTAAAATAATATCTCAGTATTTTAACATAGTCTAAAACAAAGGTTAATATTGAATAAATAAGTTCATTCTAGTAAGTATAAATATATAGTTAACTTTTACTTTCAATAGAATTTTATATTTCCTTTAATTTTATTGTGCTAAACTCCATAAAATTGTTTAGAAAATTATGTATTTCTTTTTTAGTAGTTATTTTTATTTTATTTGTACGAGTTTATTGTCTGCACATGTATAAGTGCATCAATGTCATGGAATACCTGCGGAGGTCAGAAGAGGGTGTTGGATCCCCTGGAACTGGAGTTATGGATGGTTGTAAGCTGTCATATTGGTTTTGGGAATCTAACCTTGTGTCCTCTGCAAGAACATCCAGTGCCATTAACCCTCAGCCATATATTTAGCCCCCAAATTATGTATTTTTAAAAAATGCTTAGCCAGATATGTGTGCTAATTATAAAGTTATATCCCATTATTTCTGTGTTTTTTCTTCTTTTGTTATTTTATTATTATTTTTTTCTTCTTTTGTTATTTTATTATTATTATTATTATTATTATTATTGGTCTTTTCATGACAGGGTCTCCCTGTAGCCCCAGCTGTCCTGGAACTCACTCTGTAGACCAGGGTGGCCTTGAACTCATAAAGACCTGCCTGCCTCTGCCTCCCCAGTGCTAGGATTAAAGGTGTACGCCACCACGCCTGGCTGAAAGATTCTTAACCACCTCAAAAAACAATGCTTTTGCAGATTTTACTTTTGTGGCCTCAACAGTGATAAGAATTGATAAACTAATCAGAAAGGCATAAAATTACAAAATCCATTCAATGTATTAGCATAAAAAGGTCATCCAATTTTAATTTATGTTACTTTCCTCTAAAATTTGCTCAAATTAAATTTTAACATGCCACTTTCCTCAGTTTCTTACTGTTATTACTTCTCATGTTCTGTGCAATATACCTCTGATGCTGAGGCTATAACTGAGTGTAAATGGGGAATAAGATAAATTTGGAAGTGAACATGCTATAGTAAAATGTCATTCTTAATATATGAATAAAAATGCAAAGCTAAAGAGAATCAAAAGTAACCTTTTCCAAAAATATGAATTTTATTAGCAATATTAATCCAAATTCTTCATCACACAGGGAAAATGCCTTCATGAGAGGTTTTCAGGAAGCGATGATTGAGTACATTCTTCTGAGTGAAGGTAAATGCTTTTCGTAGAGAGTATGAAGACACCCCATTCTCCTGAAGGCCTTCCTAGATTGGTAACTACAGCTGACCAATTCTGGTTTCTATAACCATAAATTTTGTTAAGAAGCTCCATTCATGGAGAGGTAGAAAGATGACAACACTTTTTTTTGGCTATTTATATGCATGCTGGACCTGCAATGATTTCGGAAAGGGAATAGCTATTTTCATCCTTCATTGGTTTCTGTTTAAATATTTCTCTTCCCTGTTCAATAAAGGATTTCCTGATCTATGCCAGAATCAACTGGGTCAACTTCCATGGAGTATCAGCATACTGTCAGATACCTAAATTTGCTAAAAGGAAAGGAAAATGTCATTGCTTGTAGAGCTATAGAGCCTTTTGCCACTGCAACATGACACTGTCTTAAGAGTTTATGCTTGCAGCTGAGTTACCAAAAAACTCATATATTTAAAAAATTAAATTTATGATTTTTTTTGGATCACATACAGTTACCCTTGTCCATGGTCTGAATGTTGGACTTGCCTTGTAAGTTGTTTATATTCCACACTCGTGAACTCTCTTATGAAAGGACTGTGTCCCAATAATATAAAGAGGGTCTAGTGAGATTTGATTTTTGTGCAGAGGCATTCAAAAATATATTTAGCTCCATATAAAGTAGTTTTAAAAATGGTATTTGTAACTATATAGACACATTTGTGTAGATTGTTTCTCTTCATGTATAGTAAATATTTTCTGTGACTGAGGATGAATCACTTGGAACTTATGATATCAGTTATAACAGTAGAGAAATCTAAAAATTGTCCATTAACAATACATTGGTTTATTTAGGTTACCAAATATTCCTGGCTGAGACATCCTTTTCTTCATTTAAAAAATATTTTAAAGTTGGAAAAATTGTGTCTCCACATATTAGGCTTCAAGTTATGTGAAATAGGCTTAAATTGGCACAAAACCTTAGCTGTTGACCTTGATTGATAATGTAGGGTGACCTTCAGCCAAAGGACAAGTCCACTCTTGTTGACAATTAATGCTCAATAATAAAATTTCCTCTTTCTTTCTAGCAGCTATTTAAGAGGAAACTCATATCCTGGCTATTAAAACACCTGGAAAGCAAATCCAGAGTCCAGTCATCATGGCCAAATGAACAGAAGGAGAAACCTAATACATGGATGCTTTGAAATCCCTGGTCAAGAAATTCTAATGGACTTTGAAGTTGACATTGGAATTCACCCTGTTCTCCTGGTCCCATGCCAGGATCAGGTCCCTGGCCACTCCCGCCTTCAGCCTTCACTTCTCTTTCACTGGCACTAGTGAAGGGTGGATTTTTCCCTCTGTAGTTATCCTCTTGGGAGTCCTTTAGATAGTCCTCTGAAAAGTCCTTTAGATAGTCCTTTAGATAGTCCTCTGAAAAGTCCTTTAGATAGTCCTTTAGATAGTACTCTGAAAAGTCCTTTAGATAGTCCTCTGAAAAGGGGATACCCCAGTTGCCACTCCCGACATCCCTTTTCAGCATGGAAGAAGTCAGAGCAATAGGAGTCCCGAATCCTTTCTGGTGAACTCGGTGACACTTTTCAGAGAGTAACATAGCTAAACAGGAGCTAGAAATTGGCTAGGCAGCTTAGGCATGAGACCCTATCCCCCCACCTCCAAATTAACCAGACTCTCAGCTGAGAACTCAAGGTTTCCTGAAAAAACAGTACACACTTATCCTTCTGGTAGCTCTGAAAGGAGTAAGGAAAAAACAAAAAAGGTGGGGAGAGAGGAAAAAAAAAAAAGAAAGAAGAATTACATATCTGTAGATTGAGTCTTTATTTCATCAGAAAAGAAATGAAACCCCTCCTCTTTTTTTTCCGCTTTGTTTTGTCACTGGCATTTTGTATTGGTCTTGAGAGAAAATAAAAAAGTTAAAAAATATTTTAATGATTCTTTAAGAACTTCACAGTGTCTTTTGATTCTTTTTCTTTATACAAACTGACAGAATGGTCGTCTCCTTTTAGGGAGTGCTTAAATGTTAGGGATAAAAGAAGGAAGGGAAGAAGGATGATGTGGATTCCTGGTACTAATTTGCCTACATTCTAGACACCGACTCTGGGGTCCTTGTACATTTCACCCAGGGAGAAGACCTCAGTTCATACCTCGCCCTATCTTACCAAGGCCCTTCTCAATCAAGGCATCTTCCTTTGATTTTCAGTAGTTATGACACATTGGCAATTTTGGCTCATTTCCTAAAGTCATTCATAATACACTGACATTTCTCGAATTATACACGCAATGATCTCTTTCATAGATTTTAAAGTACTAGTTTATTTGAACATCATATTATTCATCCATTATTTTATACATGTATTCAATTATTTAAAAATGTATTATGTGTTTAATTGCCAGTGGGAATTACAGATTGGAAATTTAAAAAGGAGAAATGAAGTAAGGAGTATCTTTCTTAACCCAAGATGCATATAAAGATCGATGTGGGAAAGTTACTGTTATACAGAGAAATATTTCTTTTTGCCAGGAGCTTTACTGTCATGCAGACCAGCTGTCCTAGAAGCTATTTCCCTTTGGTGATAAAAGAGGAACATAAAAATATTCATGTCTCCACTAATTTAAAAAATTTATGGAGTACCTCATATTTCAGGCATGGTGCTTGGCATTTGGGGGATTATTAATGAATGTAAGCACGTAATTAATACTGTTAAAAGTTTGCCTGTGTTTCTGAGGAACTCTGAAGTAGAAAATATTATTTTGAAGCCTGGCAAGGTGTGGTACGCTCTAATCCACAGCCGGAAGGGTTGGCAAGGCCTGCCCCTCAGCTTACAAGTGATTTCCAGGCCATCCTGAGCTATGCAAGACCCTGTCTAAAACACAGAAACAAAAAAATAAAAGAAATAATATTAATTCTCAATGTGGAAATAGGAAATTTTAACCTTCCAGCTAGTATCTGTACACAAAAGGGCACTTGGTAGCAGTCTCTAGGACATCTGATATTGTGTGTTTCTGCCTTTATGTGACTAGAGCTTAATTTACAAGTTATTTGCTCTGTGAATTTTCTCCAAATTAGTCTTCTAATTGTCTTAGTATTTTAGTACAAAAATAACCTGAACTTAATGAAGTTTTTGGTTTAATTTATTTTTAGTTCATGTGTATGACTATTTTGTCTGCATGAATGTAAGTGCACCTGTGTCATGAAAAACATTTAGAGGCCAGAAAAAAGGAGTTAGATCCCCTGGAACTGGAGTTTTGTGGACTGGGTAGTTTTCCTGCCATGTGGATGCTGGATTGAAACCCAGGTCCTCTAGAAGAGCAGGCCAGTGCGTTAACTGTGGAACCATCTCTCTAGCCCCAGTTGAAATTTATTGGTTACACGTTATAAACTTTTAATTTTTATATATTTATATGATATATGTAATATAGATCATTTATAAATTATATGTGTAAGTATCTAAATACTCATAGTATTATAAATATATATATGATATAGTATTAATATAAAGTAATTATTATAATGATATTCTAGTTTATATGTTTGATCGTTGTTTTTGGGTATTCATACATCATTTCTTGGTCCAATTGTGGACAAATTCCCATCTCTCCAATGCCCCCAGCGTCCTAACCCAGTTTTCATGCATTTTGCCATGACAACTTGCAAGATCTTTTGTCTAGCCTTTTTAAAGTTTTTCTGTGGCCGAGGTTATTAAGTTGGGCAAGTTACGGGTTTCAGCCAGGTCTTGTGACCCAGTCTGTGTCCGTGTTCCCCCCATTTGTATTGCTCGATATCTAGCTATCATGCCATCTACTATCTTAATCTATCTACCTATCTATCATCTATCTATATCTCACATATATACGAAATTATGACCTCTGAAATAAACCATGTATTTGGATTCTAATGTATGTGGTTGGTTTGTCACTTTTTTTTTTCCTTTAATTTTTAATATTATTCTAAATATGAGAAATACCTTCCATCCATATACCACAATGACCAAGGTCTGACCTAAAAAGTGGCAATCAATCTAGAGCTCTATGAGGGATGTACACATTATAACAACAGTGCTTTCAGAAATAAAGAAATACAGCATTTATTTCCAGCTTGCTTTCAACTGAGGATTTGGTACTAGCACCCACAAATGAGGGAAAACCATGCCCATTTGTGGTGTGGATCTGCGGCAGTGCCGCCTCAAAGATGGCGCCGGTTTCTCGCCTCCCACCCCCACGGGGTGAGCACTCCATGCAGAAACATTCCATTTGGTTTGGCCTTTGCTCAAGCCTCTGTTCCGCATAGATATCACTATCTCTTGAGGACCCACGTGGTGGAAGTGATTCGGTTGTGACATGTCATATGGTGGTGAACGGGAGGGACAAGAGAGAGAGCAGAGTTTTGTAGGTACCGAATAAAACTGATCGAGAGAGCGCTCTCGTGTCGTATCTTCTTCGCTGGACGAACGGGACACGACAAGTGGTGGTGGCCCAGTACGGGGATCTCGCTTCTGTCCCCCCCCACGAACCTCAGGCAGTCGGGGAGGCGCCACGGTCACAGTTTCACGGTAAGGCAGGAGACAATAAAGAGTCGCGTGTGAGCCGACACAGTACCAAACGACCTCATCTTCCTCTGCTGTGTCACTCCACTGAGCCCTTTTTCCCCTCGGCCCCAGACTCTCGTCCTCTTCTTATAACCATAAGTACAAAGGGTCTGCACTTTGGCGAATCAAAATTGAAAGCTCTGGATTTGCGAGCCAAGATCAGTAGATGGAAATATATCTACTTCTTTGCTGGGAGTCTTTTTGTTAGTTTTCTTTTCTGGGTAATCTCTTCTCAGTATTCTGCAGGGCTGTCCCAAAGGAGTTAACATGGGAAACTCACCAACCCACGCCAATTTTTTATGCCCTCAAAGATTTGCTTAAGGCAAAGGGGCTAAAACTTAAAAAGGAAACATTGAGTAATTTTTTGACAGAATGTGATCTTATTGCCCCCTGGTTCTTAGTGTAAGGGAGTTTGACAGTAACAAGCGGGGATAAATTGGGGAGAGATATTGATTTTGTGTGGGAGCAAGGCACGCTTAAAGCTGGTATCCCCCCGATATGGAGGCTGGTGCGTGCCTGTTTGGGGGATCAAAAGTGCTGTCCACATTGGAAAGAGGGCAGGCAGACTTGGAGACAGTTACAGGAAGAAAGATCAAAAAGGAGATAGTCAAATGGTAGAGAAGGAATTGACCCATCTTGAAAGTTCAGATTCAGATCAGAGTGAACTTGAGGATGAAGAGCAGGATATGTCGGCGGATGAGGTAGAGAGTTTGGTAGAAAGCATGGAGCAAGTGAAGGTATGTTAATACAGCCGAGCAGGCCCGGGACCCGCTACAACTGGCCGAGGCCTCGGGACCCCCTCCGCTTTTGCGGTACCTGGCACTTCCGTTTCATCGTAGTGCTGGAGGGAGGTAGCCACTCAAAATCCAGCTCTATGTTTTCCATTTTCTGATTTTTGTGGCAAGAATGGTGGAGAGATTTACAACCATTACTCCTCAAACTTTTAGAAGGATGCAAACAGAAGAAATACCAAATTCGTTTCATGAAGCATCACTCTAGCGACCAAAACCAGGCAAGAGACACAAACAAGAAAGAGAACGATAGACCCCCATCTCATTAATGACCGATGCAAAAATTCTCAACAAAATTCTTGCAAAATTGCATACCAGACCCATATCAAAAGATTGTCCATCATAACCAAGTTAGATTCATATCAAGATGCAAGGATGGTTTCAACATAACGAAAATCAATAAATATCATCAAACATATAAATGGACGTGAAAACAAAACCACATGATCATCTCATTGATGAAGAAAAAGCTTTTGACAAAATCCACCATCTCTTTTCAGGCTTAAAGTTGTAGAGGGATTGGACTGGAAGGATACATCTTCCAATGTAATCAAGCCATATACAGAAGCCCACAGCCATCATCATCCTAAAATGGAGAAAAGTTGGAAGCATTCCCTTAAAGGCCAGAAAACAGCAAGCTGTCCACTATTGCCACTCTTCTTCAATATAGTGCTTGAAATGCTAGCTAGGGCAATAAGGTGAGAAAGCGAAATTAAAAGAGTACTAATCAGAAAAGGGGAAGTAACACTATCCCTTTTTGCAGATGATATTATAGTTTACCCTAAGGATGCTAAAAACTCCACCAGAAAACTCCTGGAAATGATTAAAAGTTTCAGTCAAGTGGTGGGATACAAAATAAACCTGGAAAAATCAGTAACCTTTCTTTACACCAATAATAAGCAACTGGAGAAGGAATATAAGGAGACCTTTCCAATCACAATAACCTCAAAAAAATATGCCTGGGAATAAACCTATCCAAAGATACCCAAAGACCTCTACAACAAAAATTTTAACCTTTAAGAAGGATATAGAAAATAGATACAAAAGATGGAAGAACCTCCCATGCTCGTGGATTGGAAAAATTAATATAGTAAAAATGTCCACTACCCAAACTTAAATATACAGATTCAATGTGATCCCAATCAAAATCCCCATGAGCTTTTACACAGATCTGAGAAAAAAAAATCCTTAAATTCATATGAAAAACAAAGCTAAAGCAATGCTGAGTGAAAAATGCATAAGGAGGATTACCTAACCAGACTCAAGGTGTATATTACAGGGATATGTCATAAAGACAGCCTAGTACTGCAAAAAAACAGAACCATTGACCAATGAACAAAATTAAAAGATCCAAATTGAGTGAGCTTCATAACTTTCAGCCGCCTTATTGTGACAAAGGGCCAAAAATTTTCAATAGCGGGAAAGCTAGCCTATTCAGCAAGTGGTGCTGGTAAAATTGGATCCACCATTTGTAGAACAAAATTAAATGCCTAACCTCACCCTGTACAAAAAATAACTCCCAGGGCTGGGAAGAGATGGCCTAGCGGTTTAAGAGCGCCGACCGGCTCTTGCAAGGACCCGGGTTCGATCCCCAGCAACCCACATGGGGCCGAGAGCCGTCTAAACTCCAATTCCAGGAGAGCCTCCAGTTCCAGGGGAGTCCGACACCCTCTTCTGATCTCCGCGCATTGCATGTCACGGTGCAACAGACTTGCATGCAACATACATTATATACATATGGAAATAAATAAAATTTAAAAAAAAAAAAACACAATACTCCCAGTCAGACAGACTCAATTTGAACCTGAAACCCTGAAGGTGATAGAAGAAAAATGTATACAAGACATTAGGCATAGGAAAAAGATTTTCTAAATACACAGCAGCTGCACAGGAAATAAGTGACAACAGCTGAACAAATGGGACCTCATCGAACTCAAAAGGCTTTGTACACAAAAGAAACATCAAAAAGTGAAGAACAAACCCAGAGTGGAGAGGAAGCATTCAATCACTAAATACATCTGACAAGAGACGATTAACTATCCAGAATATATACTTAACTGGTAACAAACAAGAAAGTGCAGGCATGAGTGGTGCATGCCTTTAATCTAGCCACTTGGGAGAAGCAGAGCAGGGCAGATCTTCTGTCTGACCTTAAGGCCAGCCTGGTCTGCAGAGTGGAGTTCCAGACAGCTGGGGCATACCAGAGAAGACCCCTGTCTCAAAAAAGACCAAAAGAAACCAAACAGAACCAAAAAACCAACCCAGCCAACAAACAAAAAGTATGAAAGAGAAAAACAAATGACTTACTAGAAGATGGAGTAAAAGAATAGAACATGAGACTTCTAATCACTAGTAAAGGAAGATGGATGAGAGACATCGTTAAAATAAAGATTTTTTAGCCGGAGCGTGGTGGTGCATGCCTTGAATCCTAGCCACTTGGGAGGACAGAGGCAAGGCGGGTTCTTTGGGATTAGTTTCACAGGCCACCTGGTCTACGAAGTGAGTGCCAGAGCAGACTGGGGCTACAGGGAGACCCATGTCCGAAAAGACAAACATAACAAAAAGTTTTCAACATCCTTAATAATTAGTAATGCAAACAATTAAAAAGATCCATGCGGGGGTTGAAAAATATGTCACCTCACCCATAAGACAGCCAGACTAAGAAGCAAACCAACAAGACCCGAGAGCCTGCTGGAGAGTTGTGTGGAAAGGGAACACTCCCTCTCATCTGCGTGTGGGGGGGAGGGAGATTAAACTCAATAACCCACTGTGGAAAGCAGTTATTAGGAGACTCTTAAAAGACTCAAAATGACGTACCACCAGAAGCTCATACATACCACTCCTGGGGATAATCCCACAAGATTCACCTCCATACAATGATACTGCCACATCTATGTTATATTGGCAAGTCCGCGGTGCTTCACAATAGCAAAGAAGCTGCAACAACCCAAATGCTCCGCTTAACTGATGACTGGATAACGAAAATGGTATTCATCTACACAATGGTTCTATGCAAGCTGGTAAAGAAACGAATGAATCCATGAAACTTTGGTTAATGGATGGAACTCGAAGCATTATCTAATTGAAGGTAACACAATTCCCAGAAAAATAAAAAAAGGGTGAAATGTTTCCCCTCCAATTATGCTATAACAAACAACGCCACTGACGAGCAAAATGCGAGCAACTTTATTATTAGTATTCAATTGTAGTCTAAACAACATGTACTATTAAGTAGTGGCAGTCGTTCGCTTAATGGGCTCTAAGAATTGACCTACAACTTGTATTCACACTTGTAATGCCAGTTAACCCTATGTGAGTGGAGAATGTATTCATATTCTAAAAAACGAATGTAAGTTCTGCTTCGTTTTTACCTGCATGCAATTTTACTTGTGGTAGCAAATGATGATATCTCTAAATGAGTTTTAATAGAAATTCACCTTAAGGTATGTTTTTCAGTATTTGTAATTTGCCTTTTTTGTATGCATATGTGGAAATAATATTAAATAATTTAAGGGACAAAAAAATGAGAACAGAGACCCTATTCAAAGAACTGACTAAAACAGTAAATTGTGCATTGAAAGCATTATAAAGATCTGAAAAAAAAGGTGCAAAACAGGTCTTAAAATGTTGACTGAATCCATGAGCTCTGCCAGGGGGTGTGGCGCGGGTGAGAGATGGCAATGGAATAAGGTAGGATGAGCTAAATTTATTAAGAAAGTTTCATGAATGCACTCAATATAAATTAAATCTTAAAAATTCATTAAGTCTATGAGTTTACATCTTGTGTGAAATGATTAAACATATAGCAGTGGTAGGGATTGTGGTTGAAGCTTGTGAGAATTTTGCATCAAAATTCTCATAGCAATGTCTAAGGTGAGAGAAATAAATCATTTAGTTTGGATTCTAATCAGAATATGCAAGTTTATTTAATCTTTTATACTCTATGAGCAAAAGACAGGAAAAAGAGGAAACTGCCTCAAA
Organism: Rhizomys pruinosus; assembly: GCA_009823505.1. Taxonomy (NCBI): domain Eukaryota; kingdom Metazoa; phylum Chordata; class Mammalia; order Rodentia; family Spalacidae; genus Rhizomys; species Rhizomys pruinosus. Next base: position 1,437,359 of record VZQC01006501.1, read on the forward strand.
TGTATGGCAAAGTACTTGAAGGAAGGCTATCATAAAGTTCTTAGGCAACTTTTAGCAGTCATTAGATCAAAGGGATTAGAGCTACTAACCTGGAAAGTTTTCAATCTGAGCATTCATTTGAGGGAATGCAAGGAGAATAAAGTGAGAAACCAAAGTCAATCTACAGATTCAAGAGGAGAGATTGCCAAATGAATTGTGGATTGAGACTGTAATTTTGAATTTATCATATATATAGTATATATAAATTAATACTAGAGTACTATATATATATATTATAAACTTCTTCTAATTATTTAATGTATCTATTATATATAAAACTGCTACATTATTTTATAGTAATAAGTCAGATACCCTACTGAATATATAGGTATGATACATATATATTGTATATATGTGTATATATATCAACTTCATATAGTAATATTATATTATCTTATAAAGTATTATAATTACATATTTAAACTGTTACATTACAATTTGGCAAAGGGCATTAGGGGTAGGTGGGAAATAAAAGAGGGAAATGGGAATAGAAATAGGGATCTGAATACCATCTAAGACCTTAATAACTTTATGTAAAATCGAAAACAAAATCATTGTTTCAATGAAACTTAAATAACGCAAACAGACTGGAGCCTGAAAAGATTGTTAGACAGGTGGCTCAACAGTTGAGAGCACGGAAGTCTTGGGTTTGGATCCTAGCAATCACATGGCTGCTTAAAACCAGCTGAAACTTGAGGGAGAATTATCCATTTTCTGGTCTCAGGAGGCACCAAGGTCTCATATGATGCCCAAACATTATCTGAGAAGTGAAACTGTAAATTTATATAACTTCCAGTACCAATTTGGAGGAAAAGATAGTATTTTTCTTCTCTCTTTTTTTTTAATAACTGAACATATCCTTTAATTCTACTTTAAATATTGTTATCAAAATGAATAATAGTTGAAGACCATCCTACAATATCGTCCCTGACAAGTCCACAATAAATAGGAAATGCTTTCTTCTCAGCTTTGAAAGAGTATTTGATAGATTTTTGCCACCTTTTAACTCACAAATATCGCAGCTTCACATGAGGTGAAACTACAACAAGTATGGCGTGGGACAGTATCATGGAGTCAACTTGATTGAAGATACAGCCCCCCTAGTACTAGGATAGGGTGGACCCCTGGCTGTTGGGTTTGGGCAAAAAACAACTGCTTGCAAATTGGTTTTAACTGAAGAATGCTGTATGTATATCCAAGATTAATCACTTATTTGTTAAAAAAAAATGAAAATAAACAAAAAACCAAACCAAACAAGAAACAAGAAGACTGCAGGAATGTCTTATGGCAGATGCATGATCTGGGGTGGGTTTGGGGTGGGGTGGAGGGAAGGGAAAGGGAATATAGCCGGGAACTGAATTGGAAAATGATGTATGAATACACCAAAGCTACATCAAAAAATGAAATATTGAAAAAAAGAGTAGTGTCGTATGAGATGTATTCTTCCTTGGATGTTGTCTGTAATCTAGATTCCCTGTATATGTCCCTGATCTTATCCTTCTGTTGAAACATGTCAAGCTGATCTCAGCACCCAAGTAATAGGTTCTTTTGCATTTTATGTGTGTCAAGCTGTAGAAGAAACCAATAAATTATTCTGCTTCATGAAACAAAACTGAATCACCGTATACAAGAAGCATACTTAGCCCAGGAATATAAAACTTCAAAACTTGTAGGAAATAAATGATATGCTTTTTTTATTCAAATAAATGTATTTTCTTAGGTAGAGAATACCTAAACAGGAACATATATAGAAAAAAGTTACTGAACCTTTGTTGAAAATGTTATGACCAAAGGCTGATAAGACCTTTAATTTATATCCCACACAAAAGCAAAGGTTTCCTAATTGCTAGTTGCTGTTCACAACAATATTACAGGGCATTAACTGTCACAAAAGTGTAGACAGCACTCTTTGTCTCCAATACTCTTTTAATGTATTTTCCCTCCCTTCCTCGTTCTGTAGATTCATTATGAATATATAGGTGAAGAATTTTTTTAAGTTTCATAGTCATTGTGTTCTGAATCCAAATTCCTTTTTGGCCTCTGCTTTCTTCTTTTTACATTGATGTGTTTATAGATGTATGTTTTTAGTTCACATAGTAGTTGTGAATATATTTAAGGGTACAGAACTTCAATGCATGTACACAATGTGCGATGGTCATTTCAAAAAGTTTAAAGATCCTTCTTTTGTTATTTCTAAAAAATCCTCACACACCGGATAATGTGTCTAACTTTCTCTGGCTGCAATGCTATTCAGTATACATTCCTTTTTCATTGTGAAGGACCTTGTCTTGGTACTAACACTTATTTTCAAAGTAATTGTAATGAGCCCATGGGGCAATGTTATAGAAGTGCATCATTTTCTCAGTGAAGAAGAAATAGCTCTTGATATTTATGGATTTTTAATAAGTGTGAAAGCTAACATTTCAGTTGACAGGGAATAGATATTTCATTTAGCAAATAATGCTGAATAATTGGCTAATACCCCTTTGTTATGGTTGGAATCTGTGATATTCTTCAATCTTATGTGTTAAGATCTTGGTCCTCAGCTTGACACTCTTGGGAGGTGGTAGAACCTTCAAGAGGTGGGACCTGGGGCCTCTTCAGTTTAATTGGAAGTGTGTGTCTCCTTGAAGGAGGTCGTGGGAACCTAGCCCCTTCTTAATTTACTTTTTAGCTTCCTGGACATGAAGAGATTGGTTTTGCTCTGCCATGTTCCCACCATCATGCCATCATGTGTAGTAATTGCACTACCTGACCAGGAACTAAAACTATGATCCAAAATACATCCTTTTTTGTATAATTGATTATCTCACATACTTTATATAATAAGGAAAGCAGATTATCATTCTACCTGTAGGAAAAGAGTTGAACATTTGCTTTCTTCAACATATACAAACCAAATTCAAATTAAATACTTCAAACAATTACAACTAGGTGTGAACCATAATTTAAGAGTAGATGAGAATGTTGCATCTTAGCTCATAAAGTGATCCTCTTCATTCCATATTAATACATAAAAGAATATTGGAAAGAGGGGTTCTTCCTGTTTCAGAGTGGCACTTGACTTTATGGTCTACCAAAAAGTGGTGTCTACGAAAGTGGTGTCCACCCTGTCTACCAAGCTGAGTTCCAGTGGTGTCCACCCTTACTACCAAGGTGAGTTCCAGACAGTTTTCAAGAGCTACCAGAGAGTTCTTGAGGCAAGACAGAGGAGTAGGAGAAGTTTAGAGAAGAGAGAGAGAGAGAGAGAGAGAGAGAGAGAGAGAGAGAGAGATTCCCTTCCTACCCCTGAAATCCAGTTGAAGCCTTTGCCAATAAAGAAGTGAGAATTCCAGCCCAAATAATTACTGGTTAAGGCTTTCCTTCCTTCCCAGCTGTAACCTGAAATTTTCTAGAAATCTCACCCTAAACCCCATTTACAGGGAAAGAACATGTACTCTTTTTTATTTTATTTTATTTTATTTTATTTTATTTTATTTTATTTTTGTCTTTTTGGGACAGGGTCTCCCTGTAGCCCCAGCTGTCCTGGAACTCACTCTGTAGACCAAGCTGGCCTTGAACTCACAGATATCTGCCTGCCTCTGCCTCCCAAGTGCTAGGATTAAAGGCATGCACCACCACGCCCTGCTAAGGACATGTACACTTTTTTTTTTTAATTTAAAAATATTTTATTTTTATTTATTTATTTTTTTATTGATGCTTTGTGCATTTCATACATCACTTTCCAATTCAGTTCAGGCATATATCCCTTTCCCTTCCCCCCACCCCACCCCTACCCATCCCAGATCATGCATTCTGCCGTAACTTTTCTGCATCTTTCTCTGCTTTTTGTTTTGTTTTTTGCTTTGTTTCATTTTTTTAACAATAAGGATAATTGTGAGTACAAGCATCCTCATGTAAAACCAATTTGCAAGCAGTTGTGCCCAAACCCACACAGCTCATGGGTCCCACCAGCCAGCAGGGGGGGGGCTTGTAGTTTAATCAAGTTGATCAAATGAGTGTCCAGTCTATATGTTGTAGTTTCAGTCAACCATCATCCCAATCGCGGGCCTTACATCTACTGCGCCCCCTCTTCCGCAGATTGTTCCCTAGTCTTAGAAAAGGGCACAGGGGTGAGAAGCAAAACAGTCTTACTTTCTCTTTGGAGCTGTGTCTGTGATCTCTAGTCAATTCTGGCTTGGTTTTCTTTCATGGGATGACAGCTTGTTCAGCACAACCTCGATCCTACTAATGAAGCACACGCAATTAGATATATAAGGTATTAAACAGAACTAATTTTATGGTAGGTTATTTGTTATAGACACAGATGTATGTTAATCCATGAATTACATTTTCTTCTGTTACAGTTGACAGGGTCTTCCTGTGGTTTATAACATCTCCTAACCATTAGAGGATGTAAGTTGTGGGCATCAGCTGTGGGTTATTCCTCCAAGGAGAGAGCTAATAGCCAATTAGATTTGGGATATACGACATATGGCTCCACGCTGCACAGTATTTCCAGCAGGTGAGGTGAAGTTGGTGCGCAACGGAGGAGTCTTGCTTGACTCAAGGAGACCTATATTTGCTTATTGGTTTAGTGGCCTTTGGTAACACTGCTCTGGTATTCCAGAGACCATCTATAACTGCAATGCGGTCTCCTATCATCTTTCCATGTTTACATCAGGTCTTCAACAGCAGGCCTATCGTTCTCTCCTGCAGATATCCCAGTTTCCGAGGCAAGGAAGACTTTACCTTTTGTGGAGCTTGGATCCCCTGGCCAACATCTCCTTGGTAGAATAATCCATTGTTGATGTCAGAGCTCCTGTAAAGAAAGACAACTCATGAACTTTGCAGGTAAATGGTGGAGCTAGAAGACATCATTTTAAGTGAAGTAACACAGTCCCGAGAAAACAACGACAAATGGTATCTCTCATATGTGGATGCTAGTCCAATAACCCAGTTATAAATATTTCTTGTGGAGAGGGATGCATATTAAAAGAACAATAACGGAAAGATTGCATCAAAAACTGACTGAAATGGGGACTCGGGAAGGGTGGGAGGGGTGGGAGAGGGACACGGGTGTATAATCGATTGGTGCATTTAATTGACATGAGTTCAACAAGTACCCAGTTTTGCCCAGACTCTGTCCTACAGGATACATGGTGTTTTAGGACTAGTAAAAGTAATATGTGTTATATTAAACAACATTGGTTTAAAGGCTGATAAAACGGTAATGCATTGAGTTAATTGGTGATATAAAGTGCTGTTGTCCACATAGCTTTAATTAAAACTGTATAACATACTTTGCAATTGGCATAAAGACGTCTCTATAATTTTGCTGTCATATAGTATCACTGGTAGCAATCTCTTTCGCCTATAGGATGATTTCAATTTAAAAAGTTAAGTTTGTTCTTTTATTTTTTAACCCAAAACAGCATGGGTGAATTTGATGAAATCTGTGCCTTGATTCCACCCTATAGGTGTATAATAAAACTGCTTTTTTGAGACCATGGGTCAAAATAAAAACCAAAATAAAAAGGGGAATACAGAAGATATGAAAAATTTTTGTCAAAAAACCTTACAATCCAAAATCTTAAAACTAACTATGGGAAAGGATTTGTATGTTCCAAAGGCCAGAGTATCACTAACTTAATGGCTGAGAAAAAAAATGCAGTTTTGCAGTGAGTAGGATGTACCGGAAATGGCCAGCAGAAGGATTGACTCCTCTGGCATGGAAGGGAAGAAAAGCTTCAGATTGCTGCAGACATCAGGCCCCTCTGTGGATCCTACTAGTAACAACTATTTTTAATGATCCTAATGAAGCTACCTTCTAGGTGCCGCAAAGGTTTTAATACAAGAGACTTCTTAACTCCCCCCCCATAGAATAAGGAGAAATATGATGATGATGAGGTCTTCTCCACTGTAATTGGAGCCAGCTGTGATAGAGGTATTCTCTTGTAAAATCGTAAAACTGCCTTCTTTAATGACTAATGGACATAGAAACGTGAAAAGGATATTCTCTATTCAGAACAAATATAAGCTAAAGTCCCTAAGCTATGCATTAAGGGCATGTACACTTATGCAACTCTAAAGTCATTGGCTTTACCCGATCAGATTATAACTGTATCAAAATATCCCAGAGAGCCTTTAACTCTCATTTATCAAAAAGAAAAATACACCCACCCAACCCTGCTGAGATGTAATTTGAGAACCACCAAATTGGTACTAATGCCTAATGCTGATCTATTGCATACTCTCACTTGAGGACCTTTCTCATTATGAGGTATTTCTTGCTTTACATGACTCTTCTTTGAGTAAGCACAGACCCCAACGTGGGTATGCTTTACTTTCCTCTGAGAGACTTTCTTGCTCTTTCAAAAAATATGTATGATTATTTTGTATGAAATGCACAAAGCTTCAATAAAAATGACTTGCAAAACATTATTTTTTATTTTATGTGTGGGAGTGCTATGCTGTGCATGTCTGTAAAGTGCTTTCCTGTCATGCAGTGCCGAGAAGTTCAGAAGCAAGCATCAGATCCCTAGGAACTGCAGTAGCTGCCATGTGGGTTTAAACCGGTTCCTCTACAAGAACAGTCACTGCCTCTTGAGTGGCTCTGGAGAGATGAGCCCATCTCTCCAGCTGGATTTTCTTACTCTTGACCTTCTTGCTTAAGCTTATATTAAAATATCTGGCTCATCTGCCCAACTGTGCTTCATAAATGGCTTAGTCCTGAAATTCTTTTCAGGGTTGAAGCCACAACCCTGGATTTGGTCAAAGTGGAGGTCCCTAATACCCTGTGGAAACTACTTAGAATGCTGCAGGTTGCAAAATGGAGCTGTGTCTCTGGTCCCTTACTGCTCACATCCTCGGCAAAGTGCAGCTAGTCCAAGGTTCTTGTCTGAAATAAAATTATTGGGTCACCCTTCTAAAGGGTGGAATATTGTTTAATTCAAGCTTTACAGCATTGATATACTTCTAAGATATTTTTTATATTAGTGGACAAAGAACAAGGACAATAGTAAAAAAACCTCAAGACTGATGAACAAGGAAATACAAGTAGCCAATATTGGCCTGTTTTGCTAACTTTAAAAAAAATTCAATTTTAATATTTTTTATTGAAATAGATAAAAAATACCAAAATATTTTAACTATTCAGAAGGATCTAAATTATGCAGCATTTTTTATTGTTTTAGGAGAAAGATGATACATGATTTTCTAGTTTTCATGAATTCCAAGTTTTTAGTAAGATGTAATTTCCTAAGAGCATGTAGGAATACTTTGTTTTATTAGGAAATCACTTTAAAACAAAGACTATAGCTGTTTCTCATTAAAATACAGTATAACATCAAGAGTCAACCAAGGAGTTTTGAAAAATTGCTCTCTGTATATTAATACCAAGTATGATTACTTGGGCTAATGTAAACATAAAGAATGAGTGATGAGAACATCTGAGCATTTAGCCAAACTTAAGGAAATAATCCAACTGCAGAGTCAGCAGAACTCACCTGTGACAGAGCTTCCCATTGCCAGAAGAGTCAAAGATACTTGCCTTATCCCCCTCCTACCTAACACATTCAAGTTTCTTTAAAAGATTCACTTTATTATTTATTTGTATGTGTGCTATTGTTCATCTGTGTGTGGGAAGCCAGAAGAGGATATTACATCCTCTGCAGCTGGAGTTGCAGTCGTGGAGGTGCCCCATGTAAGGTATAAGAGCACCAAGCACTCTTAACTGCTTAGTCATCTCTTCAGACCCAGTACATTTAACTACCTGATGACCAGAGGGATGTGTTAATAATGCCCAACTGAATGCAATATTTGAGCTAAATAGATCACTGAAAATATGATCTCTTACATTAGTTAATAAATATGCATACATTTAAAATTATTGTTTCCAAGAAATTATTTCAATAAATGTAAAACCCTAAATTTCTTAACCAAAGACTTAATTTACATAGTAGGTTATGAAATATGTAAGCAACAGTGTATTAGTATTTTTCTGTTGCTGTGATAAAACCCACCATGACCAAGCGATCTTTATAAAAGAAGAGTTTATTTGAGCTTATGATTGACGGTTCCAGGGAATTAGAGCCATTGTGGCAGGAGGCAATGGCAGCTGGAGCTGGAGCTGGAGCAGAAAGCAGAGGTTCACATCTCACAATAAGCACCATTAGGAGTGGGAGAGACTGAAGACCAAAGGCTTGTTAAACTCACTAAGCGCGCCCCCAATATGTACTTCCTTCAGCACGGCCACACCTTCTAAGACCTCCAAACAGTGCCACCAACTGGAGACAAAAGGTTGAATACTTAAAGCCTGTGGGGGACACTCTCATTCAAAACCACCACAAACGTAAGGTTAGTGAAGTAACTGTGTTATAATTTAAGAGATACACATAGTTCATAAACCTTATTTTATGGAAACAGACAGTAAAAAAGAAAACAATACTATAGGGTTCATCTTTTAAAGATGACACTACAGTAACAGTCTCCAGTGAAAGCTAATTTTATATTTTGGTTGTCATGGGGATGATTTTCATCATTATTTTTCCCAGAGTGTTATAAGCATACCCATTAAAATGGTCAGTTATGTCTTGTAAAGTGTTCAAATGTCATCCTTCAGCATGGTTATATTTCATAGAGATATATTTAAAGTACTTTGACAGTGTAACCAGGTTTCCAAGTGGATAAACTCACACAAGGGACATCTGGTACACAAACTTGGCTGGTAGGTCTTAACAATAATGACAGAATGCATGAAATTGGTAGGGGGGCTTTGGGGGTGTGGAAAGGGGAGGGGGGTCTAAATATGAGTAAGGTGTATTGATGAAATGGACAAAAATTCAATAAAAATGCATATGTAAAAAAAAAAACAGCTAAATGAATCCCACCAAATTTTTGGTCAGTCAAGATATGTTGTAATTAAAACAGTTTGAGTCCTGAAATGAGGATGGAGGGAAACAGAAACCCTTATTCAATGCTGTGGGAGTGCACACTTATACAGTGATTACAGAAATTAGTGTGGAGCTTCCTAAAAAAAAACTAAATCTACCATGTGATTTGCTATACCCTCTTCACATAGACCCAGAGGACTCCCTAGCTCATCACAGAGATACTCGTATATTATATTTATTCTGCGCTTTTCACAAAACAAGTAAATTCAATTAGCCTAGATGTCCATCAACAGATAAATGCAATAATGAAAATGTGTGTCAGATACACAATGGAATTTTACTCAGTTATAAAGAGATGTGTAGGGAAAAAGGTTTAGACTTGGAAAATATAATATTAAGTGAGTTTACCCAAATTCAGAAAGGCAAAATCTGCCAGTTGTCTCTCATATGGAGACACTAGTTTGTAATGTATGCATGCATGAAATAGATGGTTGTATATGTAAATAAAGCCTGAAAATTAGAAGGAGACAATGATCTTTTTTTTATTTTTATTTTTTTTTAATTTTTTATTTAGTTTTTTTTTTTCCGTTTTTGTTTGTTTTGTCTGCATGCAAGGTCTGAGTGGCACATTCGTGACTGCAACGCCGCGGAGGTCCAAGCAAGATGGGTGTCGGATCTCCCCGCTGGGGAAAAAAAAAAAAAAAACTGTTGGGGAGTTCTCTCCTGGAATTGGAGTTTCAGAGGAGCCGCCATGTGGGTGCCTGGGATCGAACCCGGGTCGTCTGCAAGAGCAGTCCGGCGCTCTTAAACGCTAGCCATCCTCCAGCTCCCTAAATGATCTTTTAAAGAGATGATTGGTAGAAGGGGAAAAACAAAAGGGCGCATGTGATTTGAAAGTGCAAAGTAGACTTCCAGGGGACGGGAAAAGAAGGAATGAGCACACATTGCATGAAAATGTCATAATGATAGCTCCTACATTATCTGCTAACTTAAACTAAAAAAATGGTGTGAGATGGTTTGTTCAGTGTTAGGGACTCTTGTCGCTCTTTCAGAGAACCAGATTTATGTTTTCTAGACACCCAACACAGCAGCACAACCATCTGTAACTTAATTCCATGGATCCAACACTGTCTTTTGGCCTCTGTGGCACTGAATGCATGTAGTAAAATACATACATGCACAAAGCATTCATAAATAAAATTAAATATATATAATATTAAATATATAATAGATATATATAATATGTAATATTAAATCAAGGAGAAAACACACCAAACAAAATTCAAGCAGAAAACCAAAAATGGAAGAACAAAAGTACAATAAACTTCTAATGATATTAGAAAATATAAGATTCTTTAATCAATAAGTAGGAATTATTCCTCCAAGGCCAGCATTTAATTTATTTCATGGAAAATCTCTGGGAATTGTTAAAACTACCAGCATGGTTGACTATAGTATTGTAGAACTGGTAGAATTACTTTTTTCTCTTACAATAAATTATTATTTGTGAGAAAGATAATAAACTGCTGATTTAGACAATCATTTTGTAATTTATATTCTGGAATGAGAGCTTGGCTTAAAATGCTTATCAATATTCTGTAAACTTTGTGCTTTGGGTAACTAGTTCTAAGTTCAATTTGAAAAAGAAAGTTATTTTCCAACATAAAATATTTAAAAAATATTTTATTTATTATTTTAATTTTTGTGTAGAGTATATTGCTGCAGTATGTAAATGCACTTTGTTGGCAATGTCCATAGGGGCCAGAAGAGGGCATCAGATCCCCTGGAATCAAAGTATGGAGGGTGTTAGCTACCTACCGTGGAGATATAAGATACTAAAAAGAGAGTTAAAATCTACTTTTATATTAAGCAGCAAAACCACTCTCTCATTAAGAACATTTTAGAATTTTTCTTTTGTGGCCCCATAGTATATTTACAATAAACCCCAATAGTATTTATTTCCTTAATGAACTTCGGAAGGCTAGCATGTAAGCAAATGTACATGCAGTTTTCACTGAGTTTTATTCATTGACACCTAGACTTGACTATCATTTGTTAAAAAATGAAATATTGGTTATAAAATAATTCTTTCATTGTTCCAATTCAGCATTTCCACTGCCAAATTTTTGTGGATTTGTAGGAAATTTTTGGCTATACCTTAAAACTTTTCTGATAATGACAGTCTTTTTTATTTTATTAAATCATTATTATTATTTTTTTTATCTTTTTTGAGACAGGGTCTCCTGTAGTTCTGGCTGTCTTAGAACTCATATGTGGACCAGGCTGGCCTTGACTCACAGAGATTCATCTGGCTCTGCCTCCCAAGTGGCGAGGACTAAAGGCATGAGCCACAATGNAAAAAAACAGAAAGAGAGAAAAAAAAAGCACAGGGCAAAAGGGTGGACAAGCGTGCGTCATAAGTTGAGGTGGGCTAGTGACAAAGAACGCCAGTAGGGAGTAGGCTTGATTGAGTGGGTAATTGCATGATTAGACAGTAACAAGAACAAACGGAAAGATTGCATCAGAAGGACGACTGAAAGGGAACTCGGGAAGGGTGGAGGGTGGGAGGGGACACGGGTGTATATCGATCAATGCATATATAATTGATGCAGTTCAACAAGTATCCAGTTTGCCCAGATCTGTTACAGGATACTGGTTTTTTAGGACTCAGTAAAAGTAATATGTGTCATATTAAACAACATTGGTTAAAGGCTATAAAACGGTAATGCATCTGAGTTAATGTATATAAATTGCTGTTGTCCACTTAGTTTTAATTAAAACTGTATAACAATTACTTTGCAATTGGTATAACAGAACGTTCTCTATAATTTTGTCTGTCATATATACACCTTGTAGCAATCTCTTTCGCCTATAGGAGATTTAATTTAAAAATCTAAGTTGTTTCCCAAGTTAATCACATAAAGTAACCCAAAACAGCATGGGTGAATTTGATGAAATCTGTGCCTTGATTCCACCTATAGGTATGTATAATAAAACTGCTTTTTTGAGACTTATGGGTCAAAATAAAAACCTAAAATAAAAAAGGGGATAACGAAGATATGAAAACTTTTTGTCAAAAAAACCTTACAATCCAAATCTACAAACTAACTATGGGAAAGGATTTGTAGGTTCCAAAGGCCAGAGTATCACTAACTTAATGGCTGAGAAAGAAAATGCATTTTGCAGTGGAGTAGGATGTACCAGAAAGTGCCAGCCAGAAGATTGACTCCTCTGGCCATTGAAGGGAAGAAAAGCCTCAGATTGCTGCAGACACTCAGGCCCCTCTGTGGATCCTACTAGTAACAACTTTTATAATGGATCCTAATGAAGCTTACCTTCTAGGTGCCGCAAAGGTTTTAATACAAGAGACTTTCTTAACTCCCCCCCATAGAATAAGGAGAAATATGATGATGATGAGGTCGTTCTCCAGCTGTAGATTGGAGCCAGCTGTTATAGAGGTATTCTCTTGTAAAATCGGTAAAACTGCCTTCTTTAATTGACTAATGGACATAGAAACTGTGAAAAGGATTATTCTCTATTCAGAACCAAATATAATGCTAAAGTCTCCTTAAGCTATGCACTTAAGGGCATGTACACTTATGCAACTCTAAAGTCATTGGCTTTACCCTATCAGATTATAACTGTATCCAAAATATCTCCAGAGAGCCTTATACTCTCATTTATCAAAAAGAAAAATACACCCACCCAACCCTGCTGAGATGTAATTTGAGAACCACCAAATTGGTACCTAATGCCTAATGCTGATCTATTGCATACTCTCACTTGAGGACCTTTCTCATTATGAGGTATTTCTTGCTTTACATGACTCTTCTTTGAGTAAGCACAGACCCCAACGTGGGTATGCTTTACTTTCCTCTGAGAGACTTTCTTGCTCTTTTAAAAAATATGTATGATTATTTTGTATGAAATGCACAAAGCTTCAATAAAAATTGACTTTGCAAAACATTATTTTTATTTTATGTGTGTGAGTGCTATGCTTGCATGTCTGTAAGTGCTTTCCTGTCATGCAGTGCCTGAGAAGTTCAGAAGCAAGCATCAGATCCCTAGGAACTGCAGTAGCTGCCATGTGGGTTTAAACTCGGTTCCTCTACAAGAACAGTCACTGCTCTTGAGTGGCTCTGGAGAGATGAGCCATCTCTCCAGCTGGATTTTCTTACTCTTGACCTTCTTGCTTAAGCTTATATTAAAATATCTTGGCTCATCTGCCCAACTGTGCTTCATAAAATGGCTTAGTCCTGAAATTCTTTTCAGGGTTGAAGCCACAACCCTGGATTTGGTCAAAGTGGAGGTCCCTAATACCCTGTGGAAACTACTTAGAATGCTGCAGGTTGCAAAATGGGGCTGTGTCTCTGGTCCCTTACTGCTCACATCCTCGGCAAAGTGCAGCTAGTCCAAGGTTCTTGTCTGAAATAAAATTATTGGGTCACCCTTCTAAAGGGTGGAATATTGTTTGATTCAAGCTTTACAGCATTGATATACTTCTAAGATATTTTTTATATTAGTGGACAAAGAACAAGGACAATAGTAAAAAAACCTCAAGACTGATGAACAAGGAAATACAAGTAGCCAATATTGGCCTGTTGCTAACTTTAAAAAAAATTCAATTTTATAATATTTTTATTGAAATAGTTTAAAAATACCAAAATATTTTAACTATTCAGAAGGATCTAAATTATGCAGCATTTTTTATTGTTTTAGGAGAAAGATGATACATGATTTTCTAGTTTTCATGAATTCCAAGTTTTTAGTAAGATGTAATTTCCTAAGAGCATGTAGGAATACTTTGTTTTATTAGGAAATCACTTTAAAACAAAGACTAATGCTGTTTTCTCATTAAAATACAGTATAGACATCAAGAGTCAACCAAGGAGTTTTGAAAAATTGCTCTCTGTATATTAATACCAAGTATGATTACTTGGGCTAATGTAAACATAAAGAATGAGTGATGAGAACATCTGAGCATTTAGCCAAACTTAAGGAAATAATCCAACTGCAGAGTCAGCAGAACTCACCTGTGACAGAGCTTCCCATTGCCAGAAGAGTCAAAGATACTTGCCTTATCCCCCTCCTACCTAACACATTCAAGTTTCTTTAAAAGATTCACTTTATTATTTATTTGTATGTGTCTATGTGTTCATCTGTGTGTGGAAGCCAGAAGAGGATATTACATCCTCTGCAGCTGGAGTTGCAGGTCGTGAGGTGCCCCATGTAGGTATAAGAGCACCAAGCACTCTTAACTGCTTAGTCATCTCTTCAGACCCAGTACATTTAACTACCTGATGACCAGAGGGATGTGTTAATAATGCCCAACTGAATGCAATATTTGAGCTAAATAGATCACTGAAAATATGATCTCTTACATTAGTTAATAAATATGCATACATTTAAAATTATTGTTTCCAAGAAATTATTTCAATAAATGTAAAACCCTAAATTTCTTAACCAAAGACTTAATTTACATAGTAGGTTATGAAATATGTAAGCAACAGTGTATTAGTCATTTTTCTGTTGCTGTGATAAAACCACCATGACCAAGCGATCTTATAAAAGGAAGAGTTTATTTGAGCTTATGATTGACGGTTCCAGGGAATTAGAGGCCATTGTGGCAGGAGGCATGGCAGCTGGAGCTGGAGCTGGAGCAGAAAGCAGAGGTTCACATCTCACAATAAGCACCATCAGGAGAGGGAGAGACTGAAGACCAAAAGGCTTGTTAAACTCACTAAGCGCGCCCCCAATGATGTACTTCCTTCAGCACGGCCACACCTTCTAAGACCTCCAAGAACAGTGCCACCAACTGGAGACAAAATGTCTGAATACTTAAAGCCTATGGGGGGACACTCTCATTCAACCCACCACAAACGTAAGGTTAGTGAAGTAACTGTGTTATAATTTAAGAGATACACATAGTTCATAAACCTTATTTTATGGAAACAGACAGTAAAAAAGAAAACAATACTATAGGGTTCATCTTTTAAAGATGACACTACAGTAACAGTCTCCAGTGAAAGCTAATTTTATATTTTGGTTGTCATGGGGATGATTTTCATCATTATTTTTCCCAGAGTGTTATAAGCATACCCATTAAAATGGTCAGTTATGTCTTGTAAAGTGTTCAAATGTCATCCTTCAGCATGGTTATATTTCATAGAGATATATTTAAAGTACTTTGACAGTGTAACCAGGTTCCAGTGGATAAACTCACACCAAGGGACATCTGGTGACACAAACTTGGCTTGGTAGGTCTTAACATATAATGACAGAATGCATGAAATTTGGTAGGGGGGCTTTGGGGGTGTGGAAAGGGGAGGGGGGTCTAAATATGAGTAAGGTGTATTGAATGAAATGGACAAAAATTCAATAAAAATGCATATTGTAAAAAAAAAACAGCTAAATGAATCCCACCAAATTTTTGGTCAGTCAAGATATGTTGTAATTAAAACAGTTTGAGTCCTGAAATGATGATGGAGGGAAACAGAAACCCTTATTCAATGCTGGTGGGAGTGCACACTTATACAGTGATTACAGAAATTAGTGTGGAGCTTCCTAAAAAAAAACTAAATCTACCATGTGATTTAGCTATACCCTCTTCACATAGACCCAGAGGACTCCCTAGCTCATCACAGAGATACTCGTATATTAATATTTATTGCTGCTCTTTTCACAAAAGCAAGTAAATTCAATTAGCCTAGATGTTCATCAACAGATAAATGAATAATGAAAATGTGTGTCAGATACACAATGGAATTTTACTCAGTTATAAAGAGATGTGTAGGGAAAAGGTTTAGACTTGGAAAATATAATATTAAGTGAGTTTACCCAAATTCAGAAAGGCAAAATCTGCCAGTTGTCTCTCATATGGAGACACTAGTTTGTAATGTATGCATGCATGTAAATAGATGGTTGTATATGTAAATAAAGCCTGAAAAATTAGAAAGGAGACTAAATGATCTTTTTTATTTTATTTTTTTTAATTTTTTATTTATTTCCGTATGTGTATGAATGTATTGTCTGCATGCAAGTCTGTGCACTCGTGACGTGCAACGCCGCGGAGGTCAGAAGAGGGTGTCGGTCTCCCCTGGAACTGGAGTTCTCCTGGAATTGGAGTTTCAGATGGCCGCCATGTGGGTGCTGGGGATCGAACCCGGGTCGTCTGCAAGAGCAGTCGGCGCTCTTAACCGCTAGGCCATCTCTCCAGCTCCCTAAATGATCTTTTTTAAAGAGATGATTGGTAGAAGGGGAAAAACAAAAGGGCGCATGTGATTTGAAAGTGCAAAGTAGACTTCCAGGGGACGGGAAAAGAAGGAATGAGCACACATTGCATGAAAATGTCATAATGATAGCTCCTACATTATCTGCTATCTTAAACATAAAATAAATGGTGGAGAGGTGGTTCAGTGGTTAGGGACTCTTGTCGCTCTTTCAGAGAACCAGAATTTAGTTTCTAGCACCCACACAGCAGCACATAACCATCTGTAACTTTAATTCCATAGGACTCAACACTGTCTTTTGGCCTCTGTGAGCACTGAATGCATGTAGTAAAAATACATACATGCAAGCAAAGCATTCATGAGAGATAAAATTAATTATATATATATATATATATATATATATATATATATATATGTATATTTAAATCAAGGAGAAAAACAACCAAAACAAAATTCAAAGCAGATGAAACCAAAAATGGAAAAAAAAGTACCAATAAACTTCTAATGATATTAGAAAAATATAAGATTCTTTAATCAATAAGTAGGAATTATTCCTCCAAGGCCAGCATTTAATTTATTTCATGGAAAATCTCTGGGAATTGTTAAAACTACCAGCATGGTTGACTATAGTATTGTAGAACTGGTAGAATTACTTTTTTCTCTTACAATAAATTATTATTTGTGAGAAAGATAATAAACTGCTGATTTAGCAATCATTTTGAATTTATATTTCTGGAATGAGAAGCTTGGCTTAAAATGCTTATCAATATTCTGTAAACTTTGTGCTTTGGGTAACTAGTTCTAAGTTCAATTTGAAAAAGAAAGTTATTTTCCAAATAAAATATTTTAAAAATATTTTATTTATTATTTTTATTTTTGTGTATGAGTATATTGCTTGCATGTATGTAAATGCACTTTGTTGTGCAATGTCCATAGGGGTCAGAAGAGGGCATCAGATCCCCTGGAATCAAAGTTATGGAGGGTTGTTAGCTACCATGTGGAGAATATAAGATACTAAAAGAGAGTTAAAATCTACTTTTAAATATTAAGCATGCAAAACCACTCTCTCATTAAGAACATTTTAGAATTTTTCTTTTGTGGCCCCATAGTATATTTACAATAAACCCCAATAGTATTTATTTCCTTAATGAACTTCTGGAAGCTAGCATGTAAGCAAATGTACATGCAGTCTTTCACTGAGTTTTATCATTGACACCTAGACTTGACTATCATTTGTTAAAAAATGAAATATTGGTTATAAAATAATTCTTTCATTGTTCCAATTCAGCATTTCCACTGCCAAATTTTTGTGGATTTGTAGGAAATTTTTGGCTATACCTTAAAACTTTTCTGATAATGACAGTCTTTTTTATTTATTAAATTATTATTATTATTTTTTTTATCTTTTTGAGACAGGGTCTCCCTGTAGTTCTGGCTGTCTTAGAACTCACTATGTGGACCAGACTGGCCTTGAACTCACAGAGATTCATCTGGCTCTGCCTCCCAAGTGCTAGGACTAAAGGCATGAGGCACCATGTTATTGTGTATTTGTACATTTCACACAATGGCCCCCACTCAAATTTAGGGCCCCCCTCCATGCCCCAACCCTCCATCAGAACTTATGCATTACACCATTCCTGTTAAGTCCCATCCATTCAATCTTTTGAACCCAGGTGTCCCTTTGAGCAAATTCATCTACTGGAGTGAAGTCTTTTATAGATTATTTGTCTATGAGTTTATAATGTTTCTAAAATATATCTACATTATAACTATTGGCAAGAAATAGTTTATTTTCCAAAATTTCAGTAGCAAAGAAGAAAGGTATATTCTGGTTACTTCTGCCAGTGTTCATTCTGAATAAATTATCTTCGGGTCCTTGCTTTTGCATGCAAAAATTAAGCTTCTAGTATATTTCTAAAAGAATGCACTTCTGAGGGCTGGAGAGATGGTTTAGCAGTTAAGAGTGCTGACTGCTCTTGCAGAGGACCCGGGTTTGATCCCCAGCGCCCACATGGCGGCTGAGAACCTTCTTTAACTCCAGTTCCAGGGAAATCTGACACCCTCTTCTGACCTCCATGGCATTGTATGACACAGGTGCACAAACCTACATGCACACAGTACACTCATACACATAAAAAATAAATAAAATAAAAAACAAATATTAATTTAATTAAAAAAAGGAATGCACTTCTGCTAACATTTTTGTTGCTAATTTTAATGTCTGTTTTAGAAAGCAAATATTCTGCTTTATTTTCTGTGGCTTGATAAGTAGAATATCACATAAATTTTTATGTGAAACTGCATGCATTTGCATAGATGAGGCAAAATAGTTTCTGTTTCCTTTCTGAAGTTGTAAATATTTCCTGCTGTCACTACTTTATAATGGTTTAACAAAATGCTCTCAGTCAGTCTTTGATTCATTTTCTAGGCTACAACACAGAGCTCAACTTAGTGTTCACAGAAGTTAAGATTTGCAAAGATTTTTCTCTCGAGTGAATTATATACTATTGCACCAAATTTCATTATTTTCTAAATTGTTTATTAAATAAAACGTCAATGTTAATTTATAAGAAATGTTTAAATCATCTCTAATGTTTTATTGTAATAAGTGCATTCATTTAAATCAATATGATTTCAAGAAATTCATTTACAGAGTATCTCAGCATTTGCAAAATATGAATGAAGAAGACAAAAATGTATAGACTCAAGTCTGTGTGTCCAAAGGCTGGTTGACAGGTCTTTGGAATGACCATTTCATCAGTAAGGGAAGATGCCAGATGTTTCATTAGTCCAGCAGGCAATCTGAGTGACAGAGGAAGGTGATGCCATTTATCAGCTGAAGCTTTCTAACTGCTGCTCTGGTGAATCAGAGCAAACTAGCACCTGTTCAGAGAATGTGCAGAAAATCATAGAGTTGGGAAATGCATTCAAATTTGAAGTCTCTAGTGATAGCATAGCAAGTTCATGTCCTTTATATTTTAGTACCCTTCTTGGAGAAGGGTAATGAAAATACAGAGAAGACTTTTGTAAAGAAACAATTAAAGTAACTAGGAAGGTTTTGGTCAATGCTTCTTCAAATTGCTTCTCTCACAATGGATCTCTACCCAGAAAGATGTAAGTGCATGGGCATTGCTATTATTTACTTCCTAAGTGCATCCATTGGTACACCTGAAAAGAAATGCGTTTGCTCTTTTCCTTTTATTAAGAAAAAAGATTTAAAAGCTGTATCATAGCAAGATAATGACTACAATTTCTCCAATCCTTCACAACTAGTTTATCCAATTTTGAGAGTGATTTCACTATCTTGGAGAAACATTTCTGACAGCAAATATTTCAAAATTACACTAGTTGGCTTCAGGGCCCAGGCACACCATCCACAGTATTCATGTTAAAGGACAATCTAAAGTAATGGAAAGATATTGTAAAAAACATGCAATGCACCTAGTTGCAAGACTTAAAAACACAGCATAAATTAATGAAAGCATTTTTAGAATTGCAGCTTTAAAGTGCAACTTCAAATCATAGACGGAACAGAGAAGGTCAGTACTCTAGAATGTGTTCTTTACTCATGTGCTCTTTTATGGAGAAAGCATATATATATATATATATATATAGTATTATATATATATTTGAAACGTTTACTGAAACACATATATTCCTAAGATCCTTGTTTTACTGACTGAGAAAGGAGAGCCAGGTACCTCATCGGAGAAGCCTCTTTTTGTTGAGTGCGGCAATTAACTCTGAGACCCATAACTGGCCAATGTGCAGAAAATAGGGACAGTGGGGTGCCGAGTCATAAATGGAATATGTTTATCACGCCCTTCTCCAAAAGGCTCAGGAAGGATTGTGGGAGAGGGGGCAGAAAGATGGTGAGAGCCAGAGGTGGTGGATGACTACAAATAACCAGTGTTTTCCAGAAAGCAAGGCAGATGCCCATATAAACTCATAGTGGCTGTAACATCATGCACATGACACAAGGCCTATAACTAGTTGAGGAGATATTGGCAGTTAAGAGGTCCTGTGAAAGAGAGAGTCTGTTTACTTTAGGGATGTGAGCCCTGGTAGGTTGACCATGCTCCAGGGGATGGACCCATACCAAAGAGTATTTGGGTAACAGAAATTGGATTTAATAGGCTTTAAAATAAATTTGGGAGGAGGAGAGTGAAGTAGGGGTTTCTTTGAAAGGAGATGCTGGATGGGGAATGAATATACTAAAATATATTGCATAAACTTCTCAAAGAATGGATAAAATATAATTTTATAAGAAATTAATCTTTACTAATATATTCTTCAGTATGGCAAATGTGCACAGTCTTCCACATGTAGTTTCACAAAACTAGTTTACTCCCTGTGCATGTGGCACATTCCTGTAATCCCAGCACTCGGGAGGCTAAGGAAAGAGATTATGAATTCAAAGCCAGCCTGTGCTATATAGACAGTTTGAGGCCAGCCTCATCTACATAGCAAGACCCTGTCTCAACCTAGCCCTCCCCCATAAAAACCCAATTTCTTAAAACCAAAAATGGCCTCTTATTCCCTTCATCAAGTTTCAGCCAATGCCTAAATTTTCTGGAAATATCACAGAATGCAAGTTTTCTTGGTAGCTCATAAAATTTTCCAAAGCATATTCCATGATTTAATGATCTCAGTAGTAGATGATTAAAAAGTATCTTTATTCTGCAACAGGTTGGAAATCTTGTATATTGTTTTCACTTTTTGGTGAGTCACCTAATCTATAAATAGATCAAAAGTTTTGTGAAGTCTTAAAAAGCAAAATTATTTATATCCAGACATGGTGGTCCATGTCTATAGTTTCAACACCTGGGTAATGGAAGCAGGAAGCTCAGAAGCTCAGAAATTGAAAGCCAGCATCAACTACATAGCAAGCCAGAGGTCTGCTTGGGCTACATGAGACCATGACTGAAAAAAATGTATATGAAAGTATTAAATTTTAAAAATTATGTATAATGTTCTATATTTAAAAGTAAGAAAATACTAGAATCAGAAATGTTAATTTACAAAATGAATCAGCAAACTGTGACATAAGGAGCAAGCAGAGGTCACCACCATTATTTTAAGTAAATACAGTTTTATTGACACACAGTCACAGCCACTCATTTGTATATCATCTACTTCTATTTCCTGCTTTTAAGTGGAGTTGAGAACTTTCAACAGAGACTGTATAGCTTGCAAAACCTACATTATTTACTTACTTCTTTACAGGAGAAACAAATGCTATTCATGATCTAAAGAGCGGTGAGGAACACATAAAGTTTCCAAGAAAAATTGAATTGTTATAAAATTAAAAAACAAGAGTTTAAAAAGCTTTCATTTTAAACAAGCATGCCCACCAATTTTCATTGCGTAGTCTTGGAACACAAAGTAATGTAACTGAAGTATTTGTCCACCACTTCTTTTGTTTTGTAATATTTAAAATTCATGCAGAATATAGACAAATTCTGCAAAACCAAATTTATAAAAGATACATAAAAGAATTCGGTATTCCTGTTTCACATTAAGATGATAGCTTTTATCACTATCTTTATTACTGTTTCTTCTCTTTTTCTATAACAATGCTATAAATATTTGAGCATAAGAATCTTCTACTCTGGGCTAGGTTTATATATTCCCAGTGTAAAGGAATAAGAACATTTTAAAAATTAGCCTTTCCTGTTCTCCCCTTCTAATTCTTTGATTTGTCTTCAGTGGATTTTCTTCATAGCAGGCCAGTCTGAGGGATTTCTGGTCTATCCTCTTCCTTCTCCTGAGGTCAGAGGACAACTTGTAAGAATGAGTTCTCTCTCTCCTTTCTTCATGTGGACCCTGAGGATGAAACTCTTGTTGTCAACCATGGCAATGAGCTCCTTTACTCACTGAGCCATTCTACTGGGCCTGAACCTGTTCATAGTTGAGCTGTAGGGTACTTCATGGATTATAGGTGTAAGCCATTTATTAAGTTTTGATTAGCAAGTATTTTCTCTTTGATGTGTGAGTTCTCTTTTCACGTCTTTAATTTTTTTTGCTGAAAAGTTACATATAGAACACATAAAAATTCAATAAAAGACAACACATTAAAAATAGAATAGGGGAAAACTACAACAACAGCATCAAAAACCCCTAGCCTTTCCAACCACTTTCTCTCAGGTTTAATTCAATCTGTATTCATTTTTACATGACATCTTTTGCAAATAAAATTTAATTCACTGTAATTAAAATATTATTTTGACAGGCAGACAATTGTGAGAGTTTATAATACTGAATCCTATTATGGTTATATGTTTAAAGATGATTAATCTAACACAAAATAAAGCAATTCTCTTATAAGGCTTAAAGGTGAGAGATACAGTAAAATACTAGGAAACTTTTCATAAGGAAACAACATGCAACGACTCTTTTATTAGTTCTTTTAACACCTTCATTTCCATCCTATGTGATTCACTTTTAACCAGGCATGGTAGTGCACTCATTTTCAGTCCTATCACTTGGAGGCCGAGGTAAAAGATTCAAGTTTGAACCTAGCGTGGGTTATATTGGGAGACTAGCTCAGGATATTTATCTCTTTTATTACTCC
The DNA here is from genome assembly GCA_009823505.1 of Rhizomys pruinosus. Lineage (NCBI taxonomy): Eukaryota > Metazoa > Chordata > Mammalia > Rodentia > Spalacidae > Rhizomys > Rhizomys pruinosus. The sequence goes on from VZQC01006501.1 coordinate 1,460,074, forward strand.
TCCCCCAAACTCAACCCAATCATTTTCAAGCTTCTGAATTCACAACTTTAAGCTATTATTATGCTTTAAGCCATGAAGTATGTGTTATTCTTTAATATTATCAATATTAAAGTCACATGTTTTAGCTTCCGTGAGACTTTGCATAAGGGAGTTCCTGTCTCATTAGTCTTCTCACATGGAATCTACTTTCCCCTTACCTTATGCCCAGGTACTCTGGATTTCACTTAGCTCTTCAGACACTTCAAGCTGGCTCTTGGCCTCTGTCCTGTGCACTAACCCACCCTTAACAGCACATAGAAAGTCTCTACCTGATGACTGGAGATGAGTCATCTCCTCTCATTTATACTTCTGTTTTGCTCTTTTTAATCTTCCTTGAAAGATTTTGTTTCAGGACACCTATCATTATATAACTAATTTTTTCTTATATAATTAAACTGTGGATGCAAGAATTTTGTGTATCTCTTTCTTTTGAGCCAAACCACAGTAGCTTTTCAGTAAAGTGAGACCTATGAGGTATTACATATATTTTAGAATTGTTCCCAGCATGACATAACTAAGAAGAGTTGATATCATTGATAATATTTTTTTGTGTTATTAAGAAACAAACCTAGGGTCTCAGTTAATGCTAGGCAAACACTTTAATGACATATTCTCACTATGTTCCACTATCTAAATTATAGGCATGCTCCAGGTTTCTTGGTACCTTAGCTCCTTCACCTCATTTTCACCTATATTCAATGCCATTGGAGAGTTTCATACCAGAGTTTCACCTTTTAACATTGTTCATTCTCATCTTTGAACTAATAAATATTGCCATTAACATTATTAATTCAGCCAAGAGTGACAAATATGTATTCAATTGACATTGTATACAATAATCATTCAAATGAAAGTGTTCACAATTTGAACTCTAAATTACCCCCTTCAAACTGCCTTGCCCATGTTCATATCCATACAATTCTGGCACCTTTGTCCTTTTGGTGGCTGTTATGAGAGTTATTTGATTTACATATGTCTTTTTTTTTCCTCCTCTGCTTCTGATAGTTTTTGATATAGTAACCAGACATTCTGTTAAAACAAATCAAATTCTCCACATGGGCTCACACTTCAGTAAAACAAGTTGCCAGAAAATTGCAATGACCAGCATGGCTTCTGCCATTTGAGCTGCATCACCATTTACCTAGTAGCTTCCTGCCCTTACTCCCTTCATACTAGCCCTTTGCATGCTTTGCTCAGATTTGAACAATTAAGGAACGCTTTTAACTCTGGGCATTTACTATTCAAGTTGTGAATTCCTGGAGTGCTCTTGTTCTAAATATCTGCAAGTTCACAACCTTTAGATATTTAGTCTAATGTCACCTTGTTTTATAGGTTCTGCCTACACTCTATTTAAAATGCCATCTCTATCCTGCTTCCTGGGGACACACATGATTCTAATCCTCTATGCTGGGCCTCTTCTTCACAGTAGCTCTTGCCACTGTGCATCATATATTTTCATATATTTCAATCCCCTCCCCAACTTCCCCCTCAAATTTCTATGAAGAAAGAGATTTTTGTCTTCTGTATTCATTGTTAACTTATTCAACTCTTGGAAGATTACCTGATAGATAAAAAAATGTGTTCAGTTTCCCCCAAATTTCTTTATTTCAAGAGACATAGAAAAATGGTCAGAAAGAATAATTTATGGCCAAAAATATGGAAATATTAAAAGATTATATCTATTCAGTGTTAGAAAGGATTGTGTTGTAACTTGAGGGAGGGTTATTATTATAGTACTTCAAGGAAAGAGTAGATACCAAGCTTTAAGCAGAGGCTGTTCTGTGAGTTGTCTGGAAAAATTACATTATCTCATTCATTTGCTAGCCATGGAACTATAATTTTCTACCCCCAAATTATTTCCTAATGTCTTTCTATTGAGAATCTGTATTAATAGGAATGTTTAGGAATAAATTGAGATTGTTGGGAATTATAAGATAAACATTTAGATGGCAAAATATTTATTTTTGTCTAAAGTAAAAGTGCTTTCATAAAAGAGTAAATAGATTCTTTTTGGTCAATTTATAAGTGAAATCTATGAAATTAACATCATATGACCTATTACTGACTTTCTGTTCATAAACACTTTCTTTCCAATAAAGTGTCATCCCTGCTCAATCTTTATGAAATGACACAAGAACTTAACAACCCAATTAAAATTAATGGAATCTTTATTTTTGTTATATTAGTATCCTGAGTATGCTTCTTTCTAAAGTTTGAACCTAGATGTCACCTTTCGTTGTGCTATTTATGTTAATCTAAATTAGTATTATATGAGTTCATCAAACTTTTATTTGTGCTAAGTCTGAAGAAAATTATATTATGGAAAATTGACAAAATCTAAACCTTATAAGTTGTATGTGAGGAATCATTATATCAATAAATAACATTTATGTAATACATGCTATGCATTGGCCTCTGTGTGTCTAATAATTATTTATCACATAAACTTGATGAATAATTATCTTCAAATTTATAAGCTAAATAATAACTCATATATTTCAAATTTTTATAAAAGTAAAACAAAAACTTTAAATATTTTAAAAACATTAGAAAAATACTTGTAAACTGTATGTCTAATAAAAGGCTGGTACTAAAATGTGTAAATAACTTGAAAAACTCAATAATAAGAAACAAACCACTTATTTAAAATATACCCAGTATCCCAGAACCCAAATGTCACTAATAGTATACAGAAGGCCAATAAATATATAGAAAGGTACTCAGATCTTATGCTTTCATGAAATTGCAAATTATGACAATTGGCTGATACTGCACATTTAATAAGATGGATAAATTCTGGAACATTTGACAGAACTAAGTATCTGAAAAGATATGGAGCAGCAGGAAAAGTCATTCATTGTGGTGGGAATGCAGAGTAGTTGGTGAGATCCGGCTATGCCCTATTCTAAGCTACTCCATATTATGTGAACCGTGTTTTTTCAGACTGTTCATTGAACCAAGAGATTGAGTTTTACAAGGAGTTTTAGACTTCCTTTTAGGTAGGAAGATGACTGCAGTCCCTGAGTGTACCCACAAACCACACTATTTGTCATGTACAATGCCTCCAGCAGAGCCCAACAAATGCCTTATTCCTTGGACTATAAAAAGATGTACTCTATGAATTTATTGGGGTGAACTGAGGTTGTAGGGGCACAAAAGTGATTTAAAATCCTATCAGGCCAAGCAAGACCAAGAACTTATCAGAGAAACCAGACTAAAGAAAGAGTGTAATTTCCTTGGTTGAACTCCAAAAACTGATGGACACCTAACACTTTGATGGCATGAACAGACTGGAGAGAGCCTCATAGGCATAATGAATGAAATGGAAAACAGAATAGCAACACTGGATGAAAAGGTTGAAATACTGGACTCCTCAAGCAAAGAGTATAAAAAAAATCTAAAATGCACAGAAATGTAACAGTCAGGAAATCTGAGAAACCATGAAAATACCAAATCTATGCATCATAGGTATATAGAAAGGGGAAGAATCTCAGGCCAATGGCATTGACCAGCTTTTCAAGACAATTATAGAAGAAAACTTCTCTAAGTTAAGGAAAGACATACCTATACAGATACAATTGGAGAGAACCAGAACAGAAACTCTCCATGGTTTATTATAATGAAAACACTAAATATCAAGGACAAAGAGAGGATACTGAAAGCTACTAGAGCAAAACAAGTTATTTACAAAAGAAAATCCACCAGAGTTTCAGGTGACTTTCCAAGGCAAACTATGAAAGAGAGAAGAGCTGAGACCAAAGTATTCACAGTTCTAAATGACCATGAAAGTCAACTCAGAATACCCTGAGAAACTATCTATTATGATCAAAGGGGAACAAAAAATTTTCCATGACATGAATAAGATGAAAGAATTCATGTCCACTAAACCAACCCTAAACTGATTTGAGAATATCTGAAAGAATAGATAGGACACAAGAAAGGAATGATTATACCCAAGAAACTACAGAAAGAAAACAAAGGAAGAAACAAAAATAAAATATGACCAAGAACACAAACAAATTAAAATGATAGTAATCAATACAAATCTTTCAATAACTCTATCAATGGTCTCAATTCCCCCAGACAAAGACACAAGCTAGTTGTTGGATGATTGGTCATTTTTACTGAATGAATGTTTGTGCTTGAATGCTATAAGGCTTGGAGGATGCCTGAAGAGATAAGCAAAAGGCCTGTTCTTCAATGTTTGTGCTGGAATGTAAACATTCAGCAATAAAATGATTAGCAATTCTTCAATGTTTGTGCTGGCAGCACAAACATTGAAGAATTGCTAATCATTTTATTGCTGAAACCCAATGTCACTATGTTCCCTGTTTACTTTGATGGCTAGGTCTACTGAACCTTGAATTCTCCTGAAGCCTTGTTTCTGCCATGTACACAATTGTACTGTAATAACCCTCTGCAAGCAGTGAAAGATATATAAGCTTAAGATTCAAAATAATCTTTGTCAGTCTTCCTTCCAGTTGGTTGTTCATTCGTGTCCTTTACTGGAGTGGTGGTCCAGGTCCCAGAACCTAGAGTTTCCTCACACTAGTGAAATTGATTAAGAAATAAAATCCATCTTTTTGTTGTGTTCAAGAAACTCAAGTCACTTTTAAGGACAGGCACTGCCTTAGGGTGAAAGGGTAGAAAGAATATTCCAAGCAAATGGCTCTAAGAAGCAAACAGATATTGCAGTTCCAATATCTGACAAATCTGAAATTTAAACTAATCATAAGAGATAATGGGGGTCACTTCATTCTAATTAAATGAAAAGTTTACTGAGAAGATATTCTAATCATGACAATATATGCACCAAACTCTTGTCCACACAATTTTGAAAAACAGTACTACAGGAATATAAAGCACAAATTAAGCATTAACAGTAATAATAGGATAGGTGACTTCAGTGGTCCACTATCTCTAATGGACAGGTCAACTCGACAAGGAATGAACAGTGAAATATTTGAATTAAATGAAATCTTACACCAAATGAGCCTAACAGACACCTACAGAATATTGCACCCAAACACCAAAGAATACACTTTCTATTTAGCTGCCCGTGTACATTTCTTTAAAATTGACCACAGACTGGAGTACAATACAAACCTCAATAAATACAAAAATATGAAGCAATTCCATTCATTCTATCAGACCACAATATTATAAAGCTTATAATCAATATCAAAAGAAGTTCTAGTAACTACACAAACTCATGGAGATTAAACAATACACAATGAATGGGTCAAAGAAGAAATTGAGAAAGAAATAAAAATATTTCTGGAACTACATGAAAATGATAATACAACACAACAAAACATTTGAAACACTTCAAAAGAAGTCCCAAGAGGGAAGTTTATAGTCCTAAATGCCTACATTAAAAATCAGAAAGAGGCCAGGTATGGTGGCACACACCTGTAATTCCAGCACTAGGGAGGCAGGAGCAAGTGGATCACTGTGAGTTCAAGGCCAGCCTGGTCTACATAGCGAGCTGCAGGCCAGCTGGGACTAAAGGGAGAACCTGTCTCAAAAAGACCAAAAAAAAAAAATAAATCAGAAAGAGCACACATAAACGTATTAACAGTGCAACTCAAGACTCTGGAAAGGCAAGAACAAACCAAAGTCAAACCTAGTAGATGAGAAGAACAACAAAAATTAGAGCAGGAATTAATGAAATAGAGAAAAAGAGAAAAAAGACACAATGAATCAATGAATCTAAGAAAAAGTTCTTTGAATAGTTAAACGAGTTAGATAGACCATTAACCAAGTTAACCAAAAGAAAGGAAAAAGAACAAATTCAAATTCACAAAGCAGAGATGGAAGGGGAAATATCATAACAGACAACAAAAATTCCAGAATATTATGAGGGAATACTTTAAACACCCATATAATTTAAATTTGAAAATCTAAAAGAAATTGATGAACTTCTAAATTTCTGGATACTAACAAAGTTAAATCAGCTTAAACATACCCATAACAAATACGGAAATTGAAAGAATAATACAAAACCTTCCCCCCCAAATCCTAGGTCCAGATGGATTCACAACACGATTTTACCAGATATTCAAAAGTTCTGCATCCAATATTTCTTAAATTATTCAAAAAGATAGAAACAGAGGGAGAACTCCCAAACTACTTCTAAGGAACCTGTTTCACTCTACTACAAAAACCAGACAAAGACAACAAAAAAGAAAACTATAGGCCATACACTTAATGAACATAGACTGAAAAATTCTGAACAAAATACTCCCAAACCACATACAAAGATACACATCAAAAATATCTAACAAAATCAAGTTTATTCCATAGATTTAGAAATGACCAATATATAAAAGTCAATAGATGTAAAAATAATAAATAATAAATAATGAATGATAAAAAATAAATTATGTAAATGGACTTAAAGACAAAAATCACATGGTCATTTCAATAGATGGAGAAAAGGCCTTTGATAAAATCCAACATGCATTCATGTCAAAGTCATAGAGGGAATTGGGCTGGAGGGAATAAAACTCAACATAATTAAAGCCAACATCATTCTAAGTGGAGGAAAACTGGAAACATTCCCATTATGATCAGAAACCAGACAAAGCTGTTCAATATTTCCACTACTTTCCATAATAGTGCTTGAAATTCTTGCAAGAGCAGTAAGACAGGAAAATGAAATTAAGAGAAAACTAATTGGAAAAGGAGGGGCCAAATTATCACCCTTTTCAGATGATATGATATTACACATAAGAGATCCCAAAAATTCCACTGGAAAATTGCTACAAATGATCAATACTTCCAGCAAAGTGGCAGGTTACAAACTCAACTTACAAAAACCAGTATCTTTTCTATTTACCAATAACAAGCAATTGGAGAAAGCATACATAGAAACTCTCCCCTTCATACTAGCTTCAAAAAATATATATCTAGGAACAAAGCTAACCAAGGATCTATACAATCAAAAATTTAAATCTTTAAAGAAAGAGATCAATGCCAGGAAGAGGACATGAAATGGGTAGACCTACTATGCTCATGGATTAATAGAATTAATATCTTGAAAAGTAAGATCTTATCAAAACAATCAATAGTTTCAGTGTACTACCAATCAAAATACCCTTGATATTTTCCATAGAGATAGAAAAAAATAATAAAATTCATATGGAATCACAAAAGTCCTCAGATAATCAAAGCAGTCTTGGGCAAAAAGAACAATACAGGGAGGAGGAATTACCATACCAGATCTTAGACTATATTACAGAGCTATGGTCATAAAACTGGCTGATACTGGAATAAAAACAGACACATAGATTAATGGAACACAGTGCAAGATGAAAACATGAGTGCATATCATTTCAGCCACCTGATATTTTACAAAGACACTAAGAACACACAGTGGAGGAAAGACAGCATCTTCAACAAATGGTGATGGCAAACTAGATCTCCACCTGTAGAAGAATGAAATTGGACCCGTATCATTCACCCTGCACAAAAGTCAACTCCAAATGGATCAAAGACCTCAATATTCAACTTGTAACTCTGATACTGCTAGTAGAAAACACTGGTAGTACCCTACAAGGCATACATGCAGGAATGGTCTTTCTAAATTGGACATCAGTTGCTCAGATTTTAAGGTAAGACAATCACCAAGTGGGGCCTCATTAAACTGAAAAAATTATGTACAACAAAAGAAACAACAAAGGAAGGAAAGAGGAAATCCACTGAACGCGAGAAAATCTTCACCTGATATATATCTCAACAGAGGGATAATATCCAGAGTATACAAAGACCTCAAAATGAAAGAAATAAGGAAATAAATGACACAATAAAACAATGGGCTAAAGATCTGAACAGAGAGTTCCCAAATGAAAAAAAAAAAGAAATTGATAAGAAATGCCTTAAAACATGTTCAATTTCTTTAGTGTGTAGAGAAATCCAGATCTTTAAGATTAGATCTTAACCCAGTCAGGCAAGCAAAGATCAAAAGAACAAAAGATACCAAATGCTGGCAAGGATGTGGAGAAAGAGGAACACTCATTCACTGCTGGTGAGAATGCAAACTCTTGCAACCACTATGGAAATCAGTGTGGATAACTCACAAAAAATAAAAATGAATCAATGATATGATCCAGTTATACAACTCCCTGGCATATACCCAAAGGACTCATCGTACTCTAGAGACAACTGTACATCCATGTTTGTTGCTGCTTTTTTTTTTTTTTACAATAGCTAAGAAATGGAAATAACCTAAATATCCCTCAACTGACAAATGGACAATGAAAATTAGGTACATTGCACAATGGAGTTCTAGTAAGTGGTAATGAAAGCCAAAATTATGAAATTTTCAGGTAAATGAATGGAAATAGAAGTGTTACAGTTAGTGAAGTAATACAAAATATTGCCACAGGTCTTGAATATCTTCCAGTATTTGAATTTAAGACCCTATTACTGAGGACAGTCATACTTTTGACATAGGGCTTGGAGCAATGGAACTGGAACTAACTTTTAAGCCTTTAGAGGATAATATCCAAGCTATTAAGTGGGAAAAATCAATTAATGGTCCAATCCAGCTCCAAAACATAATAACTGCAACAGTTGGCACAGCAAACTATCTCTATTACTCTACTAGTGGCACTTTTATCTAGGGAGTAACTAACAACTATCTGATTGGACTTTAAGCACTTTCAGTGGGTGGGCTCTCATGGGTGACACTGTATGCATAGTCAAATCCATATGGATGGAAAGATCATAGAAAAAACTCTATCTCTGTCTTGTCTCTAAACAAATGAAATTGCTTACTGTGTGCTAAATAGGGATCCTTATATTTAAAGACAAATGTACCATATGCCACTAATCCAAGAAGCTTCTTTTTGCAATATATAAAGGCTATTACAGATTTCTACAACTACTCACACAGCAAGTATAATTTCTGAGAGATAACCTGTTATAAGCAGTACATCTAGCTTGGAACCTCTATACCTAAAGCTCATGAAGTACAGTGGAACAGTGTGTAGAAAGAGTACAAATATGAAGAACTACAGACCCATCTCATTAATGAGCACAGATGCCAAAATTCTAAACAGGATACTGGCAAATCACATACAGACCCACATCAAAAATATCATCCATCATGACCAAGTTGGATTCGAACCATGCAGGGATGGTGCAACATATGAAAACCAATAAATATCATCAAGCATATAAATTGACTGAAAGACAAAAACCACATGATCATCTCAATTGTTATGGAAAAAGCCTTTGACAAAATCCAGCATCCCTTCATGCTCAAAGTCCTAGAGGGAATTGGATTGGAGGGATCATTTCTCAATGTGTATGGATACAGGAAATTCACAGCCAATATCATTCTAAATGGGGAAATGACAGAAGCATTCCTTTTAAAGGTAGGAACTCAGCAAGGCTGCCTCCTGTCACCACTCCTCTTCAATATAGTGCTTGAAACACTTGATAGGGCAATAAGGCAAGAAAAGGAAATTAAAGGAGTTCTAATTGGAAAAGAGGAAGTCAATCCATCCCTTTTTGCTAATGATATGATTGTTTACTTAAAGCATACTAAAAATTCCACCAGAAAACTCCTAGAAATGATTAAGAGCTTCAGTAAAGTGGCAGGATACAAAATTGACATAGAAAAATCAGTAGCCTTTCTTCACACCAACAACAAGCAACTGAAGAAGGAATTCAAGGAGAACTTCCCACTCACAATAGCCTCAAAAACAATAAAATACCTAGGAACAAACCTAACCAAAGACACCAAAGATCTCTACAACAAAAATTTTAAACCCTTGAAGAAGGAACTTGAAGACATCAGAAGATGGAAAAACCACCCATGCTCATGGATTGGGAAAATTAATATAAAAATGTCGATTCTACCCAAACTCTTGAATAGATTTAACACAATCCCAATTAAAATCCCCAAGAGTTTCTTCACAGGCTTGGAAAAAAAAGTTCTTAATTTCATTTGGAAAAACAAAAGACCTCGAATAGCCAAAGCAACCCTGAGTGAAAAGAGCAATATGGGGAGGATCTCTATACCAGACTTCAAACTATACTACAGGGCTATAGTCATAAAAACAGCCTGGTACTGGCACAAAAACAGACCTGTTGACAAATGGAACAAAACCGAAGATCCAAACCTGAGCACATACAATTTCAGCCATCTCATATTTGACAAGGGGGCCAAGAAACCACAATGGAGAAAAGACAGCATCTTCAGCAAGTGGTGTTGGCAAAACTGGATCACCACTTGTAGAAGAATGAAATTAAACCCCTACCTCTCGCCCTGTACAAAAGTCAACTCCAGATGGATTAAAGACCTCAACGTGAAACCCCAAACTCTGAAGGTGATAGAAGAAAAAGTTGGCAGCAGACTACAAGACATAGGCGTAGGAAAAGACTTCCTAAATCAGACAGCAGCTGCACAAGAATTAAGGTCGACAATTGACAAATGGGACCTCATCAAACTCAAAAGCTTCTGTACATCAAAAGAAACAATCAAGGAAGTGAAGAGAAATCCCACAGAGTGGGAGGAAACCTTCACTGCAGATACATCTGACAAAGCATTGATTTCCAGAATATATAAACTACTCAAAAAACAAAGAAAAAAGAAAACAAATGACCCACTCAATAGATGGAGCAAAGAACTGAACAGAGACTTCACAAGTGAGGAATTAGAGATGGCTGAGAAACATCTTAAGAAGTGTTCAACCTCACTAATAATTAAGGAAATGCAAATTAAAACCACTTTAAGATATCATCTTACTCCAATAAGACTGGCTAGGATCAAGAAAACAAATGATACCAAGTGCTGGAGAGGTTGTGGGGAAAGGGGAACACTCATCCACTTTTCTTGGGAATGTAAGTAAACTCATACAGCCACTATGGAAAGCAGTGTGGAGAACACCTTGGGAGACTTGGAATGAACTTGCCATCTGACCCAGCCATACCACTCCTGGGCATGTACCCACAAGACTCATCTTATTGCAGAAATACATGCACAGGCATGTTTATTACAGCTCTCTTCACGATAGCAAGGAGCTGGAACCAACCCAAGTGTCCCTCAACTGAAGAGTGGATAGAGAAAATGTGGTACATCTACACAATGGAGTTCTATGCAGTGGTAAAGAAAGATGACATCATGAGCTTTGCAGGAAAATGGCTGGAACTAGAAAATAACATGCTGAATGAAGTAACACAGTCCCAGAAAAACAATCGACAAATGGTATCCCTCATCTGTGGATGCTAGCACCAATTACCCAATTGTATGGCAAACTGAGCAATGTCAATGTGATCTGAAAAAAAACTGTGCTCTTATATTGTGAATCCGTTAAAAAATAATAAACAAATAATAAAAAAAGAAAGAATATGAATACATGCCTGAACTCTCAACAGTGAAACATCCTCATACAATAACGTGCAATGCACACAGAAGGGGACAAGTGGCTAAATTTTAGAGCATATTTGACAGCAGAGTGTGGTGGTTTGAATGAGACTCTCCCCCGTAGGCTTCAAGTATTCAAACATTTTGTCCCCAGTTGGTGATGCTGTTTTGGGGGGCGGGTCTTGGAAGGTGTGGCCATGCTGGAGGAAGTACGTCACTGGGGGCGGGCTTAGTGAGTTTAACAAGTCTTGCAGGCTCCAGCTGCTCTCTCTCTTTTTCTGCTTCTTGTGCTGGTTAGAAGATGTGAACCTTGGCTTTTTGCTCCAGCTACTGCCACCATGCATCCCGCCAAAATGGACTCAATTCCCTGGAACTGTCAATCATTAGCTCAAATAAACTCTTCCTTTTATAAGTTCCCTTGGTCATGGTGGTTTTATCACAGCAACAGAAAAATGACTAATACACCCTGTTAGGACTCCTATGTTAAATCTTGCTCATCTGCAGCTCAAGGACCACTGTGGAAGACAGGGTGTAAGAGAGTTTATTAGTCACTTTTCTGTTGCTGTGATAAAACCACCATGAGCAAGGGAATTTATAAAAGGAAGAGTTTATTTGAGCTTACGATTGATGGATTGACGATTCCAGGGAATCAGAGTCCATTGTAGAGGGAAGCATGGTGGCCGGGGCTGGAGCAGCAAGCGGAGGGTCACATCTCTCAATGAGCACAGGAAGCAGAGAGAGAGACTGGAGACCACAAGGCTTGTTAAACTCATTAAGCCTGCCCTCAATAACGTACTTCCTCCAGCAGGGAGGTATAAGAAGGTGGGCAGGGCATGAGCCAGAGGAGCAAGCCAGTAAACAGCATTCCTCCATGGCCTGTGCAGCTCCTGCCTCCAGGTTCTTGCCCAGAGTTCCTGCCTTGGGCTCCCTAAGTGATGAACTGTGACCTAGGAGATGTAAGCTGAATAAATCCTTTCCTCCCCAAGTTGGTGTCAGTCAGAGTGTTTTGTCACAGCAATGGAAGACAAACTAGAACAGAGAGGATGGAGCCAGGGTTGCTACTTGAACATAAGCAGAGTCTTCCAGTCCACTGAAAACTTCTTCATATGAATTTGCAACTATTAGGTCAAACTCCATCCCAAGATGGAGTCACTCCTGACCAACAGCATGGAGATCAAAACCCAAAAGCCAGCATGCCAGGAAACAGAAATGAACCCACCCTAGTTTCTCAATAACTTCCTGACTTCTGTTTTTACAATACAACTGCGATTATCTATTGCAGTCAATTTTCCATAGCAGCCAGCTGAAAAACAGGAAAAAAAAAAAAAAACACCTAATCACAACGCCCCCACAACTGAAACCCCTTCTCTTACAAAGACCCCTGCTATAGACGCACCTCTCTTTACTCAAAAATATAACTTTACCCCCAAAACTGAGCCTACTAGGACAGGGAGTTGCTAGTCTCTCTCCTGTGAGGACTGCCCTGCAGCTCATTCTCCTGATTAAATCTCTTCTTGCCTCAGAATGGTCTCATGGTCTTGGTCATTTTCCCGAAACTAACAGCAACAATTGTAACAGCATGCATAAATCCCATGCCAACTCAATCAGATAGAAACCCAGAATAGAAGGAGGGAATTGGGCAGCAGGCTCAAAATCTTACCAGAGAACAATTGGCAGCTGATTACTGATGGATGAGAGGGAGCAGATCTTCAAGGCAGTGCCTCTAGATTGGCTGACTAGCTACAGTGGATGACCTTGCACTGACCAACATGTGGTACAAATGCTTGACATAATGGGACTTAAAACGTATGACAGAATGAATGAAATCCAGTCGGGGGATATGGGGGGGCAGAGATGGGAGGGGGGTCTTAATCTGATTAACGTGTATTATAGGAGATGCACAAAAACTCAATAAAATATTTTAAAAAGAAATAAAATTTAAAAGAATGAATATGAAATAGTGTGGAGAAATCTTGCTGGACTGGGCCCTGTATGAAGGGAGTTATCTGTTAGGAAATGTTCTCTTTAGGACTATTAAAGACTTCCCTCTTTTGAGGCCTGAGAGTACAGAGTACTTACTTTTTGTTCTTTAAAAAGGCTGAGGGGTATTTTATGGCCCTCCTATCCTCTGTCAATTCCAGCACAAAGACTGATGCTACTGAACATGAGCTATGAAGACAAAGAAATTTATGTAAAAGCATATATATATATATATATATATTTAAGTAAGGTTAATATCTGAATTGCTTCTGAAGATGAACAAAGCCTTTAAATATTCATGGCAAAATTATTTGAGAGAATTGAAGCTATTGTAAATATTTAAGAAATAAGCCTATTAAAACTAATTAATACTAGAATCCACACACATTTCCTTTAATGTCATTGTCCAGAGTACACACTATAAGAGTCTTAGACAAAGATATTACAATTTAATCCTACATTAATTTATCCTTCAGTCCATTGATTTTTAGACACAGAGAGTGCTATTTAGGGTACAATAGACATTTGAGTTTTATGTTGAATTTAATATGTTGGAAGCAGGTCTCAAATAAGTACAGTGGTATAAATAGTCCATAAGGATAATTCCAAGTAAATGACTGAGAAATTTCAACCTATTATGAAGCACTGGTATTTAATAATATTTTAAATGATGATAAAATGTTGCGTATATTTCTCAATATCTTATAACCTATAATTTAATGATAAAATTATGAATTATCAGATTAAGAATGTCATTTATGTGTGGATTTTGTTCTACAACCACTAAAAGCTGTTCCTCCATCATTCTCCATAGCATAGATCCTGGAAAAATGGGACAGATTTATTGAAACCTTAGGTTAAGAAAATAATTTTTATATGAGTATTATGTCACTATAGTAAACAGAAATTAACAAACAGTAAAGCTAAAAATCTCAATGTTTAAAATGTATATGACAATTATTTTAGTTACTGTTATTGTTTGTTTTGGTTTTGTATTTTTGGAGACAGTTTCCCTATATCTCCAGATGGCCTGGAACTCACTATGTAGACCAGACTGGCCTCTATCTCACAGAAATCTGCCTGCCTTTACATTGCATGTACTGGAATTAATGGTGTGTACCATCACAAGAGGCACATAAGATTTCTTATGTGGGTGGAAGCCTCCAGCATTAGTGTCTCAAAATTTTTTGTGTGAAAGACCTTTGTTAATTCATGTATTTAAGAATGTCAAGGTCCTTTGCCTGAGTACTTTCAGTACCATTTGGGTGCTCCACATCTTGATAGCATTCAAGAACACAGAGTACACACAACAGGTATATTTAGGGACCTATCCTGATCATCAGTTTGTCTCATATTCTGCCAACCACAGCTCCAGGTACTTGGCTTCAAGGAAACAGAAATGTAGTCTGTGCACCCAGGGTCTGGAGGAGTATACAGCATTGACTCTGCATGTAGCAGTAATAAAATTATTTTTTTATTTGGCCTTATAGTAGCTTGTTTTTAGAACTCACTGCAGTTTTGCTTTTTAATTATTTTGTATTTATTCTTCAAGACACAGACTCACTCTGTAGCCCAGAGTGACCTAGAACTCATTCTGTAGCTAGGGAGGCTGTACAGACCTTCACTGATCAGAAATGTGTATACCTTTATTCAGCGTAAATAAAAAAAGGAAGGCCCTTCTAAACAGAGTGTGAACGCAAAGCCACCTGAGTTATGAAAATACAAAGGAATAAAAAAATTAAAAAGCAAAGCTAGAGAACAGTGAAAACACGAGGAAGGACCATGCGTGTTGAGCATGACACAGACAGTTTAGTGACTTACCAAAATTTAGAGATGATAATTAAATATTCTGTTGAGCACTGGGAACAAGAATCCTGCTAAGTGCTTTAACACTGACTAATGAGAGCCGTGATGTTTATTAGATCCCATACTAATACAAATCAGGTGATGACAATATGTGCACATCAGAAAACTCTATTTTTAAATAAATGCAAGGATTAAAGAAATGTCAGGTAATGTTGCTATTCATTGGTAATAAGTAATACAGAACAGTATTCCCTGTACTGTGAAACAGCTGGAAACATTCAAGTTGATTTTGGCTGTAATTCTGTTTTAACGTGTTTTTAAGAGTAAAACAAGGAAAATGAATTAGGTTTTCTTTTTAATTTTTATTTATGTGTTTGTGTGTATCTGTGTATATTACGTATCTGTACATGTGTGTGGTGGAGGTGGAAAAAGAGCTGTGGGATCTCCTGGAGCTCTTCCTGGGAGCTGAGCTCATTCATCCTGCTCTGACACTACCTTCTCCCACTTAAACACTTTTTCACAACAAATCTCCCTGCTCTGTTCTTGCCTTTTTGGTATGTGCAACTCAGTGAGTTTTACATAGTGTTGCTTGTGTGAGTATGGAAAGACGTTATTTACTGGAGTTATTAGTGGCTGCACCATTACAGAAAGTGGCACCCACCGTCACTGTCATCCTTAACTGTCTAGAGTTCTTCAGGGGAGAGGCAGACTCATGAGCCCTTCCAGCTCCCATTATGAAATGCTGACAGGTCCAGTCTCATGCAGGCCTTGTGCAGGTATCCATAGCTGCAGTGAGCTCATGAGTGCAATGTCCATGTCATGTTCAGAAGACATCCTTTGCAGCAAACCTCCTCATCTTCCAGCTTTAGCATGTGCCTTGGATAGCACAGTAGAGTCGATGCATTTTGGGCCAAGTACCCAGTTCTTTGTTATTCTCAGCATACAGAACAGTTATGAGTCTCTATTAACCACTGCTTGCTACAATATGAAGCATCTTGGATGAAGGCCAAAAATTAGCAATAATTTATTTAGAAGGCGTTTTGACCCTATGCATATTAAAAGAACAACAACAGAAAGACTGCATCAGAAAACTGACTGAAATGGTGAACCAGGAGGGGTGGGGGGGGGGAGAGGGACATGAGTCTATGTTCTATTAATGTATATTTAATTTAAAATTACATGGTATTTTACTTAAAAAAAAAAAAGAAAAATGATTGCAGTGGTTTACGCCTTTGGTTCTATGGTGTCCCTAGCCATCAGCTCTTGATTGGGTTCACAGCAGAAGGCATGCATTCACTCCTGTGCATAGGACCAGTAAAATAGTGATTGATTTGTTATCCCCAAACAGCTCTTGCCAACTTTTTCCAGGCTGGTCATTATTGCAAGGTTAATAATAGGGTAAGGGCTAGAGAGATGGCATAGCGGTTAAGAGCGCTGTCCGCTCTTGCAGAGGACCCGAGTTCGATCCCCAGCACCCACATGGTGGCTAAGAACCGTCTGTAACTCCAATTCCAGGAGAGCTCCAGTTCCAGGGGAATCCGACGCCCTCTTCTGACCTCTGCGGCATTGCACGATACGGGTGCACAGACTTGCATGCAGACAGTACATTCACACACATACAGAAATAAATAAAATTTTAAAAAATTAAAAAAAAATTGTAGGGTAAGACTTGATATTTTTTTCCTGTTGGCAGCTTACATAGAACTTTCTTGCATTCTGAAATCTAGCCATCAAGAAGGACACTTTCAGATTAGCACCATGTTGATTTCTTCATGTCCTGGGATCAAAGCATGTGTTGTCCTCAGCTACAGGAACTCACCGTCAAGAGAACTCACTCAAAGCAACGGCAATAGCTTATGTTGTTTTGAGGGCTTCTGGGGCTTCCAAGACCAATAGCTCATTTTTTGTGGGGTGTGTGTGTGTGTGTGTGTGTGTGTGTGTGTGTGTGGTGTCTGTTTGTTTGTGTAGGGTACATGCAAGTTAATGTGTGAATGAACATGCCTGTATGAGTGAATGCAGATCCCAAAGGAGGACATGTTTCTTTCTCTATTGTTCTCTGCCTTATTATCTTAAGACAGGTTCCCTGACTGAACAGAGACTTGCTATTTCAGCTATGTCAACTGGTCAACCAGCTCCTAGGAACCACATTTGTTTCCTTAATGCTGGGGTTTCATGTGCACTCATTCATGGATATTTTTATGAGTACTGGGGATTTTGATCTTATTTGCACAAAAGTAAGTCTTACTCATTGTGCAAGGTGCAGTATCTTTTTGTTATACCATGCAATAGCATGAAACACATCCTTGCTTCTCTCATTCTGTAATTTTCCACCCATTGACCAACACGTTTCTCTTTATTCCACTCTCACCATCCCCTGTAACCACAACACTACTTTCCATTCTCTAAGATCAAAGTTCTTACATTCATGTATGAGTGAGACGTGTACCTTCCCTGTGTCTGACTTACTGGGGTGAGGTGATATTTCACTGTGCTTTTGGTGTATGTTTTGTTGATGATAAATGTTGTTAAACATTTTTACATACCTCAGAATCATTACATGTCTTCTTTAGAGAAATATGTTCATCTATTGCTGATTTTTGAATTGGGTTGCTTTATGTTATTGAGTTTTGAAGTGTCTTTTGTAACAGTCCTTTGTTAGATGTATAGTTTGCAAATATTTCTCTAATTCCACTTTTAACTGTTCCATATACATTTAACATTTGTCCTTTATTTCTGTGAATACCATCATTGGTAGTTTGGTAATGCTTACATTGAGTTTTAGATTGCACATTTGTCCTTTATTTCTGTGAATACCATCATTGGTAGTTTGGTAATGCTTACATTGAGTTTTAGATTGCATTGGAAACTGTGAACTTTTTAATATTATTTTTTCATCTATGTTCGTAATTTTCATTGTAAGGATCTTTTACCTCTTTTACTGAACATATTCCTATGTATTGTTTTGGTAGCTATGGCAAATAGCATTGCTTTTCCTAAAACTTTGACAGCCTCTGTTGCAATTGTGATGTTTATTTTTTCTTGCCTCAGTGCTCTGGCTAGGATTTCCAGAACCAAGTTAAACAAAAACAGTGTAAGTGGGCATCCTTGCTTTACAGGTCCAGATTCTAGAAGATTTCAGCTTTTCTTCATGCAGTATAATAATAGATATTGGAGGGTTTGAGAGATGGCTCAGGTCCTGCTGAGCCAGTACCAAAATGGCAGCTAACAACTATCTGTAACTTAGTTCCAGGGGAATATGACAACCTCCTCAGAATTTGCACAATATCCTTGCACTTACATACATGCAGGCAATACACTCATGCACATAAAATAAAAACAATTTAAGAAATATTAGTTATTGGCTTATTATAAGTAGTCTGTATTATGCTGAAGTATCTTCCTTCTATAACCACTGGCTTAGTTATTTTTATCACACAACATTACTGAGTATCTTGGCAGCTATAATTTTGACCTTCATACTATAGATGTAGTTCATATGGACATAATTTATGTTAAACTGCTGCTATAGTTTGCTTTCTGTTTCTATGATAAAACAATAACCAAAACCAACATGGAGAGGAAAGAGTTTTTTTTTTTCCAGTTTACAGGTTACAGTCCATCAGAGAGGAAGCCAGGGCATGAGCTCAAGGAAAAACTTGGAGGCAGAAACTGAAGTGGGAGATCACGGAGGAATGCAATTTAGTGGCTTCTTCAGCTACTTTTCTTATACAGCCAAGACCTGCCATACACAGTGGAGTGAGCTCTACTATATCAATTAACAATTGGATGGCCAAAGGCCAATCCAATTGAGTCAATTCCTCAATTAATGTTCCCTCCTCACAGGAAACCATAGTCTGTGGCGAGTTGACAAAAAGTAACCAGTATAACTCCATTGCAGTCTAAGATGAATCCTACCTGGTTATGTGAAATAATTTTTCTAAGGTGACTTTCAATTGGTTTGCTAGTATTTTATTGTGAGAGTTTATCTGTGTTTATGAAGAATATTGATAGGTAGTCAGTTTTCCTCACTCCTTCTCCCCTTCTTCTTTTTCTCTTTTCATCCTCCACTTAGTCCATTAACTAGCCACAAATACTTGCATAGTCTCAGGGGTGCACTATGTCCTATGTCACAGCAGATGATACTATAGTTTAAAACATGAGTCTGCCTTGCTGGAATGTGGCCTTTTGCCAGGGCAACACTGCAGCCCTGCCTGTGAACACTGGTCTGATATCTGTTGGTAGAAAGAGGGTGGAAGGAGTGCCTTGGCCACCACGGGATGTATCTGCATCTTAACAATAAAGGTACCTGTACATTCTTCATGGAAAGGTGGTATGTGCCAGGTCTACACCAATATATGTGATGGTTGCCTCCTGTTCTGATGTTGTTGTTTTAGATTTATCTTCATTTTTTATTTATCTGTGTCTGAGAGACTGCAGGCATATGCACACATGTTCAAATACCTCTAGAATCCAGAAGAGAGTGTTAAGTCCCTGAAGCTGTGCTTACAGGCAGTTGTGAGCTACCATCTTGTTTTTTTATTAAAATATTATTTTATTCTTACTGAAGACAAAAACTAACCCGACTTTTTTAATCATTTATCATCCCATTTGACATGAACTTATTGATAATTGCCTTAAATATGTGAACGTATGCCCCCTATCTTCCTAATGGGAATTATCTAATAATTTTATGAGGATCTGATGGAGTTTTTATCAAAGCTCTTTTTTTTTTTGCAGCTAACAGCCCCTATCTTGTTTTACCTTTCTAGTTTTAACTGTAAAAAGAGCTCTAAGCTCTAAGCTCTCCAAAATTGTGATCCCTATTTCAAGTTCATCATTAATTTCAAGTTTTATTTATATATAAGATAATAAATAGAAGAAAGTAATTATAATTAGATTAAGAGAATACTGGACAAATAGGAAAATTGAAAAACAAAAGCTAAACCAGAAAGGAAATAATAATTATAGTCCTGAATTTTGCCAAATACAATAAGGACAAATTCATTTTTCTGTCTTTTTAATTTTTTAAATTTCATTTATTATGTTTTTCTGTGTATGAGTGTCTTCATGCAGGTTTGTGCACCCTGTTGTGCAATGCTACAGAGATCAGAAGAAGGTGTTGGACTCCCCTGGAACTGGAGTTAAAGACAGTTCTGGGGTGCTGGGGATCGAACCCAGGTCCTCTGCAAGAGCAGTTGGTGCTCTTAACCACTAGGCCATCTCTCTAGTCCATGTTTCTGTCATTTTGCAAGTTATTGTAGTTAATGGATTTCTGGATTTAAAATTATTAAAGGAGACATTCACTTTTGTAGAATTGTGAGTTCTAATGCTGGGCATGTTGGTGTGTGCCTTTAAACCTAGCACTTGGGAGACAGAGGCAGGCGGATCTTTGTGTGTTCAAGGCCAGCCTGGTCTACAAAGTGAATTCCAGGACAGCTGGGGCTACAGGGAGACCCAAAAAAACAAAGACAAAAGCAAAACAAAACAAAAAGAATTGTGAGTTTTAAAGCAGAGCATTCAGTGCTGAAGAAAGATAGTTGATGGACCATCAAGAGCATCACATGCACTTGTATTTTATTTATCTGTTGTTGTTGTTGTTGTTGTTGTTGTGATGGTGGTGGTGGTGGTGGTGTGTGTGTGTGTGTACAGGTGCATGTGTCTGGGGATATGTGTGCCACCCGATTGTGTTCCATTGGAGATAGTCACTTTGCTTTTTGACACAGAACTTACCAAGCATGCTAAGGTGACTGTATAGTAAGCTGCCTGACCTCAGCTCCCCAGTTCTGAGTGTACATTTTATACCAGCATTCTTTTGTTTGAACCTGGATTCTGGGGATGGAACTTGGAACCTGATGGTATCAAACTAACACTGTATTTTATACCAGCATTCTTTTGTTTGAACCTGGATTCTGGGGATGGAACTTGGAACCTGATGGTATCAAACTAACACTGTATTTTACAGAGCAAGCATTTAATGACTGAACTCTGTGCTTGCAGTCGGTTATCACATATATTCTGCTGGCCAGTTTCCTTTAACTTACTGAACACCCCAGAAACTTGTAGAAACACCTCCAAAGGAAATTAAGGAAAATATTAAGGGAAGATGAAATTCTTCATGATTTTAGGTTATTTAAAGTCCTAAAACTACATTTTTAAACAAGAGGCTAATTCATTCTGAAATTTCACAGGGAAATGATATTGTCTATTGTGCCTCTTAAGGGTTATTTTAAAGCAATTCTATTGTTTTTACAAAACTGTAGTCAAAATCATGATTAAATTGTTTTTTTGAGAAATAATGGCAATAAAATTAGTAATTAGTGGGGCTGGAGAGATGGCTTAGCGGTTAAGAGCACCGACCACTCTTACAGAGGACCCGGGTTCGATCCCTAGCACCCACATGGCAGCCGAGAACCGTCTGAAACTCCAATTCCAGGAGAACTCCAGTTCTAGGGGAATCCGACACCCTCTTCTGACCTCCGTGACATTGCACGACACGGGTGTACAAACTTGCATGCAGACAGTACATTCATACACATATAGAAATAAATAATAATAAAAAAAACCTTTAAAATTAGTAATTAGCGTTTTAGTTTTATATTCTATATTAACTTATTTAAATTTCTAGAACAAACACATCTAGATGAATTTATGATGTAAGATTTTTATTTTCTATATATGGCTTATGTGTGTGTGTGCATGTCTGTACAACATGTATATAATGGCATACTTGTAGACAGAAGACAGACTGAAGTGTTGGTCCTTGTCTTCAACTTCATTTGAGACAGGCTTGGAACACAAGGCTAGCTGGTTGGCTCATGAACTTCTGGCAATTCTCCTGGCTCTTTCTTGTTTAATAGGGGTTTGCTGGGATTTCAGCTTTTTCTCTGCTGTGTCTGGCTCCTATCTGGGATCTGGTCATCAGGTCATCACACTTTCATGACAAACACTTTACAGAATGAATAATCTTCACAGCTCAATGATCTCAGATTCATCTGTTTACTTTCTGCTCATTAAGACATTTCTGAAATGTTATATATTAAGCTTTTCTAATGATAAGGGAAAATTGTGGTTGTTTTGGAATATTCTATTCACTGTACATAAAAATGGGTCTATAGCATGCATTACTGTGAAACAAATAATTATAAGATCAGAGGTTAGGAGGTTATCTCAGCATTTCTTTTTATTTTATTACATTTACTTATTTATTGATTGTGTGTGGGGAGCAGTCAGAGGACAGGGCATGTGCCACACTGCATGTGTGGAGGTCAGAGGCCAACATAAGGTAATCAGTTTCCTCTCTTTACCACGTGGGATTAAATGTAGTTCACTTTTCCTGCTGAGCTGTCATGCCGACCCTCATCTTGCTTCCTTTTTGTATAATTTATATTGAAATTTTGTGTATTTCATATAAAACATCTTATCATCTTTATGTCCCCTCCTTTATCTGCATCCTCCCATAAACCACCTCTGCTGGATTTCACACATTATGTCATCTATGTTAAGGCATATGAAGCCAAGTTAGTGAACTCAGATGTCCCTCAATGCAAGTTCCTCCACAAGGGTCTACTCTGCCTATGTAGATTTTCTCCCTTAAAGAAAGATCAACTCTCCCTTACCCAGCAGTGATCTGTTGCCAATAGTTCTTTGGCTAAGGTTGAGGCCTACTGTCCATTTCCCCAGTTTTAAACTTGGCTTTTGTTTGCTTGAGTTTGCATGGATCTTGTTTGTGCATGCTGGCACTATTGTTATAGATTCATATAAGCAAGTTCCCAGGAGACTGTAAGACTCTCCAGATGATCATCCATCTCTTCCCCTGTTTTATAAACTTTCTGCCTCCTCTTCTGCAATCATCCTTGAGCCCTGGTTTGGTGGAATTTAATACAAGAGTCCTGTCCAGGGACTCACACTCCACACTTTGGCCATTTGCCTTTTGTGTTCATTGCCCTCGACTGCATGATGGAGCTTCACTGATGAGAGTGAAAAAATGCATTGGTATTATCTCTCGTTCCACAATGTTTTATGAGCCTTAGATGTAGAAGTTTTATTGTAGATTTTTTTCTATTACTTATTTATATTTTTTCATTTTTTAACAATAAGTAATAATTTGAGTACAAGCATCCTTCATGTAAAACCAATTTGCAAGCAGTTGTGCCCAAACCCACACAGCCCAAGGGTCCCACCATCCAGCTGGGGGGGCTTGTATGTACAATCAAGTTGATCAAATAAGTGTCCAGTCTATATTGCTGTAATTTCACCATTCACCCCAATCACAGCCCTTACATTCTACCATGCCCCTCTTCTGCAGATTGTTCCCTAGGCTTAGAAAAGGGGCACAGGTGGANCATTTGTTTTTATTTAAAATAGTATAATAATAACTTTAGGATTGGCACATACAAAATGTTCTCTGTATATTTTTCCTTGCTGTGCAGTAAACCTTTGTCGCATTTTCTTTTACTCTGTAGGATGATTATGATTTAACTTTAAAAAAACTAGGTTTGTTCCCAAGTTTTAACAACATTACACGTACCCAAAAACAATCTTTGCGTGAATTTGAGTGGATATTTTGATGAAAATCTGCACCTTGATTTCCCAGCCCTATTAGGCATGTCGGCATACAAAATTGATCTTTTTTGAGGAAACAACCATGGGTCAAATAAAAACCTAAAATAAAAAGTCCGGCTACCAAGATATATTATGAATCCTTTTTGTTCAAAAACTTTGCAATTCAAATCTTAAAACTAGATATTGGAAAAAAGAGTTGTATGTTCCCACAGGTCAAAAAATGTCACCAACTTAATGGGTGAGAAAGAAAAATTTTTACAGCTTTGGGCATTTGTTGTAGGATGTACCAGGGAAGTGCCAGCAGACAGGGTTGGGCCATTATGCCCCATTGACCAGGAGACAAGCCTTCAGACTGCTACCAAACCATCCATAAAACCGCTCTGTGGATCCTACCTTGTATACAAACTTTATTGAGTCCTACTGAAACCCAAAACCTTCTAGGTGCTACAAAGTTTTAATATAGAGGCTTTCTTACCTCCCCCGCCATGACCAAGGAGAAATATGATGATGCATGGATTAGCGTAGTTCTATAACTGTAAAATTGGTAGCCACACCGTCTGAAGGTAATCTCTTATAAACACCAGTAAAAACTGCCTTCTTTAAATGGACTATAGGGACTAGGAAATGTGAAAACGATTCTTCTCTCCATTACAAGAACCAAAAATATACTACTAAATGGTCCTCCTTAAATATGCACTAAGCAAAAAATGTAATTAATACAGGAAGATCTTTTCTGAATATCAAAAATGGATTATTTCACATAGGAAGGATGTGGGGCCCGGGGGGAAACCCAAGGCCCCCCCCCAAAAAAGGTAAATGCTTCTTTTGCCTGTAAACTGTGATACCTGCAAGAAGCGAGGTGGTAAGGCCCTGCTGGCGAAGACCTTACATTAACATGGGAAAAGGAGATTGAGACCAAAATGCAATGTGAAAACATGTTGGTCTTTGTTAATACAGGAGAGCGTTACTAAAGGCCACTAAAAAAAACCAATAAAGCAAAAATATCGGTCTCCTTGAGTTAAGCAAAGGGGGATCTATTCCCTATGTGTTAGCACAGCTAACATCCTCACTATGCCGGAATACTGGTGCATGTACTGCTGCCTGTGCATAAGTGGTAGCAGCTATGGCACCGTATATACCAAATATAATTTGGCTCCTATTAGCTCTCTCCTTGGAGGAAAAGGAAAATACCCCATGGCTGATGCTCATGCCACCATGCTACTTTCCTCTAGTGTTAGGAGGAGTTTATAAAACCACACCCAAAGCTAAAGACCTTGTCATATTTTCCAGAAAAAAAAACAACAACTTAATTTGTGGATAATAAACACAAACCAAACATCTGCTGTCTATTTACCAAAGGTAAACTTACCATACACCAAATTAGTACTGTTTAATACCTAAATAATCTAATTTTTTGTGCTTTCTTAGTAAAAATTTGAAAGGTTATTCCTGGGACAAACTGTCAGCCCATGAAAGGAAAACGCCAGAATTGACCCAAGTCGGTCCAAAAAACACAGCTCTAGAGAGAGGGGACTGTTTTGCTTCTCAATCAACCTGTGAAGAAGCTCTTGGGGATTTTGATTGGGATTGCATTAAATCTGTACATGAGTTTGGGTAGAATGGACATTTTTACTATATTTATTTTCCCAATCCATGAGCATGGGAGGTTTGTCCATCTTCTGATGTCTTCCTCAATTTCCTTCTTCAGAGGTTTAAAATTTTTGTTGTAGAGATCCTTGCTCTCTTTGGGTAGGTTTGTTCCTAGGTATTTTATTGTTTTTGAGGCTACTGTGAGTGGGAAGGTCTTCTGGTATTCCTTGTTCAGTTGCTTGTTGTTGGTGTAAAGAAAGGCTACTGATTATTCTAGATTTATTTTGTATCTTGCCACTTTACTGAAGCTCTTAATGATTTCTAGGAGTTTTCTTGTGAAGTTCTTAGCAACCCTTAGCAGACAATCATATCATCAGCAAAAAGGGATAGCGTGACTTCCTCTATTCCAATTAGAACTCATTTAATTTCCTTTTCTTGCCTTACTGCCCTAGCAAGGGTTTCAAGCACTATATTGAAAAGGAGTGGTGACAGGGGGCAGCCTTGCTGAGTTCCTACCTTTAAGGGGAATGCTTCTGGTATTTAAGTCCAATTTGGTAGTTGTTGATTAATATCAAGCTAAAATTGCCCCTACTGCATCAACGTCATTTGTTGTGCTAGTCATTGTGGATATTAGGCCCTAAATCTAGGGTTGGGCCATTGATTGATGAACATAGAAGCTTGCATAGTGCTCTCCAAAACTATGAGAGCTATCCTTCAGGGAGATGGCTTCCAGGTCAGTTCCAGCTCCATTGCTCCAAGTCCTGTGTATGAAGTATATCCTGTCTTCAGCAATAGATTCTTACCTTCCAGTTCTGGGAGTCAACCAAGGGTTGTGATAATAGCTTGTGTGATATGTGGTATCTCTTGGATTATCCTGGCCAATAACTAAATGGAGGTTTCTCCTGTCTGGCACTGTTTCTTGTTATAAAGCCTTCAGGTATACACATGGACTCATGTAGACTTATTATACGTCTAATTTTCAGTAGGCTTTAATCTAATGCATTTCCTTCTGTTTTTTAGGCATTATTTATCTCTCCCCTCTCCCTGTCTAACCTTCCCTCTTCCCTTAAAGTACTCTTATCTCCTCCATTTCAATTTTGACAATATCTGTCTCTTATTATCCTTCCTCTCTTGAGTTCCCTCTTCCCCCTTACCCTTATTCTGTGCATGTGCATAACATTCTCCCCCCCTCCCGTTAAGTAGCCCCTCCCCTTTTCCTCATTTCCTCCTTGGTAACACCTGTCTCCTACTGTTCATCTCTCTCAGGCTTCTTCTTTCCTTTTCCTTCCCTGGTTCCTTTCTATTTTCCTGGAACCTACAGTTACATCAGGATATATACTCACATAGAAGGATTTGGTGCTAGGATCCAAGAATGAGGGAGAGCATTCCTCATTTGTTTCTCACATGTTTCTTAAAGTTAACATGATTGCATTGTTGTGACACAATGGACTCTTAATGGACTGGTTTGGACTGCTTTTTTGTTGTGGCTCATGGATTTTCAAGATTTGCTAAGAATTATTGGTTTGTCCATGGTGGCTCCCAATTCTTACCCTTTGGGACTCTCAACTACACAGTCTGAACATATTGGGGAGTAGCAGCTCCTGTCCCCCAGAATAAGTGGAATAGGTGATTATGGGTGAGTTGCAGGCCTCTCAGTTAGCTCATCAGTACTGCTGAGGTGTCTTAGTTGTTACTCAGGCCAGACCTTATACAACAGGAGAGGATCTATGCTGGGGCATGAACTCCAGGGACCTGGATCATCCTAGGTCTTGTTGGAGGTTGGCTACAACACAGCTAAATGCATATGCTGTGAAATAATTGTGTAATTTTAGAACTCTAGCATTCTTAATAATGTCTAAAAGCACATGACATTCAGTGTACGTAACTATCTTCACACTTCATAATAATGCATTAAAACTTGTAATGGGAAATATACTCTGTAACTTTTATATATTCTCCTTAGATTTATGTGGAGAATTGACAGTGACAGAATTCTCCAGAGAAAATACTTTTCCATTAGGAACTTAGTTGAGAACAGCAATTCAATCTACATACCAAACAGTTTTCAGATGAAAGTGCATTTAGGTCATTACTAACCTATACTGTGGAGACGCTTAGGGGTGACAGGCTTCAATTAAAACCTTTTAATGGTTCTTCTTTTAAAGTTTTAAACTTTTGAATTTGACCAGAAAAAATGCACTCAATCAAAGAAAGAAAAAAGATAGTTACTTTCCACCAGGACCATTCTGTAGAGTGACACACCTTGGTTTTATGTGGGTGCTGAGAACCAAAGTGCAGGTCCTCAAGCCCTTTAACAACTGAGACATCTCAGCCTGACTCTATAGTGCTTTTACAAACTCAAACTGAACTGACTCTGCTGAAATAAAAAGAAGAAATATTAACATCATCACAGTTTAAAACCATATTGATAATTTATGGTTGGTTGTCATTGACTTGAAACCCAAATTGTTTTACTACATTTTCTACTAGCTCTGATTCAAAGCACAGTTGAAAGAAGGGCCTTGAATGAATTTGCAAGCAATCAAAGGCTCAAGTAATTTTGTATCATATTCCCTGTTCTTGCATTCATAATGATTTGGTGAAATATATGTCATTCTGAGTAAAGATCTACATCTTTTATGAGCTATGGAAGCTAAAAAAAAAACGAGATATTTGGCTTTTTCCTCCAATTCCCTTTTGGGGAGTAAGTTTACGTTTAAAGCTCCACTCTTAAAAATTAGAAAAGTGACTCTGGAGATAGAGGCAAGTGGATCTCTGTGAGTTCAAGGCCAGCCTGGTCTACATAGTGACTTCCAGGCCAACTGGGACTAAAGGGAGACTTTGTCTCAAAAATACCAAAAAAAATAGAAAAGTGGCTCCTAAAATTTAGGATTTAAGTTTCTTTGTACTACCTTGGTTCTACTGTCTGTATTATGATACACTAATTGTTACCTCAGCATTCTGAATGCTTGTATCCTGAGAAAAAAATATTACACTTCAATGCTCAAAACCTAGGAACACTAAGAAGCATTCTCCCATCTTCCTTACTATCCACAAGAATTTGGGGGGGGCAGTTCTTTTCTAAAACAGACGGAGAAGCCTCACATTACATTACATGTCCACAGTTATCGGCCAGTAGCCTGGTCCTACAAGTTTCTGCCAGGCTCTGAGCAGTCATCAAGCAAATAGGTATGAAGAATGTAATGGCTGAAGGATGTAGGTAAAAAGAAGCCATCTGTGGCTACACTGTGCTAAGTTACCCTCTTGTCTGTTCACACAGAAACCTGGCCCTAGGCAGGATTCACCTGCATTAATAAACCCGTGAGACCACCTTGGGATTACAGTTTCTCATAAGTACTTTACAGAACATGAGGCAGGGGGTCTGAAAGCAGGCCCTGAGATATGATGTCACCCTGGATATAAAAACGGAATGCTGTGGACAAATAAGCAGGTTATTTTCACCATCAGACAGGAACCTCTGGCCCTTACTATTGTGGATGTATTTTAGCCCATCAGGCTTAAGTGGTCTTTGCTAGCAGAATTTGGCTGGGGAAAATCAATCAGATGCCAGCCTGGGAAATCCAATGAGTGCCATCAGCACGATCACTGGTGTGTGGTGAGTGTGTGCCTGTGGGATTTAGGCTGTAGAGCGCTAAGCAAGTTGCAGCCTGGAGGATCTGGGAGTACTGATAGGGCACTGCCTGTTGTAGATGTCAGATGGGCTTGGGAAAGGTTAGCAACCTTTGGCCCTAAGGTTTAGGACAGCTGCTTGCAGCTGCCCTGTGTCTTTCTCCTTTTCCCTGTAATTCAGTGGATGAGGTTTGTGCATCAAATTCCAAGTGTGGCAGAGTGAGAACCGTCAGACAGATGAGGAAGAACATTGACCTCTGCACACATCAAGTCACAGCATTTGTGGTTACCTGCACATATAAGATCAAGCCAGTCAAAATTCTAGTGTGGATGGTGAAGTAGGCCACAACGTCCCACTGTGGCTGGAGGAGGTATTGGAAATCGATGGTCACTGGGGAAACTAAAGAAGCTCTCCTTTGGAGCAGGGCCACTAGTAAGCTGCCTATGACTTCCTGGAGGGCCCCACATCCATATGGCAGCACTAATTTGATTTAGGGGATTATTAATACCAAAATAAAAGGTGGCCCTGAAGTTGGCCTTGAGACTAAATGGGGGGCACTAGAGGGAGCTGGATGAAGGGAATGCTGATGGATATGATTAAATTGCACAAATGTATAGAGATTTTACTGAACAAATGAAATGATTACTTAAAAATGGGAAATTTCAGTAACTTTCTTGCATCCCAGAGATAGAAAATGATGAAGTTGGAGTCATGCTCAGCCTGTCTGACTGCATAGTCTGTGTTCTAAGCACTGGCTTTTGTCAGCAAGCAGGAGAGAAGAGACTGGAGACAAATGATGTGTCTGGTTTAGAAATGCTCCATCTTGAAAGGTAAGAACTGTGGACCTATATAAATTTGAGATTTAATTTCACTAACAAAATTATATCTGAAATGTATTATTGCTTAAATAAACATGGGTATAATAACACTTATTACACCTGCCAAGACAATCAAAAGATGCAGTGCTCATATTGTACCTATGAAAAGCTCAAATAAACTCTTCCTTTTATAAGTTCCTTGGTCATTGTGCTTTATCACAGCAACAGAAAAGTGACTAATACAACCTCCAAAGAAAATTAAGGAAAATATTAAGGGAAGATGAAATTCTTAATGATTTTAGGTTATTTAAAGTCCTAAAACTACATTTTTTAAAAATTTTATTTATTTCTGTATGTGTATGAATGTACTGCCTGCATGCAAGTTTGTGCACCGTATTATTATTCAGACAGCTTTTGAAATTAAAAAAAAAAAAAAACCTCAGATGTCAACTTTAAATTGTTCTTATGCGGCTACACTCCTCCAGAGTTGAGTGTTGGCCAGGCATCATAATTAAATTAAATCCTCCTTTAAAACTCCACATGGTTAAGTGAGTGGTCTCTCCACTGTAAATTTACAACATTTGGAGGCTCCTAACTACCATCACTCTGTTGGATCTAATGTTCTTTCCTTTTCCAGGGTCTAAAGCAAAAGCAAAAGTAAAACCTGGGACCTCAGAACTTTATACAATCTAGAATGGCAGTGGCCCCTTGGCTGGTCCTATTGGTCCAACCTCCCCTTTGGGTAAGGGGTCCGAGTATACCTTCAATCCCTGCACAGCGGAGGTTTAGGTTAAGGTCAGAAATAATGATTTCTGAGCAAAATGGAGTTTAACTGGCCCATCTAATATTCCATCTCTTATTAAGTTGGAAACCCAGTTAGGGATATTTACTACATTTCTGAAAATGCTCTAAAATTTTGGGTTTGAAACTAGTTTGCCATGACATTATGTTTAACCACAATATTTATTTTAGGGGACTGTTTAAATGTATAGGCTCATGTCTAATGCTAATGATTTACTTGATATCAAGTTGATTTATGAATAAGTCATCATGCAAGCTAAAGCTCTTAAATTATACTATGATCCTTGGTCCTTAAGAATATTCATTCATTTTAAGGAATGATTACTTTTGTTCTAGGGTGCAATTTATTTCTATGCATTATACATGTGGGGACATTTGTAAGGCCTACATGAAGCACCTCTAAGCATTCAAAGAGAATTGGTCATTCAAAACCTGCTCCCAGACTTGCAAGGACATCTCACAGTTTATACTAGTGTATTTGAGATAACTGTCCCATGTCATTACATAGGAAATAAATACTAATTACTTAGTAAATCTGCACAACTAAGGGTAAGTCTGTTTATGAATGCTATGTCTCATGATACTAAGAAAGGAAATAAGAAGATAAAAAATGTTAGAGAGATATTTCAATAAGGATTTATGTAAAGATGATGAGAAAGTTTATGCAAGCGATAAAAGTCTAAGGGAGTTTATTATGGAAGGGAAAAGGTGAGACTATATGAATAAGCTTAATTTTCTAAGGTTCAGTCAAATAGTTTAAGAAACAAAATGTATATCTGGTCAAGGTTTGTTTAAGAGTGTTCAGTTTTTGCCCAAGCTTTATATACACATCACATGGCACTTCAAGTTATAGTAAAAGGATAAGATATCTGTATTAATGTAACCAAAGCCATATACAAAAAACCTACATCCAATATCATCGTAAATGGAGAAAAGTTGGAATCATTCCCCTTAAAGGCAGGAACATGGAAAGGCTGTCCACTATCACCACTCCTCTTCAATATAGTGCTTGAAATGCTTGCTAGGGCAATAAGACAAGAAAGCAAAATTAAAAGAGTACTAATTGGAAAAGAGGAAGTAAAACTATCCCTTTTTGCAGATGATATCACAGTTTATCTAAGGGTTGCTAAAAATTCCACTAGAAAACTCTTGGAAATGATTAAAAGTTTCAGTAAAGTGGCGGGATACAAAAATAAACCTAGAAAAATCAGTAGCTTTCCTTTACACCAAAAATAAGCAACTGGAGAAGGAATATAAGGAGATCTTCCCAGTCACAATAGCCTCAAAAAATACCCAGGAATAAACTAACCATGACACCAAAGACCTCTACAACAAAAAATTTAAAACCCTGAAG
Source organism: Rhizomys pruinosus (assembly GCA_009823505.1). Lineage (NCBI taxonomy): Eukaryota > Metazoa > Chordata > Mammalia > Rodentia > Spalacidae > Rhizomys > Rhizomys pruinosus. The sequence continues at coordinate 1,492,032 of VZQC01006501.1, forward strand.
AAGGAGATTGAAAATGATATCAAAAGATGGAAAGACCTCCCATGCTCATGGATTGGAAAAATTAATGTAGTAAAATGTTCATTATATCCAAATTAATGTACAGATACAATGCAATCCCAATCAAAATCCCCATGAGCTTTTTCTTTTTTTTTTTTTTTAATTTTTTTTATTTTATTTCTGTATGTGTATGAATGTACTGTCTGCATGCAAGTTTGTGCACCCGTGTCGTGCAATGCCGCGGAGGTCAGAAGAGGGTGTCGGATTCCCCTGGAACTGGAGTTCTCCTGGAATTGGAGTTTCAGACGGCTCTCGGCCGCCATGTGGGTGCTGGGGATCGAACCCGGGTCCTCTGCAAGAGCGTCGGCGCTCCTAACCGCTAGGCCATCTCTCCAGCCCCCCCATGAGCTTTTTCACAGACATATTCCTCTTTCCCTTCTTCCCACCTCACCCCAGTTCATGCACTCTGCCATACCTATCCTGCATCTTTCTCTCAGTCTCTCCAAAGTTTTTCTCTGCAAAGGTTTATTGTCCTGGGCAGAATTCAACCACATGAGTCTGTTCTTTGACCCAGTCCTCATGCTGCTGTGATTTGCTCCCTACTGTATCACTCTAAAGTATGCCCATGTACATGTCATATATGTACCAGAATTATGTTCTCCAGGAGCAAATTGTATATTAATTCTGATTTATGTCCAGGAGTTCACATATTTTCCTTTTAATTTTATATTACTCTAAAATATGTATATATACCTTCTGTCCATATACATTAATTATCATGAAAGTAAGAGGTAAGTTAAATCTGGGGCTCATTACAAGATCCACATTATAACATCAACAGCTAATTTCAGATAGAAGGAAATATAACAATAATGATGCTTAGCTTCCCTTTCAATTGGAGGATTTGGTACTAGCATCCACAAATGAGGGAATCCATTCCCCATTTGTTTTTTGGAGAGTGTTGCTTCACTTAGCATAATGGCTTTGAGTTCCACCAATTTACCTGCAAAATTCATGATGTTATCTTTATCTCTGCAAAGAACTCCATTGTGTAGATGTACCACATTTCTGTTATCCACTTGTCAGTTCAGAGGCATTTGAGTTGGTTCCAACTCTTCACTATTGTGAAAAGAGCTGCAATAAACATGGATGTGCATATATCTTTGCAGTAAGATGAGTCTTGTGGGTATATATCCAGGAATGGTACAGCTGGGTCAGGTGGTAGGCCCAGTTTGAATCTTTTAAGGGTTCTCCACACTGCTTTCTGCAGTGGTTGTATTAGTTTACATTCCCACAACACTGGATGAGTGTTTCCCCTTACCCCACACTTCTCCAGCATTTGGTGGCTTTTATTTTCTTGATTTTACCAGTCTTATTAGAGTGAGATGCTACACTAGAATGGTTTTAATTTGCATTTCCTTAATTATTAATAATGTTGAACACGTTTTAAGATGTTTCTTAGCCATTTTTACTTCCTCGCTGGTGAGGTCTCTATTCAGCTATTTACTCCATCTTTTGAGTGAGTCATTTGTTTTCTTACATTTTTATTTTTTGAGTACTTTATATCCTCTGGATGTTAATGCTCTGTGCAGTGTATCACTGGTGAAGATTTCCTCCCACTCTGTGGGTTTTCTCTTCACTTCCTTTATTGTTTCCTTTGCTGTACAGAAGACTTTGAGTTTGATGAGGTCCCACTTGTCAGCTGTTGACCTTATTTCCTGCCCTGCCAATGTTTGATTTAGAAAGTCTTTTCCTACTCCTATGTCTTGTGGATTGCTACCAACTTTTTCTTCTATCACCTTCAGAATTTTGGATTTCATGTTGAGGTCTTTGATCCATTTGGAGTTGATTTTTGTACAGGTGAGAGGTAGGGATTTAATTTTATCTTCTATAAGTGGGGATCCAGTTTTGCCAGCACCATTTGCTGAAGATTCTACCTTTCCTCCAATGAGCTTTTCTGTCCCCTTTATCAAATACGAGGTGGCTGAAATTGTATGAACTCAAGTTTGGATCTTCAATTTTGTTACATAGGTCAATGGATCTGTTTGTGTGTCAGTACCAGGCTGCCTTTAGGACTACAGTCATGTAGTATAGCTTGAAGTCTGGTAAGGTGATCCCCCCTGTATTGCATTTTTTGATCAGGGTGGCTCTAGCTATTCTAGGTCTTTTTGTCTTTCCATATGAATTTAAGGATTTTGTTTTACAAGTCTGTGAAGAAACTCTTGGGGATTTTAATTGAGATTGCATTGAATCTGTGTAGTAATTTGGGTAGAACGGACATTTTTACTATGTTAATTTTTTCAATCCAGGAGCCTGGAGTTTTTTTCTATCTTTTGGTGTCATCTTCAATCTCCTTCTTCAGGGGTTTAAAATTTTTGTTGTAGAGATCTTTTGTGTCTGGTTAGGTTTATTCCCAGGTATTTATTTATTTATTTATTTATTTATTTATTTATTTATTTATTTATTTATTTTGAGGCTATTGTGAGTAAGAAAGTCTCCTTATATTTCTTTTTCAGTTTCTTGTTGTTGGAGTAAAGAGATGCTACTGATTTTTCTAGGTTAATTTTGTATTCTGCCACTCTACTGATACTCTTAATTGTTTCTAGGAGTTTCCTGATGGAATTTTTAGGATTCCTCAGATAAACTAACATCATCTGCAAAGAGGGATAGTTTGACTTCCTGTTTTCCAATTATTACTCCTTTAATTTCCCTTTCTTGTCTTATTGCCCTAGCAAGAATTTCTTTTTTTTTAAATTTTTTTATTTATTATTTTATTTGTATGAGTGTACTGTCTGCTTGTATGTAGGTGCACCCATGTCATGCAGTGCTGCAGAGGTCAGAAGAGGGTGTCAGATTCCCTTGGGACTGGAGTTAAAGACAGTCCCTAGCAACCATATGGGTGCTGGGAATTGAACCTGGGTCCTCTGCAAGAGCAGTCAGTGCTCTTAACCACTGAGTCATCTATCCAGGCCCTTTTATTTATTTTTAAAATTTTTTTCCTAGCAAGCTTTTCAAGCACTATATTGAAGAGGAGGGGTGGTAGGGTGCAGCCTTGCTGGGTTCCCACCTTTAAGGGGAATGGTTCTAATTTTTCTCCATTCAGGATGATGTTGGCTGCGGTTTGTTGCATGTGGCTTTGATTATATTTAGGAATGTTCCATTCAGTCCAATTCCCTCTAGAACTTTAAACATGAAGGGATGTTGGATGTTGTCAAATAGTTTTTCTGCATCAATTGAGATGATTGTGTGAGTTTTGTCTTTCAATCCATTTATGTGCCTTATGATATTTATTGATTTATGTATGTTGAACCATCCCTGCATCTCTGGTATGAATCCAACTTGATCATGATGGATGATCTTTTCAGTGTCTGTCTGTATGTGATTTTCAAGTATTTTGTTTAAAATTTTTGCATCTGTGTTCATTAATTAGATGGGTGTATAGTTTTCTTTTTTGCTGTGTCTTTGGCTAGTTTTGGTATTAGAGCGATGTTGGCTTCATAGAAGGAATTTGGGAGATTTCCCTCTGTTTGTATCTTTCTGAATAGTTTGAGTAGTAATGGTTGTAGGAACTCTTTAAATGTTTTATAGAATTCTGCTATGAAAACATCTGGGCTTGGGCTTTATTTTTAGTTGAGAGATATTTTTTATTACATCTTCAATTTCCTCAAGTTTTGGGTCTATTTAAGCTGTCAACTCATCGTGTTTAAGCTTTGTTGGTTCCCAGGGTTTCAGATATTCATCCATTTCTCTTAGATTTTCAAAATTAGTAGAGTATAGTTTTTTATGAATTCTCGTGTGATTGTCTGGATCTTTTCTTTATCTGTTGTGATATTTCCCTTTTCACATGAAGGCTATTAATTTGGAGTTGCTCTTTCTTTCTTTGGGTTAACTGGGCTAAGAATCAGCTTTTGGATTCATTGATTTTTTTGTATTGTTTTCTTTGTTTCTATTTCATTGATTTATGCTCTGATTTTTGTTATTTCATCCTGTCTGTTGAGTTTCCGGTCCATTTGTTGTCATCATTCAAGTATTTTTAGCCATAGTGTTAGATTGTTTATTTATTCCATATCTATTTTTTAATGTGGGCACTTAGGTCTATAAATTTCCCTATTAAGATTGCTTTTAAAGTATTCCACAGGTTTTGTTGTGTTTTATAATCTTTTTCGTTTAGTTCCATGAATACTTTTATTTCATTCTTTATTTCTTCCCTGATCCATTCATTATTCAGGATTGTGTTGTTTAGTTTCCTTGTGTTATTATAGCTAGTTGGGCTTATTCTGGTGTTAATAGTGAGTTTTATTGCACTGTGGTCTGATATAATGCCAGAAATAATTTCAATCCCTTTATATTTGTTGAAGTTTATTTTGTGTCCCAGTATATGGCTGATTTCGGAGGATTTTCATGGGGTGCTGAGTAGAAAGAATATTCTCTTGGTTCTGGGACCTGGACTACCACTCTGATAAAGGACATGGACAACAAACTCAAAGGAAGGCTGACAAATTTTTATTTCTGAATCTTAAGCTTATATATTTCTCACAGCTTGCAGAGGTTATCCAAGGACAATTTCTGTCTGACAGAAAGTTACTACAGCACAATGTTTACATGCTAGATGTAAGGAAAGCTTCAGGAGATAAACAGAATCCAAGGTTCAGCAGACCTAGCCATAAAAGTAAACAGGGAACATAGTGACATTGGGTTTCAGCAATAAAATGATTAATGATTTCTTGTGCTTACATTCCATGTGCAAACATTCAAAAGCAGGATCTCTGCCAACTCTCCAGGCTTCCTCCAAGCCTTAGCATTCAAGCACAAACATACAAGAGCTGGCCCTCTGCCACCTCTTGAGGCTTCCTCCAAACCTTTAGCATTCATCCAACAGGAATATTTTAACAATGTTGTATTGTCTTTTTTGTTTAATTTCATAAATAGTTTTATTTCATTCTTTTATTCTTCCCTGACCCGTTATTCAGGATTGTGTTGATTAATTTCCATGTGTTCTTATGACTAGTTGGGCTTATTTTGGTTTTAATATTGAGATTTATTGCACTGTGGTCTGATAGAATGCATGAAATAATTTCAATTCCTTTATATTTTTTGAGGTTTCTTTTGTGTCCCAGTATGTGGTGGATTTTGGAGAATGGTCCATGGGCTGCTGAGTAGAATGTATATTCTCTGGTGTTCAGGTGAAATATTTGGTAGATGTATGTGTGGTCCATTTGTTGTACTGTATTGTTCAGTTTCAATGTATCTCTATTTTTTTGTCCAGTTGATCTATCCAAAGGGGCTCAGTGAGGTATTGAAGTCCCCCACTATTAGTGTGTTGGGATTAAGTTTTGTCTTGTGGACCTGCAGAATTGAGTTTATATAGTTTGGTGCACCTGAGTTTGGTACATAAACATTTAGGATTGTGTTTTCCTGGTTAATTGTTCCTTTGATAAAAATGTAGTGGCCCTTGTTGTCTCTTCTGATTGATTTTACACTGAGGTCTATTTTGTCTATTATTAGAATAGCAACTCTTGCTTGCTTTTTGATACCATTTGCTTGGAATATTTTTTTTTCTATCCTTTTACTTTGAGTTAATGTCTGTCCTTGAGAGTGAGATGGGTTACTTGTAGGCAGCATATAGATGGAATATATAT
>VZQC01006501.1:1498667-1510234 GCA_009823505.1 Rhizomys pruinosus
TAATCTTGTACTTCTTTAAGTTTGTTCAGAATTGTGTTTCTGATATCTGTGTCCTGGGCCATCCCCAGGGGGATCCCACTGTAAGAATGTTCCACAGCATTGGTACAGCTTGGTGTGGGGTTATCCTGCACCTTTCCCATGTTGTCTCTTCTTCGTGGTCCTGGCATATGGGCTTCTCCTTGCCTGTATTCCAGTGCGAGTCCCAAATGCCTCTTCACTAGTCCCTTTCTGCTCTGAAGGTTATCCAAAGAATGCACTTGGACACTCCTTACTTCGGTAATCCCAGTTGGGGTGGGGTCTTTAGCCAGTGCCCCAGTACCTGTGCTTCAGGTGGTTTTGGGAGATCTCCCATATTCTATTTCCTAATCTATTCTCCCAGTCTATGTCTTTTGATTGGGCAGTTTAGACCATTAATAATTAAGGCCATTATTGAGAGATGTATGTTGCTTCTTTTCAACTTATTCTTGGTTTGTATTTTTGGTCTAAATATGTATTTACAAAGTTATGCTTTTATTAGTTTCTCTCTTTAGTTGGTTGGGGATAGTTGCTCCTTTCCTCTGTTCTTTGGATTGCTTCAAGTATTTTCTGAATTTTTTTGACATGTATTCCTCCATTTTCTTTATGTCATGAAATATTTTTCTTTCTCCTTCAACTATAATTGACATTTTTGCTGGGCATAGTGGTCTGGGTTGGCATCTAAAATCATTTAGCTGGAGAGATGGCCTAACCATTAATAGTGCTGGATACTCTGGCAGAGGACCTGGATTCTATCCCCAGCACCCACATGGCAGCTGAGAATTGTCTTTAAATCCAGTTCCAGGGGAATCTGACACCCTCTTCCTCTGACCTCCATGGCATTGCACGACAAGGTTGCCCCACAACTTACATGCAACCAGTACATTCATACACGTAAAAAATCAAATAAAAAATAAATCATTTGACAATGTGAATACTTTGGTCCCCATTCTTCTGGCTTTCATAGGTTGTCAAAACCTGCCTTACCAGGGTGCTGTGCTATTCCCACACCGTGATGGTCTCTGGAACTCTAATGGACTTTTAATGGATATTCTTATGGACATTTAATTCACCCTGTTCAGCTTTTGGTTCCCTGCCTAGAAAATGTACCAAACTACTCTCACCTTCACTTCTCCTTCACAGCCACCCATCAAGGACTTTGTACTCTCTATTACTATACTTTTGTGGGTCTTTTAGATAGACCCAATGAGCAGGGGATACCACAGTTGCCACCTCCTACTCCCCTTTTCAGCATGGAAGAAGTCAGAGCAGTCAGCACCCCAATTACCTCTTGGCAATTAGGGCAATTACTCAGAGGGTAATGTGATAAAAGTAGGAACAAAAAATTGGCTAGACAGTTTGGGGTCAAGAGCCCCCAAAAAGCCAGTTTCTTTCTCAGCTGAGAGCAGAAGACTTCCTGGATCTACCAGTAAACTTATCCTTCTGGTTGATCTGATTTGTGGTCCATCCTTAACTCACTTGTCAGATTTATTAACCAGTGGATAAATTCTATTAAACTCATGATGTTAAGGACCCAATACAACCCCCTCTTTAGCGGAGATCATTCCATCTTGGAAACACCAAATGTAGTTGACTCTTATGAACTTTCTTCAAGGATTTGAAGACCTCACAATGAGATAGGGGAATGAGATAGAGGATTATTGAGGTAGAGGATTATAAAAACTCAGGGACAGTGTTCTCAGACACCATTAAGCCATTTTTCCTTAGTCTTTCTAGGAATGATTGGTTTGTTTGCTTTGCTTGTTTCCCCTTGATAGGTTAACATCAACTGTTGCCTCTTGCTTTAGTAATTGGCTTGATGCTTTGTTCACTTCCCTTTGATTGCTATCTTTAACTGTGGTGTTAAACTCTGATTGCCTGGTGTACTTGATTTGTAACTTTAATTATGATGCTAAACTCTGATTGGTTGTTATATTTATAAATTGTCCTGTAACCCGCACCTTGTTTCCACAGTCTTCCCGAGTTGAGTGTCTGCCCGGCATCGTAATTAAATTAAAACCTCCTTTAAAACTAAAAAAAAAAAAAAATTGTTCTCATGCTAATATAGAAAGTAACTGATAACTTCTACTTGAAGCTTCTAGTACTCAACATAAGGCAAATTTGTGCAGTTGATTATTATTCAGAGGCAAGGAGAAGATCATATTTTAATTGTTGTTTATAATGATTTACAGAATGTAAATTTATTAATTACCAAAGAGTAGTCTGGATATTTATACAGTTCTGATTCTATCATGGCTAAGGCAATGTCCAAAGCATGGACGAAAGGAAATTAGCCTCACCCAAACTGCTCAGTTCCAGTTACACTAAGGAGTAGCCACTCATCTTCTGTCTTGTCTATCTTATTGGCTTGACTCTGTTTCAGATGGCAGAGAGTGTCACATTGAATTTCCATGTCAGATGGTAACACATCAATTAATTTATTTGGTAGTATGTTTTCTTTCCAAGTACTATGTGGAATTTGGACCAAGAAAGTAAGCCAGGCATCTGAACTGTGAAGCCGGATACATCTTAGGTATTAGTCAACACATAATTACATATTAACCATATTCTACTGTCTGTCCCAGTTTTTTTCCAAGGGGGTTCTGTAAATATACTCCAAGATAATGTTTAAATTTTTAGAAGTTTGTATCTTTTCTCTTTTAAATTCTCAAGGCATCTGTCTGAAATCATCTATAACCTAAAACCTTCAAGACAAGAGACTTAACTCATTGGTAAAGCACTTGCCTAGAATTGGCATAACATCAAGCACTACAAAACAGAAATAAGGGGCTGGAGAGATGGCCTAGTGGTTAAGAGCGCCGACCGCTCTTACAGAGGACCAGGGTTCAATACCCAGCACCCACATGGCGGCTGAGAACCGTCTGAAGCTCCAATTCCAGGAGAACTCCAGTTCCAGGGGAATCCGAGACACTCTTCTGAATTCCGCGGCGTTGCACGACACGGGTGCACAGACTTGCAGGCAGACAGTACATTCACACACATACAGAAATAAATAAAATTAATAAAAAACAAAAACCAGAAATAAACACAGCTTTCCCTGTGACCTTAGCAGGAAGTGAACTTATCATCTAAACAACAGAAAAATTATTCAAATATTAGGCATACTATGAACAGTGAAATCATGAAGGCATGTTTCAAAATGTCAAAACGTCATAGCTTTTCAACTGGATTTTAATCTTTTTTAAGACGGGGAATTTTTTTTTTTTTTTTGGTCTTTTTGAGACAGGGTCTCCCCGTAGCTCTGGCTGTCCTGGAACTTACTCTGTAGACCAGACTGGCCTCGAACTCGCAGAGATCCGCGTACCTCTGCCTCCCAAGTGCTAGGATTAAAGGCGTGCGCCACCACGCCCGGCATTTATTCATTTCTGTATGTGTATCAATGTACTGTCTGCATGCAAGTTTGTGCACCCGTGTTGTCAATGCCGCGGAGGTCAGAAGAGGGTCTCGGATTCCCCTGGAACTGGAGTTCTCCTGGAATTGGAGTTACAGACGGTTCTTAGCCGCCATGTGGGTGCTGGGGATCGAACCCGGGTCCTCTGCAAGAGCGTCGGTGCTCTTAACCGCTAGGCTATCTCTCCAGCCCTAATATAACATTTTTTATACTTTGAGAATTTCATAGTGGGGGGGGCTGGAAAGATGGCTTAGTTCTTAAGAGCAATGACTGCCCTGGGAGGAAAGTTGTATGTGACAGCATAAAATGGGTACACTTACATACCGGCCTACAACACTCATACACATAATAAAGAAATAAACTATATTAATATATTATTAAATGAAAAATCCATAAAAACGAAAAAATCACAAATTTATACAGAGTATTTGGATCACAGTCACCAGTACTCCTCTCCTAACAGCTCCCAGGTCCACCTCCACCCTCTCTCTCCCTCCCAGTTATATGTCCTTTTCTATTTTTAATATCCAAATGAGTCTAATTTGTGTTGTCCATACTCATTGGTGTTGGGTAATGCACTGGAGCATGGTAAACTTACCAGGGGCCATGACCTTAAAGAAAATTGACTCTCTCTGCCACAGAAGTTGTCAACTACCAATAGCTCCTCACCAGATGTGGGGAATTCTGAGCCCCTCCCTTTCATGCTAGAATGTGGATTGGCTTGATCTTGTGCACGGCATGTGTAGGTAATTACAGCAGCTGGGAGATCATGAGAACAGTGGTCCTGTCATGACTAGAAAGCACGGTTTTGCTCTGTTCCTCCTTGACCTCTGGCTCTTACCATCTTTTGGCTCCCTTTTCCACAATAATCCCTGAACCTCCTGGGGGAAGGAAAATATTGTAAATATGCCAAACTTATGGCTTAGCGCTCCATAGACCCTCTCTGCACTTTGACCAATTGTGGATTTCTCTGTTAAACATCATCCATTGCACAAAGAAAAGGAGCTGTACTAATCTATGTGTTTAGAGATACAAATGTACAGGGCAGATTGATACTATATACATTTAGCAAAATTATAGACATTCATACATGGGAGTGTGCTAACTCACTAGCCATGTATTCTTGACCAAATTCACCACACGAAGCATGTGTTTCCTCCTATAGACCTGGCCTTAAATCTGATCAGAAATCAATGAGCTAATCCCCCTACCTCCCTTAACATTCATGTCACTATTGTACCCATGGGCTTATTTGGCCAGCTGTCTTCATAGCTGGGTAAGACTGTTGATGTCCCTTTTCCTGCAGCATCCTGAAAAAGTACATTCTTGTCCTATGAAAGCTATCCAATAGTGCAATAGGGAGGAAACTTCCTAGTCAGCACCAACCTGGATTTTCTGCATCTAGGACAGGAAAATTTTATGCAGATTTTAAAACCATGGAATAGATAATCTAATGTCTTATTTAATAGAGACTTATGATTGATCAATATGAGCAATAAATTTGTCACTCTTTTGAGTAGTTCCTTCATAGAGATTTCACTCTGGGGTTCTTTGGTTGAAATAGAAATAGATTCAAGTGAAAGAAAAGCTACAAGAAAGATAGGACAACAGAAGCTCTGGAGCCTGACATCCTCTTCAGGAAGATTAATCTCAGGATTCATTTTTGTTGTATAATATTCTTATGCCACTCACTCAAGGTTTAAAATTTTATGACACTGGGTATAATGGGCCTAGTTGAGAACATGAGACCTTTGCTTTCATTATTTTTTTTGTCAGAATGACATGCCATTCCCACAAAGAAAGCTTAGAAATAGACTCTCCTGAAACTGGAGTACAGGGTGGAACAGAATGAACAGCAGATGGGTGGACATGCCCACTACATTTCCAGGCTGTCATTATCTCCTGGAAGATGATAATTGTGAGTTAAAGGGAAATGTTTCCAGCTAGAAGGTAAATTCCCATGGCAGCAGGCAGCTACAGCTCAACTCTACAATTGTTAGAAAAATACTCACATGAAATGTTTTATGGACTGACCCATTGAATTCTTTTTTAAAAATATATTTAAACAGGAAACAAAGATAATATTGAATTTTCCCATAAACTTTGTTTTCTTATTTACAGTGTTACATTGTAAATAACATTCCATTATACACAAGTTAAAACTGTGCCTTACTAAACATTCTCTTTACATATTCTTTCATAATTTAGTACATACAGCTCTAAGCTATGCAATATTTAAGCTTAGAAAAGCTGAGGAAAGAAGTACAAACTTTATCAATAAGACTATTATTTTGAAAGGTTCTGACCTTAATTCTCTGCTAGACTGTTTCACTGAAACCATTCACTGTTAAAGGAAAAATGCCCCAGATGAGGATGAGAACTACAGTTTAAGTTACCACACCAGCCACTTAAAGTGACTGAAAATAAAAACATTGTATTACTATTTACTGTTATTAAATGGAGCATAATCACTGTCAAGTCATTTAAACAAGCAGATTCACTCTTCAGTTAAGACACATTAATCAAACACAATTGATACCATTTATGAAATAAAAGCTTCTGCAACTTCAGGATTTACTTGTAAACAGTTAATGCACACATTTCGTAAAGATGATTTGATCATTCCCAGTCACAGGTTACACATGAGGAGATTCTATCCCATCAGCAAGAAGCAAGCACACATACTGCACACCCACGCACACCCACACATGTTCCTGTTCACCTGCTAAAGGCCAGTCTGTTACCCAGCACTAACTATAGCAGCACTTGTGTCCTAAGCGATGCCTGAGGTTGCAATAGGAATTAAAAAGGAGAATAAAACACTCAACTTCAGTTAAATATCCAAAAGCTCAGGTTCTGAAATGCCTCTCAGAGACTTCACAGTCAGCCTGGAGGGTCAGTTCACTGGGCTCTGCAGGCAGCAAACCCCACCTTTGATTGCAACAGACTGTCCTGCCACAGCACCAGGAGGGAGACTTGAAATGTGAGTCTTGGCTTTCCCATTCTGAGCTGACATATATCCAACACACTTGCTCTCCGTAGTGTGGCACCACAGAAATTCCACTAGAAGTGTCAGCTTATTTTGGGGGTAGTCAGACTCTACAGAACACCTACATGACTGGAGAACAATCACTCCACCGAGCACACCATCTTCACTGGAGAGGAAAGGCGAACTGATAAACTTGTTTTGCATAGGCTTCAACAGAGCTTGGTGAGCATCTTCAGCTTGTAAAGCATGTGAACATTCTCTAGCCGTCATATAGCCCATTTTACTGGACACCTGAGTATACGATCCACAGTTCCCGAGGGTACTCGCTTGGGGTGGAGTAGGGGGGGGGGGGGGCAGGCGGGGGGTGCGGGGGGGTGATGGTGGGGGGGGGGGGGGAGGGGGCAGGGGGGGGGGGGGGGGGGGGGGGGGTTGGGTGTCGGTCGTTGGGGGGGTGGGGTGGTTGGGTGTGGTGCGGGTCCGGGGTGGGGGGGGGGTGGTTGGGTGGGGGGGTGGGGGGGTGGGTGTGTGGGGGGGGGGGGGGGTGGGTGGTGTGTTGGGGGGGGGGGGGGGGGAGTGTGTGCGTGTGGTGGGGGGGGTGGGGTGTGGTGGGAGGGGGGGAAGGGAAAAAAAAGGGGGGGGGTGGTGGGGGTGTGGGGGGGGGTTGGTAGGGGGGGTGTGGGGGGTGGGGGTGGGGGGTGGGGGGTGGGGGGTGGTGGGTTGGGTGGGTTGGGTGGGGTGTGGGGGGGTTGGTGGGGTTTGCTGAGGAGGCTCCAGTATTTTCAGCCCAGCAGCCATATCCATAAAGAGCAGCCTGCCCAACTCTCCCTGGATGTTTCAAGGCCAAGCCTCCACTGGAAACAGCAGCAGCAACATTCCCTTCAGAGTCCACAGCCACAGCATCTACCGTGTCCAAAGTGCCTGAGTCATTTTCCTTTTCACTTGATTGTCTTCGTTTCTTGAGTTGGATGAAATCTGTTTCCACCCTTTGTGCTAGTTCTAGTTTTCTCTTGTTCCTTTTAAATGCAGCTAAACTGGATCTTGTGGTCATGATGCTAGGAGGGCAGGAGGGTATGCCGGATCCATTGCCCATCTGTAGGCTCCTTCTCCAACTAAAAAGCAGGGAGGAATTATGTCTGCAGAAAGCTTGCCCTTTTGTCCTTCACATGAGAGTCTGTTTGCAACTGAGACTGGATTCTTGATTCCCCTCAGTACTCCAACTGCTCCAAAATTTAAGGACTTTCCATCCATTATACTGGCATCACACTCAATTTCCCCTAAAAGATTTAGATTAGAACCCATTCCTGCATTTGTAAATGGAGAATCCTCGAGTTCCACTAGAGCTGCAGTCACTGCATCTGTCGCAAGAGCACCAGCCTGTAGTTTTTCAATTGCCTTCTGACAAGCTCATTTGCATACATATTTATATTCCTTGGCTTTGGATTCAGAATGATAACCTGCACCTGCATGTACCAGAACAAAGCTGCCTCATTTCTCCTTACAGGACTTCATTGTTTCTAATTCCTTGATTGTTACTTTAACAGCAGACACCTGAGGTGATCTGGAAGGAAGTCCTTCTCTGGAACTCATCCCCTTATCCATGGTCATTCTCCAAGGTTAGCATCTTCTCTTAGGAAAAGAGCATACTTCTATCCAAAACCAACTACATAAGATGAATTACCAGGATTTCCTGAGAAGGTGGTATATTAGTCACTTTTCTGATGCTGTGATAAAACAACCATGATCAAGTGAACTTATAAAAGGAAGAGTTTATTTGAGCTTACAATTGACAGTTCCAAGGGATCAGAGTCCATTATGGCAGGAGGCATGGTGGCCAGGGCTGGAGCAGCAAGCCGAGGGTCACATCTTGCATGAGCGCAGGAAGCAGAGAGAGAGAAGAGAGACTGGAGACCTGCAGGCTTGTTGAACTCACTAAGCCACCCCAATGGACAATTCCTCCGCACAGCCACACCTTCAAGACTTCCAGCAACTGTGACCACCAACTGGAGACAAAATGTCTGAATACTTAAAACCTATGGGGGACACTCTCATTCAACACACCACATTCCACTCCCTGGCCCCATAGGCTCATGACCATATAAAATGCAAAATGCATTTAGTCTAACCTTAAAAGTCCCCATAGTCTTTCCAACGTCTCAATTTTATTCAAAAGTCTATAGTCCAAATCTTTCTGAGACACAGGTCAATCACTTAACTGTAAGCTCCTGTAAAATCAAAAGGTGAATTACATAATTCCAACATACAGTGGAACCTTATACACATTCCCATTCCAAAAGGGAGGAATAGAGGCATAGTGAGGAAATACTGGACCAAAACAAGACTGAAAATCAGCAGGGCCAAACACCAGGTCCAGTAGCTCCATGTGTGACTTCTGGGACTTGACTTCCAAAGGGCTTAGATGGCTCAGCTCTTCCAGCTTTGCTTGCAAATGTATCTTTTCCTTAGGTTGGTACCATTCCCTGTATGCAGCTCTCCTTGGCAAATATCTCACAGCTCTGGCACCTTGAATGTCTTCTTGGGGTCTCCACTGCCAACCAGGCTTCGAATTCACAGCTTCACGCAGTGGTCTTTCAGGACCTTCTTTATTCAGGGATGCCCATGCTGCACTCTGCCTGGCCTCAGCGGCTCTCTGAAACTGCAGAGGAAGAACTGATGACTCCTTCACTCTTGCATCCTTCATGCCTCTAAAGCCAGCACCATGTGAATGAAACTGCCAAGTTTGGCTGCAAGTTTGGGATGACCCTATCCTACTTCAACCACATTCAAAATTTTTCTCTCCCTTTCAGTATTTTCCTTTCAAATGTTGGAGGTTTAACTGGGTATGGGTCTTGCCCTGAAGGTACGGTTTCTGTTGTTTACTTGTAAATCTTGAGGCCTCTCTTAATCACTTTAAATCTCACTTTTTCCATTGTTTATTGTTAAGTAGTAGGCCTCTCTTTAATCACTTTAATCTCCTTATCAAAGGAATCATCTTCACATGCCTTGGCCCACCTTTAATCTTCCTAGTGCACTTTTCAGATCAAACTTACATTCTGCATTTCTTTCTGCCCCATCTGCCTTTTTTTTACGGTAGATCTGCACAATATTCACCATTAATAGCTAGGCCACCATTTCTACATTAGACTGTCTTGAAATATCCTCTCCCAAAGAATTAGTCCATTGCTTTTCAACTTAGCATCAGGCAAGCATTTGGGCTGTGGGCAAACTGCTGGCCAGACTCTTTGCCAAAATATCCCAGTTGCTGTCCTAAGTCTTATTTTCCTCTCAGACTACATTTTTTGCAGAAATGCTTTCTTCTAGGCTTCTACTAGAATGACCTATTAACCTCTGCTTACAGTAGTCAACAGCTTTTCTAGCCCAAGGTTCCAAATTCTTCCACATTTCTCCAACATCCACCTGGTCAGGTTCTTCACAGCCAACAGCCCACTCTCTGGTACCACATAACTGTATTTGTCACTTTTCTTTGCTGTGATAAAACCACCATGACCAAGTGAAATGTTTTTTTCTTTTTGAGACAGGGTCTCCCTATAGCCCAGCTGGCCTGGAACTCACTCTGTGACCCCAGGCTGGCCTTTGAACCCATAGAGATCCACCTGCTCGCCCTGGTCAAGTGCTAGGATTAAAGATGTATGCCACCACACCCCAGCTGACCAAGGAACTTATTAAAGGAAGAGTTTATTTGAGCTTACAATTGATGGGTTCCAGGGAATCAGAATCCATTGTGGCGGAAGCATGTGGGGCCAGGGCTGGAGTAGCAGCCGCAGGTTCACATCTCACATGAGCACAGAGGAGCAAGAGAGAGATGGAGTTGAGAGAGGAGAGGAAGACTGAGATCTGCAAGGAGTTGTGAACTCACTAAGACCAACCCCCAATGACAATCTTCATCCAGCACGGCCACACATCTTCTAAGGCTTCCAGAACCAGTGCCACCAACTGGAGACAAAATGTCAAAATACTATGTAAGCCTATGGGGGCATAACTCATTCAAAACCACCACAGGTGGTAAAAATGTTCTAGAATATATTAATAGCCGTGAGAAGTAATAAAATACTGTGTCAGCACTGAGCCTTCTCGGCAACCCGAATTGTTTATAAAAAGTTAAAGATGGGGTCACAGGCCACAGAGTGGAGTGCTGGGGAGGAACTCGTCCTGCAGAGCAGTCAATCGTCCTTAACCATCGTAGGCCAGCTCCCAGCCCCCCTTATAAAGGGTGTAAACCCAAAGAAATGGAGAAGAATCCTGGAATCAGGGGAGGACCGAAGGGTTCAAACCAAGAAGGAGAGTCAAGAAGTAAATAGACGTCAGAACGTGATGAGGAAATTGAAAATAGGAAGACAAAACTCCTCTCCCTCCCCCAAAATAACACCCCAGCTACCCCAAGCTAGAGGAAAAAAGAAAACCGTATACCCATATCCTTAATGAGTAAATATGCCAAAAAAATCCTTGCAAATTGCAAACAGGCACACATCAAAAAGGTACATGCAGATGCAGGACATGTATGAGCAGAATGCATAATTTTGAGTTTGGGGGGCAGAGGGACGTGAATTGTCTAAATTGACTGGAAAAGATGGCGAATAACAAAAAACACAATAAAACTATTAGATTAAAAAATACAAACCCTATCAAGTTGGTTTTTTCCAAGAGATGCAGGGATGAATTCAACATACATAAATCAATTAATGTCATAAATTTATATAAACATGACTCAAGGTAACACACATGGTCACTCATTTGAGTAGAAATGCTTTTGATAAAATTACAACATGCATTTCGTTAAAGTCCTAGAGGGAATTGGACTGGAGGAAACACCATAATTAAAAACTACATACAATAAACCCCACAGCAACCTAATCTAATGAAGAAAAATCTAGACAGGCATTCCTTAAAGTCATGACCCAGAAAACGTTTCCCACTATCTCCCCTCATTTTAAATATAGTGTTTGAAACTCTTGTTAGAGAGAATAAGACAGAAAAGGAAATTAACAGGAATACTAATGGAAAGAGGTCAAATCTATCGCTTATATGCAGATACTGATCTTATTATATCTTAAGGACCCCAAAAGTCACAGAAAACTCCTAGAAATAATTAACAGTTTCAGTAAAGTTGCAGGTCCAAAGTAATATACACACACA
>VZQC01006504.1:0-52467 GCA_009823505.1 Rhizomys pruinosus
GTATGAAATACACAAAGCATCAATAAAAAAAAGAGGAGGTCAGAAGAGGATGTCAGATTCCCCTGGAACTGGAGTTAAAGACAGCTCTCAGCCGCCATGTGAGTGCTGGAGATTGAACCTGGGTCCTCTGCAAGAGCAGTCGGCGCTCTTAACCGCTAGGCCATCTCTCCAGCCCCTTCTCTGCTATTTTATTAGAACAACCTGTGTTGTCTCATGATAAGGAAGCTCCCTATGTCACTACTCACATGGCTACTGTAAAAGTTCAATTATTCTTCTTTGTCCCTTTTTATGTACTCCACCCAAGTTTGGTTTTCAAAAAAAGAAATCCCTTCCTAAATAAGTAAGCTAAAACTAAAAACAATCTCCATATCTAGGGGTGTGTGTGTATGTGTGTGTGTGTGTGTGTGTGTGTGTGTGTGTGTGGCAATTGCATTTCCATTTGTTTACATATAGGGCAGCATTGATTTGTAATCAATAATTCTACTTACATTTTTAATTTTTTTGAAGTAGCATTTTGTGATGTTCAGACATAGACTGCATCCTCATTTCCAGTAGGTGTGACTGTTTTATTGAATTCTAAATATATATTAAATGCATTATTAACTGAATTTGTTGATGGTATGTGTGTCACTACTGCTTTGGCCTTTGAGAAGTGTAATCTCTCTACTAAGCAAGATACTGACTACTTAAGGAACACATGCTTTGTATCAAATCTTAAAATTAAATCAGCACTCCGTGTTGAAGTTTTCCACATCCATCTTAGATATTGGCATGAGAGTACTGCCCATTTTTATTTCCCTTTGAAGGACAGGTTTCTTACTACTAAGTCCTTCACATATTCTGGACTTTGTGGACTATCTTACAGAAATTACCCAAAATGCAAAGTCTTCCCAGATGTTCCAAATTTTATATTTATATTTGTCTTTTTTCACAAAAATGAATTTGGTAGATAGGAGAATGAAATAAATAAACTTAACTTTCTGTCTCATATTGGAAGTTTGGTGTAGTATATTGACTACCATATAATATGTTAAAAATTTACTCACTGCAATTAAGCTATGGAGAAAATATGATATATTTCATATAATCATGCTCCTAGTTCTAGAGACAGTGTTAGGATCAATAAGAGAGAAGAAAGCTCCCAGACTGTAATTCTTTCAGGGACTATTATAGAATGACTTTTCCCAGGTGGGAGGAGCAAGTATTTCATTAATTCAAAGTTTAGCTATATATCAAAAGTGCTTTCTGCCTCTTCAATGAGTTTCTGGTTTCTGTGCCTCCATTCCATTTGAAAATTCGATATTAAAATGGAAGCTATTGTGCAGAATTTTGTGGGAATTGGATTAGTACATTTTAAGTGATTGAGACATGGGTTGGCATACAGTGAATGCTTTTCACCATAAAAACAAAATCGCTGTTATCATGGCATCAGGAATGAAGCAGACTGCTGTCCATGCACCATTTACTGATTGAATGCTTGGAGTAATTGGGTCTGTCTTTTCAGCCTGTGCATGTACTGTCTTTTCAGCCTGTGCATGTATGTTTCTGAGGCTGGTCTAATACTCTTGTTCTAGTTCTTTTTAATAAGAAAAAAAAAAAAAACAGAGTTACCTTTAGAGAAGTCAGCTGTCTTTGCAACTCAACTGGCATCCAACCCTTGCAAGAGTTGCTGTGTTCACTACTATGATGACCATTAGCAGTGTCTAAATGTTGTGTCATGTCATTCTCATGGTGACAGGATCTTAGATGAGCTAGAAACTTGAAGAACCATTTCATTTCAATCTTCTGTCCTGCCATTTAAATTTAAGATATTATATTTTGCAACATACATGCTTTAATTTATATAGTTTATAAAAGAGATTTTAAGGGGCTGGAGAGATGGCCTAGCGATTAAGAGCGCCGACCACTCTTACAGAGGACCTGGGTTCGATCCCTAGCACCCACATGGCGGCTGAGAACCGTCTGAAACTCCAATTCCAGGAGAACTCCAGTTCCAGGGGAATCCGAGACTCTCTTCTGACCTCCGAGGCGTTGCATGACACGGGTGCACAGACTTGCATGCAGACAGTACATTCATACACATACAGAAATAAATAAAAATTAATAAAAAAAAGATTTTAAAAATAGAAGTCTAGGTTCCCAATTGTCATTTATCTTTTAAAATTTTCTAATTACATTAAGAAATTCAACTATTACCAAAATAATCATTAGAGATGAATTTTGTCATGCAATATCATATCCATTCCTCATTACCATTATGAATGAAGAAGGAACAAAGGCTAATTTCAGGTGCCAAATGGGTACCACAAGTATTGCAGTGATTTAGCACAGACTCCAGTTAGGACATAGCAGCTCTTAATGACTATGTGGTGATTATAGCAGTCATAGTGAATCTGGGTGAATTGCATACTGTGTCAGATCTTCCATTTGTGTTTTGTCTATACTCAGAGCCTTCTAATTTTTCTGTTAAACTTGGTAGCTGCTTAGTAATGGCTGCTGGCAGCCAAGAGTGGGATTTACAATTAACTTCTTGCTGGAAAAAGTGGTATGATTAACTTTGAGGCCATTCAATGAGTTCTTAAGGAAGCATCAGAATGAAAAGCATTCCTAACCTTCAGATGCAAAGTACACTCATCTATTGATATCTGTGTAAAAGCTTGGGCCTGGACCCAGAAACTAAGGGTTAAGAAAGTCTTGTTCTGCTTTTGAGTGGATCCAGAATCAGGATGGCACCTTTTTGCATGTGAGAATGGAATAGCACAAAATAATCCTAGGAAGAGTGCATTTCAGTTAGAAGTTTTGCGGCATTGTAGAATTTGAGTTCTTTGAATATTTAATACTTGTTTATGTAAATTGGGAGATTAACCATAATTTTTGGCTCTTACCTAAGTCAATAGTAGGTTGCACAATAAAGTGTGCTCTCCCCTTCTCCAACCTAAAAGATTAATTTGAGCTACATTGTGTGTTGATCATAGAGATCACTGAGACCTTTGGTATTAAGAATATGTTTCAGGGGAAATACACTGTCCTTAAGCTTAGTGGTAGCATACGAGCTTGTCATTTAGTCTGAACAAATAATTTGCTTTGCAGTATAGATTTAATATTCACATTTATGTTAACCATGAAGTTGATGTTCAAAAAGGCTAAGAAATTTTTCAAGACTATAAAATCAGGAACTGACTGGAACAGAAGTTGAGTTCAACTGTGACTAATTCACAAAATTATCATACACTATTAATTGATTTTTTTACTCTTTTTTACTTCTCTCCAAATTAGTATCTTACACCTAAATGTTCCTTCTCTGAAATCATTTCTTCAGAATCTATTCATAAAAATGAAAGCATTAAGAAGAAAGTATATTAAATGAGTTGACTTGATCTTATCTACCATAAATACCCCAAATATGAAACAAAAAGTGATATAAAAATTAGCAGATTATTAGGGGGTGGAGACATGGCTCAGTTGTTAAGAGCACCAACTGCTCTTGCAGAGGACCGGGGTTTGATTCTAAGCACCCACATAGCAGCTAAGAACCTTCTTTAACTCCAGTTCCAGGGGAATCTGACGCCCTCTTCTGACCTCTGCGGCATTGCATGTCACGGATACACCAACCTACATGAAGACAGTACACCCATACACATAAAAAATAATAAAAAATTAGCAGATTAATGTTACAGTTCTTGTCCTCATAGAGTTTAAATTTGTTCCTTATTACCTTTAAGAAGCACAATAAACTGATAAAATGTTAAAGACAATTAAATCTGAACTCTTGGCCTAACTTCTTTTCTTCTGTTATTTTATTTTTAACCTTTTTAAATCCAGGTTTTCCCATGAAATAAAGTTTGCATCTTGATTCCAGCTGACATCAAGGGCCTGTATAGTTTTCAATCTGTCTGGATGTAATGATACTTCCTTAGTGAGCTCATTTTCTTGCAACAATGCTAACAGGGTTGTTGCTTCCTAAGAGGCAGAGAATTGATATGTTTGGGTTTCTACTTCTAGTCTTTGCTTTCCTGGTTGTTTTTCTCCGTGTTTATGTTTCTTTTAATTAACATTGAATTTCTTCATTTTCATGCTTTGCTTTACTCTTGCTTCTGAAATCTGCGGAAAATGACTTCTTTAGTAGCAGTTATTAATCAGGAAAAAATGATAGCTTGGGGCTTCTTTCCCAGATACTTGGTGCTAGGGAAAACTTTGATGACTTAGTAAGAGCTGCACGATGCTCTGTCAACTTTTGTTTCTTTTATCTTCAGCTTTGATTTGTTTCCTTCAAGCTCTCATTGTATCACAAATAACTGAAGCCGACAGTATTATCAGGTCTTAAAAGCAATGCTCTCGTCCTTTTTCTTAAGGGAAATGTTCACAATGAAGGCATTTCTGGAAACAAATCTAGTATTCATTGCTGAAAGAGAAGTGGAAGCAACTGAAAAACTGGGGAGTATTCTGATTAAAAAATAACTTTAGAAAATGCATGGACAGAAAATATTTAAGGTGATTACTTAGCTTCTATAGTAGCACACAGATGAATCCAGGGTCCATGATGTGGACTGTTTCTCTCAGTCTCTGTCCCAGTCTCTGCATCAGCTTTATCTATCAACCTGTCCTATCGACCTATCTAACATAAATGTGTCATCTAATGATATTTGTCCCATCACAGAGGAACATGTTTGTGTACTGAGCTGTTGCCACAAACCCCCAGCCATGATGACAGGTGTGACTTGCAGATGTCAGAGTATACAATACAGTGCCATTGTAAAATGTCTCAAATTTGCAAATATTAGAATGGCTAGAATTCCTTAACTTGATATGAGATAGAGAAGGTATTGTAACGTTGAAAAACCCAACTGCCTTCATGAACTCCACCTATTGTTGTAGAGAGTAAGCAGTCTGAACCAGAGATTTCTTTATACAAGCATCTTGATAACATTTTCTTTTCCATCTTTGTGACTTAGAGCTTTTTATACAGAAATTCTCAATGGGTCCATTATAACTTAGTTGGTGATGACACATCCTAGAGGTTCCTTCCATACAGGGCCTCGGGTCAGCAGACTCTACAGCATACTGCCTATGACTCACAGGACAGAACTGCTGTAGTTACCTCCCACTGACCAGGCTTGGAAGGGCTCGGAAGGGCACCGGAATGAAGCAGTGGGTGGGAGTGTGCCCAGAAAAGCTGTCGAAAGCAAGCTTTTGTTGTAACTTTATTTTCGTACTGCAGGAAGCTGAGGGCAAGGCCTAGTATCAGCAAACAACAGTGCCTGTGCTTGTGAAAGACGAACTAGAATGGTCCTAGCCTTATATTTAGGGTGAAGAATTGTGCTGTAGAGAGCTGTGATTATTTCAGGTGGGGGAAAACATGACCACAAAGCATGGAATCCTGGAAGGAGATGTAATTGATTGGCTCCTAAATGACTCAGCTGGACCTTTTTGAAATGTTGATCAAGGTGAGTATTGGAAGCAGTGGTGCTTGGCATTTCTATACCCTTGGAAGGAAGAATTAGGCCACCTTGGGAGCCAAATGATGTACTTTTATTTTCTGAAATGTCAATTATTTTATAATAAATCTGTTCTGAAATCAAAAGTGGCTTATGTTCCATTCCGTAATTGTGACTGCTCACAGTCTTCATTGAATGTCTGTTTACAGCAGTTTCTGTGCATTGGGGCTCTCTAGCCTTGACTGTTCTAGGGTCAGAAGTCTAACCAGATGCACCAAGGAGACAGAGAAGACCGCCAGTGCCCACTTCATATTCCATTCCTTCTTCTTGGGGAATAACCTCTGTATATGAAATGGCACTTTTAACACAGAGTGTTCACAAGAGCAGAATAAAACAGAAATGGCTTTGAAGCCATCGCTTGCTGCCTCCCGGAGGTACCACACCAGCTCTTCTGAGCTGTCAGAGAACTTAGCATTACTCTTTGATTTCTGCCCCTCCCCACCTGGCTATCTTTGTATCCCTGGATACTAACACTGCTTATTGCGTACCACAAGTGCCTTATAAAATGTCCAGTGAATGAATTGGTAAGAAGAATTGCTCTTATCATTTAGGGAGAAGAGAAGGGAACAGGATAATATCTTTGTGTGGAAATAAACCACAAAAAAAAAAAAGATTCATTCTTTTAAGTTGAGAAACAAAACGTGCTTCCTTCCCATAATTCTAGTGATGAGAAGCATTTCAATAAGGCAGCAAATGTTAATTGAGCATATTTTATATGGCCATTATCTATATAAGCATGAAATGCTTTGTTACCTAGAGGGAACTCGGATTACAGGGTATGGGTAGCACTGACATGTTGGTAAGTGGACTGGGTCAATGTAATTCAGCAAATTTGTTGTTAGGAGTATTCAGGGGCGTGATGGAAAGAGAGAAAGAGGATATTGACTCGGGCTGGCAGGAGAATTATAATCTGAGAAAATCAAAATACTCCCAGGAAGAGATGACTTCTGAATCTCATCTTGAACTAAGTACAATCAGATAAAGGAAAGCTCCACACATAGAGAAAAGTGGGGAAAATTCAAAACAGAGACATGGAGGTGTGAGACAATGTGGCACGTGCAGGAAACTTAGTGAGAGGCCATCAAGATGGCTCAGTGGGCTAGGGCACTTGCCCAAGTCAGACAAACCTGAGTTCGATTTCTGGGACCCACATGGTAGAAGGAGTGAACCCAACACCTGAATGTGATCCTCTAAGTTACACACACACACACACACACACACACACACACACACACACACCTGACATGGGTATACTTACATAAATATAAGCACAGACAAATAAATATAATAATGAAATGGCAAGTGGTTTACTCACTAAAGTAGTTATGAACATGATACGTGGAGGGTAGGAGGTGGCACTGCAGCAGAAGGAATGGTGACTCTAACCTACCATTTGAAGGAAGGTGACTTACATGTCATGTTATAGGTGAGAGATTTTTTTTGGCAGAACATTCAATAATGTTTGTCTGTTTCGTATATAATGTCTCAGTAAGTCTTAATCACCTTCATAGCCCCTTCTCCACTGGCACCCCCTCCCTCAGCTCCCCCACCACTGGAATTCATATGTTCTGTCATTTGTGTTAATGCCTATTGTGCCAAATTAATCTCCCTGGCCATTCATTCCTCAATGAAGTTCAAACACTGAACTCTGGTCAGCCTATCCAGAGACCCTTGGTTTAACTCCAGTTCTTCCTCACCCAACAGTAATCAGCTGCCAATATTCCTTCAGTTAAGATTGGGTTCTTCTGCCCATTTCCCCAGTTCCATGCTGGGCTTTTGTTTGCTTAAGCTTGCCAGGGTCTTGTGCATGCTAAAAACCATTGCTGTTGGTTCATAAGAGCAGGGTCCCAGGAGCTTGTAGGATTCTAGCTCAATATGGTCATGCATCACCTCCCTGGCTCTTACATTCTTTCCACTCCCTCTTCTGCCATGGTTCCTGAGCCCTGGGTGAATGAAGCTTAATATAGAAGGCCTGTCCATGCACACACACTCTCTAGACTCCTAATTGCCTTGGTTCAGCCATTTATGACCTTTTGAGTTCCTGGTCTCCTGTTGCATGAGGAGGCTTCCTTAATGAGGATTAAGAGATGGATCAGTGTCCTCTTGGAGTCTTGTTCTATGTTGTTTGAGCCTTAGGTATGGAGGTTGCATTGCAGATGTGCCACTTAGGCTTGAGCAATTCATGGACAATGTCTGTGTGACCAGTTGTGGTTCTCTGCAATAGTATTCATCTGGTGCAAAAGAAAATTCTTTGATGAGTGGTGTCTGGGATATTTGTCTATAAACATAAGGATGCATATTTTGCAGTTAGTAAGAAGTTACATTAGCCTAGGGATGTGACAACCTTGGGAATTTCTCTAAGGTCTATGATCTCTGCAGCCATGTGTATTTGCCTGTGTTTGCAGTACCACGTGTGAGTTTCCTCCCATTGAGTACGGTTTAAGTCCAATTTGTTAGCCACTGCTTGCCCTGAAGGTAACAGTGCCGCAGCTGTACCAGGTGTGCTGTGCTGGACCACTGATTTATGTTCTCCCTTAGCACCATGTGTAGAGGTTTCCAAAGCTATGAAAGCTAGCCTTCAGAGGAGGTGGGTTCCAGGTCAGTTCCAACTCCATTGCTCCAAATCTCATCTCCAAAGAATGTCCTGCCTTTAGCAATAGGGTCTTAACTTCAGGTTCTGGGAGGCAATCAAGGGTTGTAGCAATAGCTGTGTAATTTGGGGAGTCTCTTGGACTACCCTGGCCAACAACCCAAATGAAGGTTTCAGCTGTCTGGCACTGTTTCTTGTTATATAACCTTCAGTTATGCACATGGACTCATATAGAGATATTGTATGTATTATTTGTTATTAGGTTGTTAGACTAATATGATTCCCTTGGATTTTTTATATTATGTAGGTATTATTTAAGTCTCCTATCTCCCCCTCCCTGTGTAGCCTTCCCTCCATGTCTTCATCATTTAAAGTGTCCCCATTTTTACCATTTCTCCCATGATAATGCCAGTCTTATGTGGTCCAGTACCAGCTTTAAAAGTAAATATCCACATCAATGTCCAGCACACCTGATACAGCTGTGCTATCTTCAGAGCAACCAATGGCTAAGTAAAGAAGGAGTAAAACTGGGGTGCACTGGGCTGAGGTAGAAGGTGAGAACAATGAATTGAAAGGCAACAGACAGGTCTTTCTTTGTGAAGAGGACAGGACAGCAGGAAGATAGAGCACAGGGTGATGAGAGATGTTTTTCTTCTGGTGAGAAGAGAGACCTAGCTTATATAGAAGTAGAATAGTAACACTAGAGTTTGAGAAAACATAGGAGAGAAGACGGGAGTGATTTTTCCAAAGTATAATGGTACAAAAATATTTTGTAGATTAAAATCCTATTGGTCCATTAAACCTAATTCTCTTGCTTGTTAATTTGGTCCCATCCTTACATTTGTCTTTGTGTTCTATGTGTTCTGTACTCCCAGAAACTAACACAGGAGAACTACCATAACTGTTTGATTTTTTAGATGAAGTCAAGACTAAAGATGTTCGGCTTATAATCTGTGCTACAAGAGCCCCAAAGAAAATAGGAAAGTGTCCTTTGGTTGACACCCAATAGGGGATGGAAATAACAACATTAGTGAGAGAGAAATTAATTTTGGCTCTCTCTTTTTTACTTTCCTGGTTTATAGATGAATATCTGAAATCCTGGGATTCACCAAAGCTTAACCAAGAAGAGATTGACAGCTTAAACAAACCCATAATGCTTGAGGAAATTAAAGATGTAATAAAAAACCTCCCAACTAAAAAAGCCCAGGCCCAGATGGTTTCATAGCAGAATTCTATAAAATATTTAAAGAGGTCTTAAACCATTACTACTCAAACTGTTTAGAAGAATACAGAGAGAAATCTCCTAAATTCCTTCTATGAAGCCAGCATCACTTTAATATCAAAATCAGGCAAAGACACAAACAAGAAAGAAAGCTATAGACCTATCTCATTAATGAACACAGATGGTTTCCCTCCTATGTGGATGCTGACACCAAATCCCCAGTTGTCAGGCAAACTGAGCAACTTTATTATTATATTTCTTTGTTTCTGAAAACAACTGTGCTGTTATAATATGAATCTGTTAATGGGCTCTAGAATTGGCCTACCACTTATATTCAGACATTATTATTACCATATAGGAAGATATGTATTCATATTCTAGAATACTATAAAATTAAAAGAAAAAAAAACCCAAAACATATTTTGGAATTAACATACAGTTTATTCCCAAAGGTCATAATTTTGATGCATTTGTGTTATTTAAATAGGCATAATTTGGAGTAATACAAAGGGGAGGGAACAACAACAACATAAGGACTATGTCAAAGAACTGGCTGGTGCAGTTAAATTCTCCTCAAAACAAGAAGTCTATGCTGGGCGTGGTGGTGTAGACCTTTAATCCTAGCACTTGGGAGGCAGAGGCAGCTGGATCTCTGTGAGTTCAAGGTCAGCCTGGTCTACAGAGTGAGTTCCAGGCAAGCTGGGGTTACAGGGAGACCCTGTCTCAAAAAAAAGTCCAAAAAAAAAAACAAAACCCAGCATGCCTCTGCAGAAAAAATTCATTGGAAACACTAAGAGAAAGATGCAAGGCTTGGATGGCAGAATGCATTAACTGGGGTGGGAGGTGGGGCAGGGAGAGGGGAATGTATCCAAATTGGACTGAAAAATGATGCATGAAATATACAAAATGTCAATAAAGAAGAACATAAAAAAGATTTCTGAAAGATAAATCCCAATACTGCATGGGAAATAGCAGACGTGGGCATGTGAAGGCGCAGAAAGAAATGAGCAATCTAAAAGCCCCCCAGAATAATCATGTAAGCAGAAACAATAACTTCTGGTTATATTATGAAGTAGGAAGGGTGGTTAATGACTTGTTTTATATTCATTCAAGTACTTCAATGAAAAATCTGACAAGCCCCCAGAACAATCATATAAACAGAAGTTATGACTTTCAGATCAACTCTAAAATAGGAAGGGATGGTTAATGCCAGTTATATTCACACAAGTAGTTTTGTTTTGTGTAATTTTAAGTGTTTTTTCAAAATGTTGATAGTTTGAAAAAGCAAAGAAATGCAGAAGCCTAAACAAAAGTACCTTGAAATATATCTATATATCTATTGCATAGATATATATAGATAGATATATTATAATATTATATAATATGCAAGGTGCTGTATTTTGCTAATATCTCTGTGCAGCTTTTCTTCTACGTATAATATCTAGGATACTAATATATATGAAGCTTCCATATAGATTTTTCTTCTTTCTTTCCTTTCTCTCTTCCTCCTTCCCTTGGTGTGTGTGTGTGTGTGTGTGTGTGTGTGAGAGAGAGAGAGAGAGAGAGAGAGGGAGAGATAGAGAGAGAGGATAGAGAGAATGAAACGCAGGGTCTTACCCATGCTGAGCAAACGGTCTGCACTGAACTACATCCACAACTCCATTGATTTTTTTTTCAGTTGACATTACAACATAAGCAGTTTCTCATGAAATTAAAATAATGTGTAAAATATATTTTGTCTGTATCATGCATTAGGAGGCTTTGCACATTTTAATTAGCTATTCTCCTATAATTAGATATTAAATTATTTCCACATTTTCATTATTAGAAGTACTACTTCCAAGAATTCTTTTGCATACAAATCACTTCTCACAGTTAAGTTTACCCCCTGAATTATTGAATAAAAGTATAACAACACTAAAGCCTTTTGGCTTTATTAGCAAATTCCTTCCAAACAATCTATTTCACTCTTAAAGCCTATCAGTAATATATGGAATATATATTTAATTACATATATACCATTATCTAAGATTTTATGAAATATAACTTTACCAACTTATAGGCAAGGCAAATAGAAATTTTGATACTTTAATTTCTTTGATTATGAGATTTAATATGTTTATATATAGTTTGCAATAATTTTTCAAAATTTCTATTTATTAATTGAAATGTTCATATTTTTCTTATGGATTTATAGTTTTACCTTTTACTATATTGTCTTAAGTTTTCCTAAGTAGTCCAGACTATGTCAACACTATGGAAAAAGTGTCATAATGCATTGTTTTTAAGCTTAAGGAACCTGTTTATAATCATATGTATGGTAGTATGAAAAAATCCCTTACAATGTACCATATTCAATTCTTAATTGAAGAAGAAATGATTAAATCTGAAACAAAGTTAAAATGGGAACACTTGGGGGCTGGAGAGATGGCCTAGTGGTTAAGAGCGCCGACCGCTCTTGCAGAGGACCCGGGTTCGATCCCCAGCACCCACATGGCGGCCAAGAGCCATCTAAAACTCCAATTCCAGGAGAACTCCAGTTCCAGAGGAGTCTGACACCCTCTTCTGACCTCCGCAGCATTGCACGTCACAGGTGCACAGACTTGCATGCAGACAATACATTCATACACATACGGAAATAAATAAAATTAAAAAAAATTTTAAATGGGAACCCTTTAGATGATTCTATGGTATAGTTTGTTCTTATGGAGGGAAAGGCTTTTGCAAGGACAAACAATTAAGAAAGGCAAAAAGATCAGTTTAAGAACATGAATGTGGGCTCAGAGTTAGAAATGGTCTGTGTAACTAGAATGGAGAAATGATTCTGGGAAACAGAATAAGTAAGTCCAATTAAACATGTACATTAAAACGACTTGACTATTCCAGCTGACTGAATCCCTTGACCTCTGGGAAATCCCCTCAGAGCCCAAACTGAATCCTGATGAACCCCGAAGTTCATCATCTGTCACAGACCAAGTGCCTCTGTCTCAGCAAAAACCAAAGAGTTAAACTCTGCTAGGAAGACTTCTTGGCACTTCTGGAGCCATGGAACTTGTTTTAGAAGCACCAGCCCCACAGCAGACACTGGCGTGGTGTACAGAGGCTTCATTCTCCCTGTGTTGTCATCAACAGCTCTGTAATCTTAGGCAAATTCCTCATTTCTCTACTCATGGATGATTATCTGTGTAACCTGATATCTCTAGATCTGATTCCAGAATCCTGAGCCTAGCTGAGTGAGAGCCAGCATGTAGGACCTGGAAAAAATTTGTAAAATTCATGAAACCACTGTTGTTGGACTAAGATGTACTTACTCTTAACTCAGATTTTAGAACCTTTGAGGAGATCCTGAGTACTTTCTTGTCTCCTCCATGTCTTCAAAGGGGCCACCTGGAGCATATGCTTCTGTTATCTGGAAAGTAGTGTGGAGAACTCTCAATTAAAAGAACCTACCACTTGACCCAGTCATACCACTCCTGGGTATATACCCAAAAGATTCATCCTATTGCAGAGATTTGTGCACAACCATGTTTATTGCAGCTCTGTTTATAATAGCGAAGAACTGGAAGCAACCCAAGTGTCCCTCAGCTGATGAGTGGATAAAGAAAATGTGGTCCATCTACACAATGGAGTTCTATGTGGTAAAGAAAGAAAGGACATCATGAAGTTTGCAGGTAAATGGATAGAGCTAGAAGCCACTATGCTAAGTGAAATAACAGTCCCAGAAGAACAAACGACATATGGGGGACCTCATTTGTGGATCCTAGCACCAAATCCTTATATGTAAGTCAAGCTGGGTACTTTTATCTTAGTAAATAAAATACTACATTGTCTGATGCTACTATGTATATAGCTTGAAGTGTATGTCTCTATTTTCCTAAGTTCTAAGATTTATAAAAAAGAATCGGTCCTTTCTTTAACTATACATTAAAACATACATCAGGGGGCTGGAGAGATGGCCTAGCGGTTAAGAGCGCCGACCGCTCTTACAGAGGACCCGGGTTCGATCCCCAGCACCCACATGGCGGCTGAGAACCGTCTGAAACTCCAATTCCAGGAGAACTCCAGTTCCAGGGGAATCCGAAACCCTCTTCTGACCTCCGCGGCATTGCACGACACAGGTGCACAGACCTACATGCAGACAGTACACTCATACACATACAAAAATAAATAAAAATTAAAAAAAATTAAAAAACAAACAAACATACATCAACGTGGTAAGGAACTCAGGAATGTAAAGTTATTTCTCTTTTTGTCTGCATGAAACATTACTGTTAAAATGTGTTTTTGAATTAACCTATATGTTATTTTCAGACTCTTTCATTTTGATATATTGTATGGAATATATATATATATATATATATGCATATTTTGGAGTAATATAAAATTAAAGGGAATAACAACAATAAAAACCGTTCAAAGAAATGACCAAAACAATGAACTACTAAATCAAAAAAGTTAAAAAAGACTATGAAAAAGATGCAAGACAGGACTTATCATGTATAGCAGAATGCATGTGCTCTGCAGGAGGTGGACATGGATGGGGAAACGGGTCCAAATTTGATTGGGAAAGATTGTGTAAAATGTATAAAAGCTCAATAAAAAATAAGGAAGAATCTAATAAAGGGAAATAAGGCAATATACAGCTCAATGGTAGAGCTTGCCTAGCATATGTGTGAGACCCCGGGTTTGATCCTTGCTCTTTCTTCTCCCACCTCCATCAAAGAATGTAATCAAGGGAAAATAGGATTGATTTGATTTCAGTTTTATTTCTGTTTGATGCAGCATTTCTTCATCTTCTGATGAAAAGGAAATGACACTAAATGGGAGACCGATCTAACTGAGTACTTATTAACCATTCATATGTGGTACTCCTGAGCACTTCTTGAAGAATGTTTGGTGTCGCCAGACTTGATGGCACACACCCTTTAATCCCAGAACTTGGAGGCAGAGGCAGGCAGATCTTTGTGGGATCAAGGTCAGACTGGTCTACATAGTGGGTTCCAGGCCAGCTGTGGCTATAGGGAGATCTTGTCTCAAAAGCACCACAAAAAGTTTGGTGTTTATATGAAAACTTAGTTCAGTCTCTGGCACATGGGGGCTCAGTTTTGTTTTATTAAGTTAGTGCTCTGGAATGGTTTTCTGATTCAGCCATCATTACATAACTTGCATTAACGCTATAGAAGAAAAATGCTAGTTTCAGAAGAAGAGAAAAAGAGGAAATTCTTAAATATGTGAAACATATCCAATAGATTGTTTAATGTTTGAAGGTAATTGAAACCCTCTTTCACTTTTATGCTTGAATGCCATCAGAAATTGACATACTTCCTGGTTAAATGTGCAGAATTATATTTGAAGGAAGGCTATAGAAACTTTTTGAGATATTATCTAATTAATTCCTATAAGAATCCTCTGAGGTGGGCTGGAGAATATTGTTATTTCTACTTTACAGGGAAGCAAGGAGCTGATCATAGGATTTTTCCCAATATCAAAGAGCTTCTGTGTAGACACAGTGATAAATATCAAAGTGATTTCTTCTGATGACCAACTAAGGATGTTTACTACTTAAACCCCTAATCCCCAGCAATGACCCTACCCTATCTCAAGTCTTTTCTTCATTCTAAAGTTGCAGAAATGTATCCAAGTGCATAGGCTCAGGTTCTTGCTCCGAATCTTCTACCACAGTTTATCTAATCTGCCTCTTCACTGTTATTTCTAAAGCGTTTTCCCTGTAGGGGTGGACTCTTCCTTCTTCCTAATTAATGTTTACATGGAAGCTTCTGTCGTAATTGGATCACACATGCTAGGGTTCCCAGTGCCTGATTTCCTTTTTAATGTTCCTCACCTAGAGAGAGAAACATTTTCTGCTGTCTCACTGTATTATCTCTGCCAAGGGAGGAATTTGCAGGGACTCGGATAACTGCATCTCATAAATTCAATCTTTGAACAAACATTCTTTGGTGTGGGCACAACTTTGATACTTGCACCTATTACCTCTTGATAATTAAGATGGATCAGTTCATGGTAGCAGCAGAATGAGGCTATGCAGACAAAAACGCAAACATGGATGTAGAGTAATTGGATTTGATTCCTTGTTCTGCAATGTACTAGGCGATTACATTCACTCTTTGGAGCTAATTTCTTCTTTTGTGCAATAGGGTAATATATTAACAATATGTGTATTGCTGGGTTATTGAGACAAATGGTAGATGTTTTTTCTTAAAAGGAATAAGCTGGCAGAAGATTTGCAATCCATGAGCCAGATTGCAGACCACATTTGTATGTGTCGTCTTCTACTTTGCCTGCAGCGCTTCTCTCATCCCTGCCCTACTCTAAGAGCTTTCTGTCCTGGAAGGCTGACAGATGAAAAGTCCATCAGCATCCTTTGCCCTCTGGCTCAGAGGCATTTGGCTGGTGGGAGTCCTGGCAGGAGATCAGAGGTGGGGGTGGTATGAGGTCATGTACTATCCACTGCCTTCCTTCCAGGCCAAGCCCCAGAGAGTTGCCTCCCATGCCAAGAAGCCTGGATTGCTTGATTCTCTCTTCCTCTAGGTATTGGCATCTGGGCTTCTATATGCCCCCTTGAACATCGTGTGTACAGTTTCACCATTGTCTGCTTCAGAGACTACATTGTTTTTTGGATTCTTCTACTCTGCCCACATCTTCTCAAATGATCTTTAAACAAGCTCAGTCTTAGTCCACTGTCCCCTGAGTTCTTAGAAAATAATTCACTAATGCTTAATTGAAATTTGCAAAGGTTTGTTTTATTTGTGGGAGTTCAGACATTGTGGCAGGGAAAATAAGAATTGTTATTGCTTGCATTTTGTTTTTTTAATATTTAATAATTAATAATTAGGATATTGGGAAAAATCCTATTTATTTATTTAATAATATTAATAATTCTAATAATTATTATTTAATAATAATTTTATTTAATAATACTAATAATTTACTTAATAATTTAATATTAAAATATTTAATATTTTTAAATATTTAAATATTTATTATTTAAATATTTTAATAATTATAAATATTTCTAATATTTAATATTTTTAATAATTTAATTAATAAAATATTTTAATATTTAATATTTAATATTTAATATTAATGATTTTAATATTTAATAATTAAAATTTTAATATTTTTAATATTTTAATATTTTATTTGTTGCTTTTATTTTATGGTTATAAGTATTGCTTACATGTATGTTGGTGCACCTGTGTCATGAAATGCCCATGGAGGTCAGAAGAGGGTGTTAGATCCCCTGGAAAAGGAGCTATGCATTATTGTTAACTGCCATATGGGTCCTGGGAACTTGGGTCTTTTGCAAGAGCAGCCATTGCTCTTAACCAGTGAAAGATTTCTCCAGCCCCTTGCTTACCTTTTCATACTCAGAGAAAGAGGTAGAGGTAATGATGATGCTGGCCATCTCTTACATGGAGTGAGTTTTCCTAGATACTGCTGTGTTCCCAGCACCTCATTCATACTCAGGTGTGCACATTAAGATCTTTTGGTCAGATATTTCATCTCGCCTAGAGATATATAAAAAGCCAGATGAGGGTTGAAACCCATGCCTGTTTGGTTCCCAGGTCTACATTTTTTTTATGAAGGCCAGTATGGCACCTAGCCAGATGGAAAGGCCCATATCATCCAAAGTTGACTTTTCAATTAAATCTATTTACTTACTCAATTTTCTGTTATAAATTCCCAGAAGAAAGTATCTCCTAATGATGACTTTAAAAGCTTTTGAGTTAAATTTATTAAAAATTTGATTAATTTAACAAACCTTTCCAGGTCAAATCCATTATTTGTCTGATTTCACTCATTCGTTCAGTTCATTTGAAACCATTGATTTACTAGCTCACTATGGGCAAGTACTTCATGGTTGCCCCTAAGGGTACTCATTATACACCAAATGAATAATTAAATATTTTCAATGAGTTTTTCCCTGATAATGTGTAAGCTTCCCATAGCTATTATCTGGATGTTTTCTCTCCTTAGGCAAGGAATATTTAGCTCATAGTTAAAACTATTTAATCCACTTCTCAAATAAAATGAATAGCATAGGTCCACATCTTGTAAGAAACTACAAGCTGGCGGACACCATAACTGATAACTAATTATAATGGAGGTATACAAGCTGAACATTTTCCCTTTGTGGATTAGTTCCTTGATTGTCACCCTCCTTTCTTAAAAACACCACCCCCCCCAACACACACACACACACACACACACACACACACGCACACACACACAAGAGAAATGATGACCTTTTCTTCTAGATAATGCATTTTTTCTTACCTTTAGTCAGACAAGGTTTATGTTCTTTCTTAGCTTTGAGGTCCTCAAGTTGTATATGGGGATAGTCTTAGCAATAATAAAATCCCTTCTCTGTCTCTATCTCCACCTTGTTGTTAAGGGACCTTTGACTTCCCTAGAATTATCTCACTTTGATTTTCAAAAATCTCAAGAGAATGACCCATGTATGATTTAAGCAAGTTTCTTCAGCCTTAAGAAAATACTGCTGCAGGCTCCTGGAGAGCTCAGTGAAGGTCACTATATTACTGGGCTCTTGACCCCTCTGACTCTGATGGCTACCCACATGCTGGAGTCCACAGCCATGCTGTATTCCTAGTCTCTCTGCTTTGGATTTGTATTGGAGGGGATTTGTCTGAACTGTTGCAAACATACAATAAACTTTGATTGAATTTAGATAGCTTCTCCCATCTGCACCTTCCGCTATCACCTGATGTATCAAGCCTACAGAGTCCTGTCCCCAAATGCCCTTGGATATAGATCCATACACTGGAGCCTGGTCAACCTGCCAAGGGTCTCACCCTTAAAAAAGAATGACTCCCCCGCCCCTGACCCAAACAGCCACCAGTGGCCAATAGTTCCTCAGTTAGACTGGTGTTTTTAAACTGATAGTTATTTTGCTTTAATCCCATTTTCAATTTATAATTCATACTGTCTTGTACTTTGATATTTTCAATAATATCAGCAACTCCTTCAGATCTTGATTACCATCATTCTTTGTGCCAAACCATAGGCGGAGCTTTTTTTCTTAAAGAAGCTTTGAATATATCTAAATGATGGAGCTACACACTGTTGCCACAAACAGTCCACACTTACAGTGTCAGCCTCCTACACCTACATTTCTGGTCTTATTGTTTCCATCAAGCCTGTTTACCTCATCCTCTTTTTTCCCGAGAGTAATTTTTTTTCCCAAAAGGCACATCATCCCACATGCAAGTTTATCCTATGTATAGGCAAGTTATGTCCAGATTCAGAGGAATATTAGCAAGGAGCACAACACAGGTAGTTGTTCACTTTGCTCTTCCCTCAAACCAGTATCCTTTCTAGTGTCTAGGTGAGTGAAGGTTAGGTCACAAGGCAGTAAGTGTTGTGCAAGTGACAAATATTCACTAATAATCTTTGGAATAGCAGTTATTATTTAACTAAGTAAGCTCCCTTCAACTTCTCTCAAGCATTCTTTATAACCTCTTTGTACTAAAGGAGTAGAGAACTTACTTGGTTCCTACACTGTCCCTAGCTGTCTCCCCTGACTTATATGATGATTTACTGGTAACACACACACACACACACACACACACACACACACACACACACGCCTACAGAGAGAGAGGGGAGAGAGAGGAGAGAGAGAAAAGCTGAGGTGTCATTGCTCACATTCTTTCTCCAGTAGGAAATATTTTCCCTAGTGGTAGACAAGGCTGTTTGCTGATCCCTTAGTAAAAAATTGAGGGGGTCCCTAGTTGTCTCACCAAGAATCATCAGTCCATCCCACAATTCACCTGCTCTTCCCATCTTACATGAATCTTTAGGTTGTGTCTACCACACCTATTTATTTCAGTCACTAAAAAAATAAAAAATCAAAAAAGAAAAAAACTAGGCTTAGATATTTAATGGAGAACAGATGGTACTTGAAATCTGTAACTTACATTTAACAAAAGCTGTTTTAGAGACATTGCTTATGATACTTTTATTGCTTTAAACACATCAACATCTTAGCCTGTTCTGATGAATTATTTAAGAATTACTGTCCTAGTCAAAGGCAGCATTTGGAAGTGCACATGTTAATCATATACTTGATTAAACATTTCCTTGCCTTTTTTCAGGATTCCAGTTGCTTTTGAGTGGATAATTGCTACAGTAAGGGCACTGACATTGGGAACTAGTGGTGACTGAGTGACTTAAAACCCCACCATGAACAGGAATACTTGCGATTCACTTTCTCGGAGCAAAAGTGTAAGTATTTTTTGTTTCTATTTCCTTTCTAAAAATGTGCACATGAAACCTTTTTAGTTTGCTTTGGATTTTAACACTGTGCAGTCGGAATTAAGTTTGTGGGGACTTTCACTTAACTTTCAGTTTTCTATCAGTAGCTTATTGACGAATGAAGACTTATTTGTGTGACATTTCATGCAAATTCTCTTTGGTCAGTTTATATGCATTCCCATTTATTCACATAAGCCTCTTTGTTTGCTACTGAACATTCCAGTATTTGACTGCATAAAACAAATATATATATATATATATATATATATATATATATATATAATATGGGAAGAACTTCATTCATTGTTCCTACCTTTATATATGACAGGTTTTTATTTAAAACTGTGGTATCCTTTATCAGCAATTTTGTTTTGTTTTGTTTTGTTTTTTGGTTTTTTTTTTTTTTTTTTNCTTGCTGACATTTTTTTAAGTGTCCCTTCTCGGAGCACTGAGCAAGTTAAATGTTCTTTCAAATTACATAGTATCCTTAAGGAGTCAAAATCATAGTGAATTTTACTTTTCTTTTTTTACCGTGTGGGGAGGAGAGCTCACAAACATCAATAAGCAGAGCAATTCAAGGAAAGCTGCACAGGGTAAGAACAGAAGCAGATTCAATTTCCATCAGGCAAGTTCTAACAACATGTCTCTTTGTTCATTTACCCA
Organism: Rhizomys pruinosus; assembly: GCA_009823505.1. Classification (NCBI taxonomy): domain Eukaryota; kingdom Metazoa; phylum Chordata; class Mammalia; order Rodentia; family Spalacidae; genus Rhizomys; species Rhizomys pruinosus. Next base: position 20,267 of record VZQC01006504.1, read on the forward strand.
AGGGGAAGTAGCATCCAAACAGATGTGGTTGTGACGTAGGAACATTCATTTGAAGGCTTCTGAAAAAACCACAAATGCAAACACATTTCTCTAGTATGGAGAAGCTTTGTCTTTCATCCTGCGATTTTATTATGATGGCCCAAGGCCACCTTTCATTCTTTCTATAGAATTAGGATGAGTGTGTGGGAAGGAAAGGGCAATGAACCCTATGGGATTTCTTTTAAAAAAATGAAGCTGTATCTAGAGGTGTGCCAATCATTTAACTGAGTCCCAAGTTTAATAGCCAACCAAGAAAATTCAACAAACTGATGTAATGTTCAGATTCATTTGTTTTAGTAGCTGGTGTTTTGTTGAATGGAATTTGCATAACATAAAAGGCCAGAGCACCAAGCCTGGAATTCATTTTATCATCATGCATAGTTGCTCATTATAATAAGGATGACCTGCATACAAATTGCCAAACTATGAGCACATCTGTTACTTAGCTTTCTTAATACAAATTAACTATGAAAGCAAACCACTAATATAACACTTCCTTTTATTGAATTTCAGAGGCATGAGATTTGAGAAAAATGTATACAGGCAAAAGGGAGAGTATTTTAGATAATTAAAATATATCATTAAAAACTTCCCTGTTCTTGGAGAAAAACATTCTAAAAGCAAATGATTAACTGAGTTGTGAAGTTAAGGAACTGTGAGTACTTAATGATGCTAGAAGACTTCCTATTTGTATTAGTTTCATGCAAAAATTTTTCATCTTGCTGGAAAGGCTTCAGCTTCCCAGACTACGAGAGTCCCGGTTGCCCAAATGTCAACAGCAGATCTCTCATTTCTGTCTCCTCCTTTCTTCAGAGTCCACTGGTGCAAAGAAAGTGCCTCCACTTAATAAGTGACTCCAAGCAGGAGATTACTCTCTATCAGAGAAAACACCTGCCTGTTATGCTTAGTAGGAACTTGACACTTTAAGATCTCAAAGTTCATTTTGCTCTGATCTACTATGTCACCCCTTACTACTTAGGTCTTTGTCCTGACAGAATCCAAATTTGTACTCTCAGAAACAGCTATTTCCTACTTTTCTTGTACAAAGTTTAAATAACTAAATTGACTCAGAAACCAATCATTCCTTACTTGAGCATTATCATATTTGAAAATCATGAGATGATAAGGCAGCTTCTGTTCCAGCCCATGTGTTCCTCTGTAGGGCCTGTATCTGTCCCTGTGAATTAAGGATTATTTGTTATTTTTTCCATTGCTGTGACAAAATAACTGAAGAAAGTGACTATGGAAGAAAGGGCTTATCTTTGTCACAGTTTAAGGGTGCCTTCCATCAGGGCGAGGAAGGCATGGTGGCAAAAGCCTGAGGCAGCTGGTCACATTGCATCTACAATCAGAAAGCAGAGGGGCTGAAGAGATGGCTCAGAGGTTAAGAGCACTGGCTACTCTTGCAGAGGACCTGGGTTCAAATCACAGCACCCACATGAACACTAACCACCATCAATAACTCCAGTTCTAGGGAATCATTCTTCTTCTGGATGCTTTCTAGAAATCACCCTGACTGATACACTTAGAGATGTGTCTCCTAGGTGATTCAAATCCAGGTAAGTTGACAATGAAGACTGACTGTTGAATAAGGCATATAAGAGAAGATGGAGGAAAGACTGTTTTTAGATAATCATGCTACTAGTGAGTTCCTGCTACAGAAAGAATGCCAATATAGTCTCTTCTTTTTGGTCACTGTTCTCAGCAGAGGTCCCATTTCCATGACCTCTGACCCTCATCTCCTCCAAAGCCCCCATCTCCAAGTGCCTTCATATTGGGAGTTAGGGAATCTATTTAAAAAATTTTTATTTTATGCATATGAGTGTTTTGCCTACATGTTTGTAAGTACACCTGTGTCATGCAATACCCTCAGAGGTCAGAAGATGGCATCAAATCCCCAGAACCTGGAGTTACATAGATGGCTATTAGCTGCCACATGAGTGCTGGGAACCAAACCTGGGTCCTTTGCAAGGGCAGCTAGTGCTCTTAGCTGCGGAGGCAACTCTCTATCCCCTCTAATTTTTTTTTCTTTTTCTTTTTCTTTAGTATTTTATTTTATTTTTGTGTATGTGCATGCACCTGCGTGTCTGTATGCCATGTGTGTGCAGGTGTCCATTGTGAGCCATGAACCCTCTGATATGGGTGCTAGGAACTGAACCCAGGACCTCTGAAAGAGCAGTATATGCTTTTAACTACTGAGCCATCTCTCAGAGTTGAGTGTAGGCAAAACCCAAACATTTAGTCTATAAAAGAATTTGATATTCTTAAAGGATGATTTTAATAATTCACTGATTTGTATACCTTATGGACTGTGACCAATTATTGAAAAGTAAGAATATTGTCTTAACTGGTTAATTCTAAAAGTAAATATAGCATCTTTAACAATTTATGTTCGAGAACTCTATGTAATGGTTTCAGGTTTCCATCACCTATTCACAGACCACGAGGCTTCTTTTAATTTTGCCTGTAAGCATTTTCCCTCTGTTATTATTCCTTTTGCTTATTGTATATACCTTGTTTGTAACGTCTGTTCCAATGACAGGTTTCCAAAGTGCCTTGCCCTGTCAGTGGATGTAGCAATTGAATTAGTTTTTCAGAGCTTTGTAAATTTCTGACTTGGCAGTTGGTGTTACCCTTTCCTCTGCCAAAGCCCACTGTCACACTGCCTTTTGGCTGGTCATGATAGGAAAGTGAAAATACAGACATGGCGATAGAATATTTTTAAATTCCCCAGAAGTGGTATAAGTAAAATATTAATAAGTAAAATATTATTTCAAAATTTTAAAGCTTGGTTCCTTATCTCTGTTATTATTCTCAGACCTCATGAATTTTAGTATATCTTACATGGTGAATGAACTGGATACATTTTAATTCTTCATTAATCAATTGGATTATATTGGCTTATAAAGTATCTTGTAGAATCTTACATAACATTTATAGTATTGAGTGCTCTATATCATGTTCTTTCTACAAGTTAGAACAAATCTGAGATATCATCTCCCCAATTAGAGTCTTTATCTCTTTGATGAAATTGTCTTCTGTTTGACTTGGGATTGTTTTGAATATTCTACATTTAGATAAATTTGTCACTCACCAGATGTCTTTAATTGATGATCCCTGTTCTTTTGGGAAGAATTATTGTAGCTCGGTGTGCTTATTCAAAACTTGAAACAACTCCTGGCTATTTTGAAGGAATAGAGTATCTGAAAATACTTTCAGAGGTTGAATTTAAAGCCCTAAATAGTCCATCAGTTTTGAATCCAGGAATGGGAATCCCAACAGCTTCTCTAAAATTGCCTCTTTCTATAGATGACTTAAAAATATTGTGCAATACTTGTATACTGAACTTATATTCTTAAAAAGTAAACTTTTTTTCCCAATTCTATCTTTGCATTGCTGCCTACCTAGAAAGGACAGGTCAGAAAGACTTTTGGAAGAGATGACCCATTCTTCTGTGAGACTGCCTGTCTTCTTTCTCACAGTTACCCTGTGAGATAGACTGGTTTGAGTTTTTATGGTCAAAGGAAAGCTAATCCATTTATTGCCACGTTACCCTCTTCATGACATTCATTCCCATCCAAGGTACGCAGTTATAAAGTGTTGGCATAGTGCCCTGCCAATTAAAAATGTAAAAGCCTTGATTTTTCACTTCTGTTCACTATTTATGGTAAAGAAGATCAGGAAAGATGCTGTTAATAAAACACTTTGGAAAGTACAAAGGAAAAAGGAAAATCAAGATAATAATCCTGAGAGAACCTTGTTAGAAACAAACTGAAGTGAGAACTTGTAGATTTACAGGTGTAATCCTTTGTCTGTTAGTCCTGACTTTCAGGTAATGTTTATACTTTACAAAGTTTGACAAAACTTTGGTAGCTATTGGGTATTTAGCTCTGGATATCCAATGTAAACAGCATATTTTTTGTCTGTAAAAAGCCTACTTGACAACTGAATTTATAATTTTTATGATTTATTAAAATTCACCAACCTGTCAACCCTAATGGTTGAAGTCTATTTAGTTTTAATCTTCAGTTCTTCACAAGGAATCCAAATCACTGTCTCTAAAATCTCTGTGTTTTTGCTCTTCTTCTCATTGTGTTCATGCTCTTTAGTAGAGATGTTTCAGCTGCGAATAATGTGTTCTAATTGTCAATTATGTTCATTGTTGCAGAAACGTGGATTATTTTATAGTAGCTGAAAGAATTTTTTTCAGATAATCAACAATGGTATAAGAATAGCTCAAAGTATAAATGGATGTGAACATGGCAAGAAAGGTCTGAGAAAATAGAGCCTGATCAGCAGCCATTTGCCTCCAATCAATTGCATGTCACATGACTGTCCTAGCAGCCAACACCAGTGACTAAATTGCTGTCTTAGAAACACCTACACATTTTCCAATATTTTAATGTGTTTGCTCTTTCCATTAAGGGAAATTTCAAGTGGGAATTGAATTCCAAATGATTATTTACAGGAAATAATTGTTTATATTGTTTTTAAAAAACATAAATACCAAAATTATATAAAATATCATCTATATATTTCTGATACACAATATCTCTCCTACAATAAGATGAAAAAATTTAAAGAAAAACATGCTAATTTATTGGAGTTTTATATTAGTGGTATTTCATTCTAGATTTTTTTGTCCTCATAAAGTCTTCTCCTTCTCAATCACAGGCAGTTTTAAGCTTTAAAATCTGGTTATCTATGGGGCTGGAGAGATGGCTCGAAGGTTAAGAGCACCAACTGCTCTTGCAGAGGACCCAGGTTCGATTCCCAGCACCCACATGGCAGCTAAGAACCGTCTTTAACTCCAGTTCCAGGGGAATCCGACACCCTCTTCTGATCTCCATGGCATTGCATGACATGGGCGCACCAACCTACATGCAGACAGTACACTCATACACATTTAAAAAATCTGGTTATCTCTTATTTTTTATTCTTTGTATTGGCTATCAGTAAACAAGTGTTCTGGTTGCTAAAAATAACTTGAATTAAATCTCTCAATATGGTTATTCACTTTTTAAGATCACTGCTTTCTAAGGTTAAACTGGGAATGTTTCCTTAAATCTTGAGTGGTGTTCTTCACTTTGCTTCTATATGTCTTGATGGAGGAAGTATGAAAAAAACCCTAAATATTTAGAGTTATTATCAAATACTCCCAAAATTTAATAGGAATTTTCAAGGGTAAAAATGAGTAAACAAGTAAAACCCCAAACCAAACCAACCAATGCCCCCAAAATGTTATGTGATATTTAATTTTATTGTATACTTCTGAACAAAACCAAACCCTTTAATTCTTGAGGAATTTTTGCAACAGAATTTATCTATCAAACAAACAGATCAATAAGGCATCTTTAGTTTTACTGTTTTAAAAGTTCACTCTTGTCAGTTCACAAGCTCCTCTAAGTTATGCAAACGAGGAATCTTGTGCACTGGTCTAGTGTGATTGATTGTTATGGGGCTAGAGCCCTGACCCTGATTTCCTATTTTTTGTCACCTAAGTTATATCACTTGCCATATTCCTGGAGTTGAGACTATAGCTCCATTAATACAACAGGGATCAAGAAAAATAAGCTTAGCTTAAAACACTCTTTTGGACATTGTACTTTCCTCCTCTTCCTGTTATAGCAGTCTATTTGGGCAGTATTGCCTCTGTGTCAAGAATTTGATCATAGATAGAACCATCAGCATCTGTAGTTTAATTCCATAAACAGCATTTATGAAGCCCTCACTATTTGATTATGCTATAATAGTTATATTCCATGGAGCTGGATTCCAAATGGTACTTGAGAGACTCAGAGACTTAATATACCACGATGTACCTCTAGGTTGGCATTTTAAGCTTTATAAACTGTCTGGCTCCCTGAACATTGAAAACTAAATGTGTGAAAGCTGCCCAAAGCAATGACAACAGCACAGTGCAAACAAGAGCAAGCCTTTCTTTTTAATTTTATTTTTTTTATGTGTATGAGTGTACTGTCTGCATGTAGGTTCGTGCACCCATGTCGTGCAATGACGTGGCAGTCAGAGAGAGCGTCAGATTCCCCTGGAACTGGAGTTAAGGACGGTTCTCAGCCGCCATGTGGGTGCTGAGGATCGAACCCAGATCCTCTGCAAGAACAGTTGGCACTCTCAACTGCTAGGCCATCTCTCCAGCCCCCAAAGAGCAATCCTGTCTATAAATTCATTTAAAACAGAAACTGCAAGCTTTAGAAATCCTTATCTCTGCATACTGAATGTAATTTAAAATATTATTAGATGCCCAACCTGTTTTATTTTTTTACTAGAAAATCACGTTATACAGTATTACTTTGCCAGAATGGATCTATTTTGACATTTTATGACTCAAAACAAGGGAGATATGATGGACATCACTAAGAACCAACCAACCAACCAACCAACCAACAAACAAACAAACAAACAAACAAAAAGTTAAGCACAATGGTTTCTAAAGGAATAGTTAAAGGTAGAAGAAAGTTAAAAATACATAAGAAAGTTAAACATACATCTTAACTTGCTTATGAAATCAGAACATGTATCCTATCACCCAAAGCAAGTGAAATAACTGGCAGAATAGTGAAGACAGAGCCTGTCCTTTGGTGGGTAGTGTCTATTTGGAAACATTTGCATGTTCTGATTTCCAGAAACAATTCATGTCTCTGAAACAACAAAAATGGGAAAACATGTTGGCAAGAGAGACAGATATAAGATGTAGGTTCCCGCATCCTGACCAGGAGGGTGTCACAGAAATGGCTCAGCAGAAAAAAGGCACCTGCTGCCAAGCCTGTTGACTGGAATTCAATGTCCTGGACTCACATGGTGAGTGAGTTCCACCTCGACTCACATGGTGAGTGAGTTCCACATGGCAAGCTGTGGCAGGCACACATCTCTAAAGAGAGAGAGAGAGAGAGAGAGAGAGAGAGAGAGAGAGAGAGAGAGAGAGAGAAGAGAAAGAAAGAAGAAGTGTTAAAAAAAAAACCTCCTGACGGAATTTTCAGACAGTGTTTTTGTGGAGATTGTCTTTAGTCAAGGTTTTCTGGTCATTATTACTCTTTGTATTTGTATTTGTATTAGTTTTTGTTTTGTTGTTTTTTTTGGTCTTTTTTGAGACGTCTCTCTGTAGCCCCAGCTGTCCTGGAACTCGCTCTGTAGATCAGGCTGGCCTTGAAGTCACAAAGATCTGCCTGCCTCTGCCTCCCAAGTGCTAGGATTAAAGGCATGTGCCACCACACCCGGGGCTTGTATTAGTTTTTTAATTTTATGCTTTATATTAAATAAAATTTGAATCTGCTAGTTTATAGTTTTTAACTTCTCCCCATTATTTTTATACATGTGTATACAATAAACACATAAATAGATAAAAATGAAGATTAACAAATATGTTCATTGGCATCTAGTCATTTGAATCAAAAGTACTTTTATTAAAGCAATAAATGACATTTGCAGAATTATTTTATTCCTTAATTTCACAGTTCTTACCAATATGAGACCTTTCGAATATTACCTTGTTGATCTCTATTTTATTCATGTTTGATTAGGAGAGCCTCTCATGAGTAGGAAGAGTTCTTCAGCTCTTATTCCACTACTGTGTATTGCCCAGATTATGTATTTCTCAGATTAAGTTTAATGAAAAATTTCCGTTATTATCATCTCCATGTAAAGCATGCACAGGATGCTGATTAACAAGCTGAGTGCATTGCATCTCTGTTGACTATGCTTCCATAGGGCCTCTAACAGTAAATGGAATTGAGAAGAGCTTTTCTTTACCAGGACTGGAAAGCACAATATGTTTGTGGTTTTTACTAGTATTGCTTCTTTAAATACTCTCTTCCTCTAAGCTTGTAACTGGCATAGATGAAGAAGAGTGTTGTAATATTTTGAATGGCTCTGCTTTGAAGAAATCTGAACTCTTTCACTTTATGGTCCAACAACAACAGCCATTTGGAGTAGCTATATGCAGATAAAGCTGAGTGTTGACCATGTAGTTCGTCAGAAGTATATCAAGCTTACCTTTCCTTTATTAATGCAATGAGCTTAAACTTTGATGCCAAGTATAGATGGTTTTCTTCCTCATTAAGATCTCTGAACTATATCCAATTCCAGGCTCTGAAATACAACCATAACATAACAGAAGCAGAATGTAATGGAATGCTATCATAATGCAGAAAGAAAACACTTAGGACTAAATATGAAAAAAAAAAAAGATTATTTCTGGGGCTGGAGAGTTGGTTTAGTGGTTAAGAGCACTGAGTGCTCTTGCAGAGGACCAGGGTTAGATACTCAGCTCCCACATGGCATTAGCAGGCTCACAACCATCAGTAACTCCAGTTTCAGGGAATTCAACACTCTCTTCTGAACTCCAGGGACATTGTACAGCATGAGCAATGCACTCATACACATTAAATAAAAATAATAACATATTTTTTAAAAGAAAAAGTGTTCATATCTGAAATTTACAGGATAAACCAACTGTGGAGTTCTTCCTTCTCAGTAACTGATCCATTCCTTCTTGCTTTGCTTGTCCCCCATAATCAAAATCAAGTTTCCTTGCATCACATGTCCTACCTGATATCCATGCTCTCTGCTGCCTGAGTTTCAGGAGGAATTCCTCACTTGGAATTTAAACATGGTAATTTCAAAAGTATACCTCTTTCTACAACAAATACTACCTACACTAAGTTATGCAGAAAAAATTTACATGGAATGTCTTCATTGGAGCAGGGACCTTAACTTTGTCTTCTTAAAACTAAGGGTATAGAAAACTTTTCCTTTAATGAAATACTTCCTGTCACCCATTCTTAGGTTTTCCAATTAAGACTATATTGGTCTAAGTTTTTAGGTGAGTTTTCAGGTGCTGCCATTCCACCAAACATTTAAAGACATGGTACTTATCAGTGAATCAAACGTTCGTTTTAGCCAGTTGTATCATTTATATCATTCTTGTAAGATAACTCCAGGTTTATTCTTGAAAGATTGAGGAATTCTCAAGTGAACTATCCAACTTCTGGTTTATTTCAGAGCAGCAGAGAGCTGTAGGAAGTTCTTTGCCCAGCTTTACTTTAAGGAAGAAGCCAAAAATGCTACAAAGTCAAGACTTTGAGGAGCTGGAAGAGGGGCAGGACATTCCCTGAACATTCAGGGATGCATTACTGTATTTTACTAGATTATTAAGATGCAGGATGACTAATCACCAGGAAATCTAGAAGAAAGAGTCCCCTACAAGGAGAGAGCATACCATCATTTGTGTGCCATGGTGGACATCTCCAAAGGCCACAGTAATCAGTGAGAAAATTTTGGTAATTAAGAAAAATTAATTTTTTGAGGATCTAATACATGAGTACTGTGTTAATATCATTTCTCCCTCTTCCTCTCCCCCTTCCACCACCTTCCATGTCCCCTCTAACATCTAAAATTCATGAAATATCATTTGTTATTGTTACCTAGATATGAACATTATCCGTAGCTCATTATCTGAGGGTGAAGTCTTATGAAAATCCCCCATCCATATTGGCATGTCACCTGCTGTTGTCACTATGTGGGTCTTTTTTAGGCAAGCATACTTTTGAGATTTTATGGGTTCAGCTTATGTCTAGAAGATACTGTCTAGCAGCAGGTGTTTTGGTTCTCTGGCTTTTACATTTCCTCCGCATATTCTGTGACATATCTTTGAGCCCTAAGTGTATAGGTTGTGTTGTAGATGTATTAATGTGGGCTGGGTACCTAATTGTCATTTAGTTCCTGCATTTTCTATAATTGAAAAAGCAGCTTCTTTTTTTTTTTTTTTTTTTTTTTTTTTTTTTTGAGACAGGGTGTCTCTCTGTAGCCCCAGCTATCCTGGAACTCACTCTGTAGACCAGGCTGGCCTTGAACTCACAAAATTCTGCATGCCTCTGCCTCCTGAGTGCTAGGATTAAAGGTGTGTGCCACCACACCTGGCCAAAAGCAGCTTCTTTGATGAGTGGTGACAGCTACACTTATCTTTGGGTATAAGTATTAATAATACAATTAGAAATTATATTGGCTTAGGAAAAAGGTGGTAGTAGATTCTCCTCTAGAGTCTATGACCTCTCCAGTCATAGGTGTTTGGCTAGGTTTACAGTTAATAAGCATGAGTTCCCTCCTACTGAGTCTTAAGCTTAATTAGAAGACTGCTGGTTTACCTCCAAAATAAAAGTGCTACTATGGCACTATTGGGACTTTCTTTCCAGGTTGGTTGTCGTTAGTAGCTTGTTCTTTTAAAGCTAAACAAGATCAATAACACCCTAGACCAATTAACCAAATAAAAAGGAGACTCAAAGTAACAGGTTAGAAACAAACAGGGAAATATTATTACATACACCAAGGAAGTACAGCCCATTATAAAGGAATCTTTTAAAAGGCAATACTCAGGGCTGGAGAGATTGCCTAGTGGTTAAGAGCGCTGACTGCTCTTGCAAAGGACCCAGGTTCCATCCCCAGCACCCACATGGCCATTAAAAACCATCTTTAACTCCAGTTCCAGGGGAATCCGACACCCTCTTCTGACCTCCGCGGCATTGCACAACAGGGTGCACAGACCTGCATGCAGACAGTACGTTCATACACATAAAAAAATAAATAAAATTTAAAAAAAGGCAATACTCAATTAAGTTACATAACTTTAAAAAAATGAATAAATTTTTAGATTCATTCAAACTGCCAAAACACAGACCTATAACAACTAAGGAGGTTGAAACAATACTAAACGCTGTCTGACTGAAAAAAACCCAGATCCAGATGGATTCACAGCCAAATTCTACCAGATTTTCAATGAAGAAATACAACCAAAATTTCTTAAATTAGAATCAGAAGGAGCACTTTGAATCTTGCTCTATGAAACAGATATTTGTCTAAAGACCAAACAAGATAATGAGACACACAAGAAAGAAAACTATAGACCAATATCCTCTCACTTTATCTCCTTGCTTTGATCTCACATCATTATAGTAGAAAAGATGAGTTTAATACAATATTTTGAAAGAGTACAATTACATAACTTTCACTACAGCATGGTGTTATAATTATTCACTTTTATTATTAATATCTTACTGTGCTTAAATAAATTAAGCTTTTTCATAGGTATGTATGCAGATGATAAAACACTGAGCTTATATTGTTTATGGTGTCAGGTCTTTAAACATATTACCCATGGATTAGAGGACTACTATATTTTGTATATGTAAACATATGTAAATATATATATATATATATATATACTAAAGTACATGACAAAAAGCTAAACTAGTTCAAATTATCTTTTAAATAATTCACAATATAATATTTGTGGTCAACATTTGTTGAATACTTACTATCATCATTATATATAGTGACTATACATAAACATATATAAGTTTTATTCAGTCTTCAAAACTTTTCTATGATACTAGCACTATTATTATCCTCATATGATGAATGGACAAAATGAGCTGCAAATGAAGGTGATTCTTATACCTAAAATAACTGAAACTAATATATTTGAAACATTTGCATAGTAAATGAAGAAAACCCAGAAATTCTCTGTAGGTTTTAATAATGGAACTGAATAGTCAATCTATTTTAAAACCGTAAGTTGATACTTTCATATTTGTGATCAAAGTAGATTTTCCACCTCTTGGCTGGATGTGGGCATGGGGCATATTTTGTTTCTTTTTTAAAACTTCAAATAGGTGGTAAAAATTCACCTATGCAAACAGTATGTTCTCCAAGATAATGGGGATTCAGTTTTTATAACCACTTGAATATGTTTTTCAAAAGCTTCATTTCTAATTACAGGTTATTCTGATTTGACTGGATTCAAAGTGGCTAAGTAGGTTTCATGTGAATTTCTCACAAGTTAGAGCTTTCATTCAGATCTATCCTTGGCTGAGTTACCCTTCCTTTCCTTCTGCCTCGGATTAACATGTTTTTCTGACTTATGTTTAATACTTTATTTATTTTTGCATTCTGAATTTTATATAATTCCATATATGAGCATTGTCCTTGCATTATTTCCATCCCTCCCATTCTTCCACTGCATCATTCCATGTCTCCCCACTCCCTCTCAGTTTCTTATCCTCGTCTTTGATTATTGTTCTATATACATGCCTACATTTAGAAATATACATATATATTATACAGAGAGTCTATTTAGTGGTGCCACATGTACCTGTGTTTAGTGTTTAGGGCTGTCCATTTGAGATTATATAACCTCTGAAGGAGCTAGTCCTTAGAAAAACTGAACTGATTCTTCCTCTCTCCCTCAGCTTCCATTGATTGCTTATAGCAGCTCTTCATTTTAAGGTGGGATCCCATGATATACCCCATTCACGTTGCTATGTCAAATGGTTTTGTCATTCATATCACATTATACTACCATACTGTGGAGATATGATTGGTGCACATTCCCTATCATGTCTAGAATGCATTAAGAGGCAGCAGGTGTCTTGTCCTTCTATTCTTCCTGTCCTCTAGTCCACGATGTTCCCTGAGCCTGAGCTGTAGATGTTGCATTGGAGATGTATCATTTAGGGTTGGGCAAATCACAGATACTTACTCTCTACATTTAATCAGTTGTGGAACTTTGTAATAGTCTCCATCTGTTGCACAAAGAAGCTTCTTTGATGAGTGGCTAAAGAAAAACTTCTCTTGTAAATATAAGGACATATATTCAGAATTCAGAAAAAAAAATATATTGGTCAAGGAAGTAAAAAAAGTAGATTTTTCACTAGGGTCTATGACCTCTCCAGCTGTGTGTACTTGACTATGTTTACAGTATTACTCATGATTTCCCTCCCATCGAATGGCCTTAAATCCAGTTAGATAGTTTTTGATTATCCTCAAGCTAAAAATGCCACTGCCATAACAAAGGAGATAGTTTGCTGGGCCAGGCATTGTTGCGGTTTCTAGACTTTACAGCTGGGTAGGATGATGTTTAGTTTTCTCCCTTGAAAATTTGCATACAACAGTTCTTAATCAAAGTTAGACCTCCTCCCCCATCTATGCTCCTTTCTTCTCCTCCACCAGACTTCATGCATTCCACCATACACGTTAAACTCTATCCAGTCAAACATTTATACTCAGATGTCCTTCAGTGCAAGTTGACAAATTGATCTACTGGAGTATAGTCACCCTATCTAGAGATCCTAAGTAAGGTCTACTCTCTCTCACCCAGTATTAATCTTATTTCCAGCATTTCCCACGCTACTGCCAACCTGCTGTCCATTTCTTTCACTCCACTCTAGGCCCTTGTGTGATTGAGGTTCACACCATCATTCCCAGGAGTTCACATTTGCAAGCTTCCAGTGGCCTGAAAGCCTTTGTTACAGAGGCCTTTACTGATTTTTTAATGTAGGCACTTAGATGTGTAAACTTCCCTCTTAGGACTGCTTTTAATGTATCCTAGAGGTTTTGCTGTACTGTTTTCATTTTCATTTAGTTTCAGGAATATTTTATTAATTTCTTGATTTGTTCTTTGATCCAATCATCATTCAGGAGTGTGTTGTTCTTCACGTGTTTGCATCTGTAGTTACTAGAGCTTCTTTTGATGTTGATTTTAAGCTTTACTACATTGTGGTCTGAGAAAATACATGAGATTATTTCATTTTTTTGTATTTGTTGAGGTTTTTTGTGCCCCAGTGTGTGTACTCTATTATAATGGAATTTCCATGGACTGACAAGTAGAACTGGGTATCCTTTAGGGTTTTGGTAGGATATTCTGTAGATATCTGCTAGATTTGTTTGATATATGATATCATTTAATTGAGATGTTTCTCTGTTTATTCACTACCTCGATAATGTTTCTATTGGAGAAAGAGGGTAATTAAAGTCATCTACTACTATTGAGTTAGGATTAATCCGTGTCTTTAAGTTCAGTACTACTATTCTTATGAAGTTGGGTTAGCTAGAGTTTGATGAATATATGTTTATGATTGTCATGTCTTTGTCAGTTGTTCCCCTGATAAGTATGAAGTAATCTTCTTTATCATTTTTGATTAACTTTAGTGTGAAATGTTTTTTGTCTGATATTAGGATAGCAACACATTTTTGTTTCTTCATATGCTTTGCTTAGAATATTTTTCCCATCCTTTCATCCTATGGTGGTGCTTATCCTTGAAAGTAAGATGAATATCTTGTAGCCAACAAAAAAGATGGATTTTATTTCTTTTTTAAAATTTTTTATTTATTTTTGTATGTGTATGAATGTACTGTCTGCATGTAGGTTTGTGCACCCGTGTTGTGCAATGCCACGGAGGTCAGAAGAGGGTGTCGGATTACCCTGGAACTGGAGTTAAGATGGTTCTTAGCCACCATGTGGGTGCTGGGGATCAAACCCTGGTCCTCTGTAAGAGTGGTCTGTGCTCTTAACTGCTAGGCCATCTCTCCAGCCCGATTTTATTTCTTAACCTCTTCAAGTAGCCTTTGTCTTTTGATTGGAAAATTGGGGCCATTGATGTTTAAAGTTACTGAAAGATGTATACTGGTTGCTGTCATTTTATTACCTGTTTCTATTCTTGGTCTTGTTTTCCATAATTACATTTATTTGTTTTCCTTTCAAAGCCTCTTGGGTATGATATTCCTTTCCTCAGTCCTCTTTTTATTGCCTCAAGTGTTCACAGTTGGGGTAATTTGGTGGACATTCTTTCAGTCTATTTATATCATGGAAGATTTTTCTTTCTCCTTCAACTGTGGTAGACGGTTTTACTGGCTAAAGTAATCTGGGTGGTCATTTTTAATTGAGAATGCATTGCTTCAAGTTCTTCTGGCTTTTAAAGCTTGCATTGAAAAGTCAGCTGTTATTTTGATGGGTTTTATATTATATGTAACTTGTATTTCTCTTGCATTTTTTCAGTATTCTCTCTTCCATACTTTTAGGGTTTTTACTATGATATGCTGAGAGGAGTTTCCATTTGATTCTATTTGGTGTTCTGTGTGATGCTTTTATCTGTATGGGTATGGAAAGATAAAAGGATCACACAGAACACCAAGGAGACAGTATATATATATATACTTATATATATAAATTCTGTTGAAGATCTGTTCAATGCCATTCATCTGATGTTCTTTTCCTTCCTCTATGCCCATAATTTGTAGATTTCATCTTTCCATAGTGTTCTATACCTCTTGAATCTTCGATTCCTGAGATTTAAAAAAATTAAAAAAATAATTATTTGGTCTGTGCTTCAGGTTGTCCCTACTTTTTAATTGGAGATACAGGTTGATACCAGTTTGGTCTAGTGTGTAGTTGTAGTCCTAGTCCCAGAGGGAAGAGTACAAACTTTATAGTTTATTTAAATTTAACTTTTATTGACCAATTTGTACTGGAAACCCAATCAGGAGTCTTGCCCAGACCTTATTATGTGTATGTTCTACATAAGATAATTAAAAAAAAAATCAACTGTGCCTACCCAGGAATGTGGAATATCTCTCTGTCCATCTGTCTCTGTCTCTGTCTCTCTGTCTCTCTCTATGTCTCTCTCTCTCTCTGTCTCTCCACCTGCAGTCCCTCGTATAACATTTACAATATGTCAGCTCAGTCTGATTTGTATATGCTCCCTTCTTAATCTTTCTACCCAGCCGATGTATACATAAATGAATGATGGAGTCTGCTCCATCTTGGACAGACCATACTTTCTTCAAAATCCTAGAATAATATTATCTCACACTTGGAAGTTTCAAAACATAAGATGATTTTGCCACATCCAGAAAGTGACTTTTCTGTGTCAATAATTGTAACTGGAAACGTTCTTTCAGGTTTGAATTTTGAAAACAGTCCAATGCTTAGAATACTGTGCTTTCCATCTGGTAGCTTCCATTACTTTCTGCTTTCACTCACTTTTTTTTTGGCCTTTTCTTTTCTTAAAGCTAAATTACTGAGTATTTTATTTATTATTTCCAGGATTGATACTAGAAGCTAAAGAGTTAGAGACAAATGTACTCTCAGAAGTGCATAAACAATTTCTTATAATTTAGTAAGGCATTTTGCTCTGTAATTTCATCTATTATGTTGTTATATATCATCTATGCTATCATCTGTGTTTCTCTCTATGGTATTTTTTAAGTATTGTAATTCTCTTCCGTGTGTATGTGTGTGTGTGTGTGTGTGTGTGTGTGTGTGTGTTCCTTGTTATGATGACTGTTATATGATTCTCTTCAGTTTTCAGCATGATTTCACAAACAATACCTTATTGGAAATTCATAATGCTCTTGTAAATTATAGTGTGTTACATAATTTTTTGCAGATAATACTTCTATCAAGCAATAGAAAATGCATTTGAAATAAAGATTTTAATTCCAAAGTCTGAGATTTGCTTATCCTCCATATTTTTTGTTTCCTTTGTTCTCTTCCACAGACTATGTGAAAGTTATGTAGACTAGTGTTCAAAACAAATAGCCATTACTTTATTAAGATGAATTGTATTTTACTTATCTAAAATAATATAGATGATAATAGCTACATGGAATGTTATGAGAGCTAAACCAAACAAATTGTTAAAGGAAAATGTTGAAGAGAAATGCAAAGAAAGAGAATAAACAGAAGATAGATTCAAAACTGTGAACAATTTTCCATGAAACTAATATCAAACTGTGTTAGACTTTCATTGTCAGATAATGCACACACATAAGAAACCAATGATATAAAATTGTACTATACTCAAAAGAGTAATAAAAGTAAATGCAATAGTCTATTTTTCTTATTAGTGCACTATCAAGTTCTTTGGAACCAACAATGAACCTAAATGTTCGAGACACTAAGAAATAGTATATTAGGATTTGCAGTGTTTGTATACTCATGTCACACTTGGATGTGTTTGACCAAATGGGAACCTACTGAAAGAAATATATTGTTAATTTACAGTGGATTAATAAGTGAATCCAAGTAAACAAAATTAGGGGCTAGAGAGATGGCTCAGTGCTTAAGAGCAATTGCTGCTTGCAGAGGATGGGGTTCCCAGTGACCACATGGCTGCTAACACCCTCAGAATTCTAGTTCCAGGGTATCTGATGCCCTCTTCTGGCTTCCATGGGCATTACACACACATGGTCTACTTACACACATGCAAGCAAAATGGTAATACACATAAAATGAAAAAAATAAATCCAGGGACTTTGCTCATATGAACTTACAGCAATGGTGAATGCAGGCACAAGAGCCAGGCAAACTAAATCAGACAAAAACCAGCACAGTACTGGGAAAATGGGCAGAAGGCCATAACCTTGGCAAGGAACTATTGGCAAATGATCACTCCTAGAAGGGAGGGAAGAGTTCATAGTTGATCTTCTTTATGGGGGTGACTCTAGACAGGCCAAATAGGCTCCAGTGGATGTCACACCAAAGGACATCTGGGTACACAAACTTGACTCAATAGGCCTTAGCATATATACTGGGGGGGGTGCAGACAGGAAAGGGGAGTCTAACTATGACTAAGATGTATCATATTTTAAATCCACAAAATTTAATAAAAATATATTCTTAAAAAGGAAAACATATAGCATTAAAAACTGTCCAGTTCTTCATTGCTCATCTTAATTCAACTTTTCCCTTCTCTAATCCACAGTATCAATGAATTTTATCATATTGACAGAGTTGTAATGTAATCCTAGGAAAGAATTCTCTGTGTATTTTCAGAGAGAAAAAGTAAGATTATGGTAATAATTAAATTTTGCAGTTGAAAAAATTGACCCAATACATTTAAGGTGTTTTACATTTTCTAACTGTTATATAAATCAAAGATAACAGCAAAGTTACCAACGATGTGTGTATACCTTTTTGTTTTACACCTTTAATTGACTTTTTCCAGTTCCATCATGTTCCCATTCTACCTAGCAAGGTTTGTTCACTCTAACAATTGTGGACAGTTTCAGCTGTGATATTTTCTCTCACTTGTGGCATTTCTTTTTCCTCAGAAGCTTAACAAACAAATGTATTACTTTTCTTTTTTTATGCATTACTTTTCAAATGCATCAGACATTGAAAGGACATCTATTTGGCAGTTCCTGAAGATTAACAATCGTCCTTGGTGAGCTACTTTATCCATATGTTGAGTGTTATCTTACAGCGGATGGAAAACTGGTACACAAGCACAACAGTGGAAGCTGGAGGGAGTACCCTAAGGGATGACATCCTTTACACACACACCCAGTCTTTTCAATTATCATGTTATATGAGATATAATCATATGAGTAAATATGCCATAATATACATGTGTGGTGCAAATGGCCCATTCCGGGGGCTGATCAGAGACATGAAGAGAGCCAGAAATGTCTTGTGAGGGAGGACAGAGCTTTAGGAGGAAAGATGATTAGAAAAGAGCTGATGAGGGGCTGGAGAGATGGCCTAGCCGTTAAGAGCACTGATTGCTCTTGCAGAGGACCCAGGTTCCATCCCCAGCACCCACATGGCGGCAGAGAACTGTCTTTAACTCCAGTTCCAAGGGAATCCGACACCCACTTCTGACCTCCACGACATTGCATGACACAGGTGCACAAACCTACATGTAGACAGTACATTCATACACATAAAAAAAGAGCTGATGAGCAGAGTTTAACTGTATCATTCAGTTCTTTAATCTAGTCTTTATGTTGTTGTTTTCCCTCCCCCTTTGTATTGCTGCAACATGTGCCTATATAATTGTCACATATGCGTCAAAATTATGACTTCTGAGAATACATTGTATGAACTGAATGATACAATTAAATTCTGCCCAAAACAACAAGCCTCTGCAGTGAAAAACTTTGGAAAGACTGAGTGAAAGATGCAAGACATGTAATGCAGAAGGCATGAACGGGGTGGGGTGGGGGTAGGGAGAGGGGAATGTGTCTAAGTTGGACTGAAAGACAATGAATGAAATACACAATTCATCAATAAAAGTATTTTTTAAAAAGGAAAGAGCTGATGAGTTTTTAACTAGTGATAGTGAAAGACAAGGATGATGGAATTGGAAAAAAAAAATTCACCAAAGTCTGTCTCTTGAAATTACCATGCCAAGAATTTGGTTTTTAAACCCAGTGAATAACATTCCTCTTACAGATTTGCATTTAACTATATGAACCTTCTGTGGGTTTCACTTCCCCTTGTCTTTGTCCATCCCACAGTGGCTTAGAATGTCAAATGGTGAAAACCATGTCTCAGGGCTTCTGGTCTTGATTGCCTGTTATTCTAGGATGTGAATCCTGTGAACCATTAAGTGACCCCCTTCAATTAACAACTGAGCTACAGAGTATAGACTCCCTTCAAACTGCTATGTCTGCTGAAATTCCTCAGGAATCCTGTCTGACTTCAGTGGACCCAAATTAACTCACATTTTCTTTGACTGTTAAGTGTCTTGTTGGCTGCATCATTCTGTAGTAAAATACTCTACCACTGAGCTATACCCCGTGCTACATCATTCTACAAGGATTCTGTAGTAAGATACTCTACCACTGAGCTGTACCCCATGTTAGATCATTCTATAAGGATTCTGTTGTAAGATTCTCTACCGCTGAGCTACACCCTGTGGTATATAGTTCTATACGGATTCTATAGTAAGATCCTCTACCATTGAGCTATACCCCATGCTACATCATCCTGTAAGGATTCTGTACTAAAATACTCTACCACTGAACTATAACCCATGCTACATTGTTCTATAAGGATTCCATAGTAAAATACTCTACCACTGAGCTATACCCCGTGCTACATCGTTCTATAAGGATTCCATAGTAAAATACTCTAACATTGAGCTATACCCCATGCTACATCATTCTACAAGGATTATGTAGTAAGATACTCTACAACTGTGCTACACTCCATGCTACATCTTTCTATAAGGATTCCGTAGTAAGATCCTCTACCACTGAGCTATACCCCATGCTACATCATTCTATGAGGATGGCTTCTTTTCCTTTCAATTCCTTTTTACTTTTAGCATTGTTTACTCCATCTATTATCAAAGTAATTACACATGAGGGGTGACACATGTGTTTTACCAAGAAGACATCCTCTTGCTTCCAAGCCACTTATTGAATAATCCATCTTTCCTCCTGGAAACTGAAACTTTGATTGGTTAGGTAGAGTGGAAAGAGAAAAAGAACACAATTAACCTTCAAATTTTTCTAGGTTTGGGGGTTTTATGACAAGCAGCATATTCTACTCAGCCTCCAGGAAAATTCCATTTTAAATCCAGGTTTAAGTGCTAGATGGTGCCCTTGGGTAATTTCTCCATTACTTGCAAATAAAGGATTTCTTTTGGTTATTTCTCATCCTCAGTTTTGTGCTTTACTTGACATTTTGAATTATCATTTGTGATTTAGGAATCATTTGTTGGTACTTTCTCTTAATCCATTGTTTCATTCATTTTTATGCTAAGACTTTGGAAAGATTTATTTTTATTAGATGATTATTTTCCTTGAAAACAAAGTATTACAACAATGAAATTTAACAGGGTGAACTGGAGAGGAAATGGATATTCAGAAACTAAGGAGAATTAAAGACAGCTTTGTAATATTTCCAGTTAATACATTTAAATCTCTCTCTCTCTCTCTCTCTCTCTCTCTCTCTCTCTCTCTTTCCTCTCAGATTTTTGAGACAGAGTTTCCCTGTAGTCTGGAACTTACTATGTAGATCAGGCTGGCCTGGATCTCACAGAGATCTCTCTGCCTTTGCCTGGGATTAAAGGCATGCTCTACCATGCCTAGCTTAAATGACATACACACTCCATCAAAGGAGCTGCCAACCAGTTGGTGAAGTTCTGCCAGTAGTTTATTCTTTCCTTCCATGGTAAGCCTGATTTCTAGGAGACAGCAGGGCTCCCTCCTTTTCTATTCAGTATCAATATTAGCTACCCTGAACAAGGTTCTGAGATGCTTACTCCAAGATTTAGGGGATCAAGTTTGGGGAAAAGCACTTCTCTATGCTAAAAGTTAGAAAAAATATGCTTGTGCTCTGAGCAGTATAGTGAGATCATACAGCTGGAAGAAGGTATCTATGCAAAGTCTCCATGTAGTCAACTGCTTTCCAGAGCATGCTGCGTCAAGAGGACATCTGGTACACAACTTGACTCAAAGCGCCCTTCATCCTTATGTGGGGGGGTGCCGCCCGGCCCGGGGCTTTAACTCATGCTCAATCCTTCATCATTTTTCCCCGCCAATCTTAAAATCATCCTCTCTTAAAACATTCCCCAGCCCATTAAACTGTCCAGTCTCTGCCCCTGGTCATTGCCTCTCCTTATCCCCCTTTTTCCCTTCTCTATCCACGTCTCCATCATTTTCCTTCTACTTGCACAGCAGTTTGTCAATGTAATCCTAGGCAGAATTCTCTGTGTATTTCCGAGAGAAAAAGTAAGATTTGGTAATAATTAAATTTTGCAGTTGAAAAAATTGACCCAATACATTTAAGGTGTTTTACATTTTCTAACTGTTATATAAATCAAAGATAACAGCAAAGTTACCAACGATGTGTGTATACCTTTTTGTTTTACACCTTTAATTGACTTTTTCCAGTTCCATCATGTTCCCATTCTACCTAGCAAGGTTTGTTCACTCTAACAATTGTGGACAGTTTCAGCTGTGATATTTTCTCTCACTTGTGGCATTTCTTTTTCCTCAGAAGCTTAACAAACAAATGTATACTTTTCTTTTTTTATGCTTACTTTTCAAATGCATCAGACATTGAAAGGACATCTATTTGGCAGTTCCTGAAGATTAACAATCGTCCTTGGTGAGCTACTTTATCCATATGTTGAGTGTTATCTTACAGCGGATGGAAAACTGGTACACAAGCACAACAGTGGAAGCTGGAGGGAGTACCCTAAGGGATGACATCCTTTACACACACACCCAGTCTTTTCAATTATCATGTTACATGAGATATAATCATATGAGTAAATATGCCATAATATACATGTGTGGTGCAAATGGCCCATTCCGGGGGCTGATCAGAGACATGAAGAGAGCCAGAAATGTCTTGTGAGGGAGGACAGAGCTTTAGGAGGAAAGATGATTAGAAAAGAGCTGATGAGGGGCTGGAGAGATGGCCTAGCCTTTAAGAGCACTGATTGTCCTCTTGCAGAGGACACAGGTTCCATCCCCAGCACCCACATGGCGGCAAGAGAACGGGCTTTAACTCCAGTTCCAAGAAGGCCGACACCCACTTCTGACCCTCCACGAATTGCATGACACAGGTGCACAACCTACATGTAGACAGTACATTCATACACATAAAAAAAGAGCTGATGAGCAGAGTTTAACTGTATCATTCAGTTCTTTTAATCTAGTCTTTAATGTTTTGTTTTCCTCCCCCTTTTGTATTGCTGAAACATGTGCCTATATAATTGTCACAATATGCGTCAAAATTATGACTTCTGAGAATACATTGTATGAACTGAATGAGTACAATTAAATTCTGCCCAAAAAACAAAAGCCTCTTGCAGTGAAAAACTTTGGAAAGACTGAGTGAAAGACAAGACTGTAAATGCCAGAAGGCATGACGGGGTGGGGTGGGGGTAGGGAGAGGGGAATGGTGTCTAAGTTGGACTGAAAGAACAATGAATGAAATACACAATTCATCAATAAAAGTATTTTTTAAAAAGGAAAGAGCTGAATGAGTTTTTAACTAGTGATAGTGAAAGACAAGGATGATGGAATTGGAAAAAAAATTCACCAAGCTGTCTCTTGAAATTACCATGCCAAGAATTTGGTTTTTAAACCCAGTGAATAACATTCCTCTTACAGATTTGCATTTAACTATATGAACCTTCTGTGGGTTTCACTTCCCCTTGTCTTTGTCCATCCCACAGTGGCTTAGAATGTCAAATGGTGAAAACCATGTCTCAGGGCTTCTGGTCTTGATTGCCTGTTATTCTAGGATGTGAATCCTGTGAACCATTAAGTGACCCCCTTCAATTAACAACTGAGCTACAGAGTATAGACTCCCTTCAAACTGCTATGTCTGCTGAAATTCCTCAGGAATCCTGTCTGACTTCAGTGGACCCAAATTAACTCACATTTTCTTTGACTGTTAAGTGTCTTGTTGGCTGCATCATTCTGTAGTAAAATACTCTACCACTGAGCATACCCCGTGCTACATCATTCAAACAAGGATTCTGTAGTAATGTACTCTACCACTGAGCTGTACCCCATGTTAGATCTTTCTATAAGGATTCTGTTGTAAGTGTCTATCCTCTACCTGCTACACCCTGTGGTGATAGTTCTATACGGTCTATAGTAAGATCCTCTACCATTGAGCTATACCCCATGCTACATCATCCTGTAAAGGATTCTGTACTAAAATACGTCTACCACTGAGCTATAAACCCATGCTACATTGTTCTATAAGGATTCCAATAGTAAAATACTCTACCATTGAGCATACCCATGCTACATCATCCTGTAAGGATTCTGTACTAAAATACTCTACCACTGAAGCTAAACCCATGCTACATTGTTCTATAAGGATCTAGAAAAGGATACTCTACCACTGACTATACCCCAGGCTACATCATTCTACAAGGATTATGTAGTAATACTCTACAACTGTGCTACACTCCATGCTACATCTTTCTATAAGGATTCCGTAGTAAGATCCTCTACCACTGAGCTATACCCATGCTACACACATCATTCTAATGAGGATGGCTTCTTTTCCTTTCAATTCCTTTTTACTTTTAGCATTGTTTACTCCATCTATTATCAAAGTAATTACACATGAGGGGGTGACACATGTGTTTTACCAAGAAGACATCCTCATTGCTTCCCAAGCCCACTTATTGAATAATCCATCTTTCCTCCTGGAAACTGAAACTTTGATTGGTTAGGTAGAGTGGAAAGAGAAAAAGAACACAATTAACCTTCAAATTGTTCTAGGTTTGGGGGTTTTATGACAAGCAGCATATTCTACTCAGCCTCCAGGAAAATTCCATTTTAAATCCAGGTTTAAGTGCTAGATGGTGCCCTTGGGTAATTTCTCCATTACTTGCAAATAAAGGATTTCTTTTGGTTATTTCTCATCCTCAGTTTTGTGCTTTACTTGACATTTTGAATTATCATTTGTGATTTAGGAATCATTTGTTGGTACTTTCTCTTAATCCATTGTTTCATTCATTTTTATGCTAAGACTTTGGAAAGATTTATTTTTATTAGATGATTATTTTCCTTGAAAACAAAGTATTACAACAATGAAATTTAACAGGGTGAACTGGAGAGGAAATGGATATTCAGAAACTAAGGAGAATTAAAGACAGCTTTGTAATATTTCCAGTTAATACATTTAAATCTCTCTCTCTCTCTCTCTCTCTCTCTCTCTCTCTCTCTCTCTCTCTCTCTTTCCTCTTTTGAGACAGAGTTTCCCTGTAGTCTGGAACTTACTATGTAGATCAGGCTGGCCTGGATCTCACAGAGATCTCTCTGCCTTTGCCTGGGATTAAAGGCATGCTCTACAATGCCTAGCTTAAATGACATACACACTCCATCAAAGGAGCTGCCAACCAGTTGGTGAAGTTCTGCCAGTAGTTTATTCTTTCCTTCCATGGTAAGCCTGATTTCTAGGAGACAGCAGGGCTCCCTCCTTTTCTATTCAGTATCAATATTAGCTACCCTGAACAAGGTTCTGAGATGCTTACTCCAAGATTTAGGGGATCAAGTTTGGGGAAAAGCACTTCTCTATGCTAAAAGTTAGAAAAAATATGCTTGTGCTCTGAGCAGTATAGTGAGATCATACAGCTGGAAGAAGGTATCTATGCAAAGTCTCCATGTAGTCAACTGCTTTCCAGAGCATGCTGCCACTATCACTTACGCATCCTTGAAGTGATGACCACAATTTTAATCCTCAGGTAGAACAGATGTAGTGTCTTCTGGTATCACCCAGGCTCTCTCTCCATTGCCTTTTGCAGTCTACAGAATCAGACTACACGTGCCACCTTGCAAAGGTCGGAATAAAGCTATATTTCCAATCAGAGAGAACAAAGATTACCTTAACCTGCTGCTCAAGAAACCAAATTGTTCAAATGAACTGAGTAATATGTGGCTAAACCTGTGCAATTAGGAAATATTAGAAATAAGCTTAAGGACTTTCTCAAGAGTTAACAATAGAGAGTAACAAGTACAAAAGCAGAGGGACATAAATGCAAAGAATGGGGTGAGAATATTAGTGATGAGAAAGAGGAAGAGTAAACACATCTTTGTGTTGTAACCATTCAAAGCAGTGTGTAAAACAGCATAGCTAGCCAAGGCTTTCAATTAAAAAGATTATTAAACCTGAAAAATCTATTTGTATTTTTTCCTGCATGAAAAATGACCTTGCAGTTTAGTTTTGTGGGTTTTGGGTACAGCTGTTATTTGATAATAACACAATGTGTTTTCCAATTTACTTAGATTGTTTTAAAAAACAGATAACTGAAAACCATCTGTGTTTCTGTGTAATTTGTTCTCAGGACAGAGACCAGGAACAAAACATTTAAAATCCTGCTATTAAAATCTCTCATTAATTTAAAGAGTTCTGTAAATGCAGTCTGTGCTAGCAGGTCAAGAGAGTGCCACATGCTAGGATTCCCGGGGCAAACAAAAAATGAATTTCTTCCTTTGCTCTTTTGGTTGGATGGCATAATTTTTCATTTTCTTGGCAACAAGTCTCATAATATTACAAGTATTAGAATGATCAAGAACAATTGCTTAAATAGATGTTCTCAAAATTTACTCCAAGAGACTTAAATATTAGTATGCCTAAGAAGGGGTCCAGGAATTATATTGAAACCAGCTCCCTGGGTGTTTGTGAGGTAGGTGGTCAGAGGATCACACTTGGATCAATACTGCTTTATAGAGGTATATATAATTCTACATCATGTAGATGGAAGAAAAGTTTAGGACAGGTATACTGTAGCTCTCATATTACCACTAAGTTTAAGAGAAATACACAAAACCTGGGAATAATAACAAAGAAAATGGCTACATGCAAAACAAACTCAACAAATGGTTTTAAACAGGTCTTTAGAGTCTAACATAATTTGACCAAATTCAGTTGCCGAGATTCAAAGAGGTAAATGCAAGATGGTATGGAGGAATAATGCAAAACATGTCAAAGGAGCATGGCTAATTTCACTTACTGACACCAAACCCTAAGAACTGTAAAACATTATCAAGTCTGCCATTTGTGCCATACTGACATATATGGGCCATATTGGGCAAATCTATTTTGCTTAAGTTTCCACGAAAATAATGTACTTCATTTTTGTTGTGTATGTAGTACTCTACATTTTTGAAACCTCAACTGGAGGTTCCAATATTTTTATTTATTTTTATTTTTTTGTGTTTCAGTGTTCTGCCTGCATGTTAGTGCACCGTGCCATTGTGTCATTCAGTGCCTGTGGAGGACAGAAGGCATCAGATCCCTTCAAACTGGCTTTGCAGATGGTTGTTAGCTGCCATGTGGGTGCTGGGATTGGAACCGGGTCCCCTATAGGAACAGGGACTGATCTTANGACGGCAAAGATACATGCACACCATCTTTAATTGCAGCTCTCTTCACAATAGCAAAGAGCTGGACCAACGCAAATGCCCCTCACAGACAATGGATGACAAAAATGTGGTACATCTACACAAATGGAGTATATTAAGTGTAAAGAAAAATGCATTAACTTTTGCAGGTAATGGATGGAGCTTAAGCCATTATGCTGAGTGAAGTAACACAGTCCAGAAAGAAAATGGAGAATGGTTTCCCTCATTTGTGGATGCTAACCAAATCCCAGATGAAAGCAAGCTGAATGATGTATTGTATATATTTTGTTTATCTGAAAGCAACTATGTTGTTATAATGTGAATCTCTCAAGGCTCTAGAATCCACCCACCAGTTTATTTTCAGACTCTGTAATTACTGTATATGGGTGGAGAGTAGTATCCATATTTTAGAGTAATATAAAAATTAATGGGGGAAAATGTGAATTCTAAACATAAAAAAATGACTGAGAGAAAGATGCAGGACAGTTATGGCAGAATGCATGATCTGGGATGGTGTGGGGTGGGGAAGGGAAAGGGAGATTGCCTGAAGTGAATTGAAAATGATGTTGAAAACACAAAATAATCCAATAAAAAAGATTACTAGCCAGGCGTGTGGTGCAAGGCCTTAATCCTAGCACTTGGGAGGCAGAGACAGGCGATCTTTGTGAGTTCAAGGCCAGGCCTGGTCTACAAGCGAGTTCCAGGACACCTGAGCTACAGGGAGACCGTCTCGAAAAAAAAAAAAAAAAAAAAAAAAAAAAAAAGACTTACTAAAGATAATTTAGACATCCAAATTCATAAAAATAAAAAAAATAAAGATAATATCTTAAAAAATTCCATCTATGACCAGCATGAATTCGGGTACTGTTAAATCTCTCTTCTTTTTAATTTGGCTCTAATGACAGCCTTCTATCCCTAGAGATGAAGGACTGTGCTGAGCTTCTTGTAAGATAACAGACAAAATGGCTTAGCACATTCTCATTCTACTTAACATAAAGGGCCACAGAAACTAACTATCACTCTCAGCCTCTATTCTGATGAGGAGAAAACTAAAGTGCAATGAGGTAAAGTGATTTTGCTGGAAATTTCACACATCTTTAGTGGCAGACAAAGGGACTCATTATCCAGACAGCTGCATCCACCACAGCTGGGCCATTGGACCTGACACCATTTTCTGATAAGTACAGCCTTTCAAGGTTCTATTCTTAACAAATAAAAAAGTATATTGTGCCTTTTATAAATGAGGTGAGGAAAGTAAGAATAGAAGATTTTCTTTCTTTTTTATTTTGTTTTGAGATTTGAGTTTTTAGAATGTTGATATATTGGCTGCTGGGGATCTAACCTGGACTCCTGTATATGCTGGGCAAGAGCTATCCATCTCAAGTACTGGGGAGTGAAGGACATATTTAAAAATTAGAACCTAGAGGCTAGAGAGATGGCTCAACAGCTTGACGGCAAAGATACATGCACATGCCACTTTATTGCCAGACTCTCTTCACCCAATAGCAAAGAGTAGGGACCAACGCAAATGCCCCTCAAACAGACTTGATGGATGACACAAAAATGTGGTACATCTACACAATGGAGTACTATTAAGTGTAACCGAAACATGGCATTATGAGACTTTTGCAGGTTAAAATTGGATGGAGCTTGAAGCCATATGCTGATGAAGTACCAGTCCCAGAAAGACAAATGGAGGAATGGTTTCCCTCATTTGTGGATGCTAAAACCACACAATCAACCAGTGAAAGCAAGCTGAATGACGTATGGTTTCATATTTCTTGTTTACTGAAGCAACTATGTTGTCTATAAATGTGAATTCTCTCAAGAGCTCTAGAATCCACCCACCCCAGTTCTCTTTTCAGGACTCCGTAATTACTCGTATATGGGTGGAGAGTACTGTATCCATATTTTAGAGTATATATAAAATTTATATTGGGGGAAAATGTGCAATTCTAAACATAAAAAAATGACCCCTCCCTGGAGAGAAAGATGCAGGATCAGTTATGGGCAGATGGCATGATCTGGGAGTTTGTGGTGGGGGTGGAGGTAGGGAATTAGGATATGCCTGAAGTGATTGACTCAAATGATTGTATGGAAAACTACAAAATATCAATAAGAAAAAGACCCCTCATTACTAGCCAGGCCCTGTGGGAGGCCTTTAATCCTAGCAACTTGGGGAGGCAGAGATCAGGGCGATCTTTGTGAGTTCAAGGCCAGGCCTGGTCTACAAGGCGAGTTCCGGACCACCTGGATAGCTACAGGGAACCTTGTCTCGAAAACAAACAAAAACAAAACAAAAAAAAAAAAAAAAAAAAAAAAAAATACTAAAAAATTTTAGATAAATACATAAAAAATAAAGATACATATCTTAAACCATTCCTCTATGTCTCAGCCTGAATTCCCGGGTACTGTTAAATCTTTCTTCTTTTTTAATTTGGCTCTAATGACAGCCTTCTATCCCTAGAGATGAAGGACTGTGCTGAGCTTCTTGTAAGATAACAGACAAAATGGCTTAGCACATTCTCATTCTACTTAACATAAAGGGCCACAGAAACTAACTATCACTCTCAGCCCTATTCTGATGAGGAGAAAACTAAAGTGCAATGAGGTAAAGTGATTTTGCTGGAAATTTCACACATCTTTAGTGGCAGACAAAGGGACTCATTATCCAGACAGCTGCATCCACCACAGCTGGGCCATTGGACCTGACACCATTTTCTGATAAGTACAGCTATTCAGGTTCTCACCTTTAACAATATTGATAAAAGACTAGTTGTGCCTTTATGTTATAAATGAGGTGCGGACCAAGTAAGCAATAGAAGATTTCTTCTTCTGTTTATTTATTGTTTTGAGATTTGGAGTTTTTAGATATGTTGTATATATTGGCTGCCTGGGGATCTAACCTGGACTCCTGTATATGCTGGGCTTAAGAGCTATCCATCTCAAAGTTACTGGGGAGTGCAAGGACCATATTTAAACATTAGAACCTCGAGGCTAGAGAGATGGCTCAACAGCTTTCTGCATGCCTCTGCCTCCTGAGTGCTAGGATTAAAGGTGTGTGCCACCACACCTGGCCAAAAGCAGCTTCTTTGATGAGTGGTGACAGCTACACTTATCTTTGGGTATAAGTATTAATAATACAATTAGAAATTATATTGGCTTAGGAAAAAGGTGGTAGTAGATTCTCCTCTAGAGTCTATGACCTCTCCAGTCATAGGTGTTTGGCTAGGTTTACAGTTAATAAGCATGAGTTCCCTCCTACTGAGTCTTAAGCTTAATTAGAAGACTGCTGGTTTACCTCCAAAATAAAAGTGCTACTATGGCACTATTGGGACTTTCTTTCCAGGTTGGTTGTCGTTAGTAACTTGTTCTTTTAAAGCTAAACAAGATCAATAACACCCTAGACCAATTAACCAAATAAAAAGGAGACTCAAAGTAACAGGTTAGAAACAAACAGGGAAATATTATTACATACACCAAGGAAGTACAGCCCATTATAAAGGAATCTTTTAAAAGGCAATACTCAGGGCTGGAGAGATTGCCTAGTGGTTAAGAGCGCTGACTGCTCTTGCAAAGGACCCAGGTTCCATCCCCAGCACCCACATGGCCATTAAAAACCATCTTTAACTCCAGTTCCAGGGGAATCCGACACCCTCTTCTGACCTCCGCAGCATTGCACAACAGGGTGCACAGACCTGCATGCAGACAGTACGTTCATACACATAAAAAAATAAATAAAATTTAAAAAAAGGCAATACTCAATTAAGTTACATAACTTTAAAAAAATGAATAAATTTTTAGATTCATTCAAACTGCCAAAACACAGACCTATAACAACTAAGGAGGTTGAAACAATACTAAACGCTGTCTGACTGAAAAAAACCCAGATCCAGATGGATTCACAACCAAATTCTACCAGATTTTCAATGAAGAAATACAACCAAAATTTCTTAAATTAGAATCAGAAGGAGCACTTTGAATCTTGCTCTATGAAACAGATATTTGTCTAAAGACCAAACAAGATAATGAGACACACAAGAAAGAAAACTATAGACCAATATCCTCTCACTTTATCTCCTTGCTTTGATCTCACATCATTATAGTAGAAAAGATGAGTTTAATACAATATTTTGAAAGAGTACAATTACATAACTTTCACTACAGCATGGTGTTATAATTATTCACTTTTATTATTAATATCTTACTGTGCTTAAATAAATTAAGCTTTTTCATAGGTATGTATGCAGATGATAAAACACTGAGCTTATATTGTTTATGGTGTCAGGTCTTTAAACATATTACCCATGGATTAGAGGACTACTATATTTTGTATATGTAAACATATGTAAATATATATATATATATATATATACTAAAGTACATGACAAAAAGCTAAACTAGTTCAAATTATCTTTTAAATAATTCACAATATAATATTTGTGGTCAACATTTGTTGAATACTTACTATCATCATTATATATAGTGACTATACATAAACATATATAAGTTTTATTCAGTCTTCAAAACTTTTCTATGATACTAGCACTATTATTATCCTCATATGATGAATGGACAAAATGAGCTGCAAATGAAGGTGATTCTTATACCTAAAATAACTGAAACTAATATATTTGAAACATTTGCATAGTAAATGAAGAAAACCCAGAAATTCTCTGTAGGTTTTAATAATGGAACTGAATAGTCAATCTATTTTAAAACCGTAAGTTGATACTTTCATATTTGTGATCAAAGTAGATTTTCCACCTCTTGGCTGGATGTGGGCATGGGGCATATTTTGTTTCTTTTTTAAAACTTCAAATAGGTGGTAAAAATTCACCTATGCAAACAGTATGTTCTCCAAGATAATGGGGATTCAGTTTTTATAACCACTTGAATATGTTTTTCAAAAGCTTCATTTCTAATTACAGGTTATTCTGATTTGACTGGATTCAAAGTGGCTAAGTAGGTTTCATGTGAATTTCTCACAAGTTAGAGCTTTCATTCAGATCTATCCTTGGCTGAGTTACCCTTCCTTTCCTTCTGCCTCGGATTAACATGTTTTTCTGACTTATGTTTAATACTTTATTTATTTTTGCATTCTGAATTTTATATAATTCCATATATGAGCATTGTCCTTGCATTATTTCCATCCCTCCCATTCTTCCACTGCATCATTCCATGTCTCCCCACTCCCTCTCAGTTTCTTATCCTCGTCTTTGATTATTGTTCTATATACATGCCTACATTTAGAAATATACATATATATTATACAGAGAGTCTATTTAGTGGTGCCACATGTACCTGTGTTTAGTGTTTAGGGCTGTCCATTTGAGATTATATAACCTCTGAAGGAGCTAGTCCTTAGAAAAACTGAACTGATTCTTCCTCTCTCCCTCAGCTTCCATTGATTGCTTATAGCAGCTCTTCATTTTAAGGTGGGATCCCATGATATACCCCATTCACGTTGCTATGTCAAATGGTTTTGTCATTCATATCACATTATACTACCATACTGTGGAGATATGATTGGTGCAAATTCCCTATCATGTCTAGAATGCATTAAGAGGCAGCAGGTGTCTTGTCCTTCTATTCTTCCTGTCCTCTAGTCCACGATGTTCCCTGAGCCTGAGCTGTAGATGTTGCATTGGAGATGTATCATTTAGGGTTGGGCAAATCACAGATACTTACTCTCTACATTT
>VZQC01006505.1:0-44335 GCA_009823505.1 Rhizomys pruinosus
GGAACTCAGGGCAGGAACCTGGAGGCAGGAGCTGAGGCACAGGCCATGGAGGAACGCTGCTTACCGGTTTGCTCCCCTGGCTCATGCCCAGCCTGCCTTCTTATACAGTATACAACAACCTGCCCAGGGCGGCACTACTCATTGTGGGCTGGGCCTGCCCACACTGCTTGACCATCAAGACAATATTCCACATACGTGGCCACAGGCCAATCCAATGGAGCCAATTCCCCAATTGAGGCTCCCACAACCCAAGTGTGTCAAGTTGACACTAAAGCTATCCAGCACAGTGTCATTGCACAACATGGGTGCACAAACCTACATGCAGACAGTACATTCATACACATACAAAAATAAATTAAATTAAAAAATTAATTAATCAGCATACTTGGTACCTAGACATTGGTTTCTAAATACTATCCAGGGCTCTTTGAAAAAAGGTGAACCAGGGGGCTGGAGAGATAGCCTAGCGGTTAAGAGCACCGATGCTCTTGCAGAGGACCCAGGTTCGATCCCCAGCACCCACATGGCGGCTAAGAACCATCTGTAACTCCAATTCCAGAACTCCAGTTCCAGGGGAATCCGAGACCCTCTTCTGACCTCCGCGGCATTGCACGACACGGGTGCACAGACCTGCATGCAGACAATACATTCATACACATACAAAAATAAATAATAAAAAAAAAATTTTTTTAAAAAGGTGAACCATAGGGATTGCAGCAAAACAAACAAAAACAAAAAACAAAAAAACACAAAATCACCCTATATCATCTTACAGTTCTACAAAAAAACAAAAGGGGCACTTGAGCCAACTTAAAAGAGCTTCAAGAAGTGATTCAAGCAAACCACGCCTGGTAAAATTTATAGGATAAATTTAAAACAATATATACATATGTAAGTCTATACAAACAAACAATTGAATATATATAAATGAGGAAAAGAGACAAAACTTCCTTATGAAAGGATTCCAAATACTGTATTTCCCCTTCAGGAATCGAAGCTTAACCCTATATTCCTCTTGAATATAGGGTTTAAGTAACTTTCCTTAAAACACACACACACACACACACACACACACACACACACACACACACACCTTTAATCCTAGCACTTTGGAGGCAGAGGCTGGTGGATCTTTGTGAGTTCCAGTCCAGCCTGGTCTACAGAGTGAGTTCCAGGACAGCTGGGGCTACAGGGAGACCCTGTCTCAAAAAGACCAAAACAGAGAGAGAGAGAGAGAGAGAGAGAGAGAGAGAGAGAGAGAGAGGAGGATGATGGCAAATGCCTTTAATCCCAGCACTCAGGAAGCACAAGCAGGTGGATCTCTGTGAGGTCCAGGCCAGCCTGGTCTATATAGTGAGCTCTAGGTCACCTGGTGCTATCGGAAGACCCATCTCAAAAATACCAAACAAAACAACAGCAACAAAAAAATCATAACATGGAAAGGGAGGAAAAAATAAAGGCAACCACATAGTAGAGAATCTAACAAAAATTACCATGGCAGTCATCTGATAAAACATCACTGTAGTAAACAGCTCCTTCTAAGATAGCGGCATCCAGGTCCTGCTAAGGAAAAAGGGGAGGAGCAGCCACCCGTGGCTACCTGCTAACCTTTCAGGCTAGTGGTTGATTACATTTCTCTAGCCCACCTGTTAGCACCCAACACCTTCACCAGACAGGGAACTGTTGATTCCACTGTTGGACCTCTCAGACTGATGCTTGATTAGCTCTCCTCAGTCATTCCTGCTGGCACACCACACTCACCAGTCATGGAGCTGCTGGCTCAGATGCTGGACTTTACAGGCTGGCACAAGATAGGTTCTCCCCAGTCACTCAACACTCAAAACTCAAGCCTGATGGGCTTTCACTTACACACACGTGGAGTTAGTCAGGTGGCAATGAAGATCCGTTTATTGTACTTAGTGCATCACTTTTTTTTTTTTTTTTTGGTCTCTTTGAGACAGGGTCTCCCAGTAGCCCCAGCTGTCCTGGAACTCACTGTGTAGACCCTGGACTTTACAGGCTGGCACAAGATAGGTTCTCCCCAGTCACTCAACACTCAAAACTCAAGCCTGATGGGCTTTCACTTACACACACGTGGAGTTAGTCAGGTGGCAATGAAGATCCGTTTATTGTACTTAGTGCATCACTTTTTTTTTTTTTTTTNAAAGATGTCATGATTTCCCCCAAGGAAGTGCTTGAAGGTTCCTCCTTGGTAAACCCAAACAACCATCAATCCTGCCTCCGTGCTCCACTCTGAGGTCCACCCCCCATGGTCACCCAAATGAGGTCCAGCAAGCATGTGTCCTGTCTTGATCTTCCTGTACTGGCCTCCATGATACAGCCTGGGTAGTCCAACAATGGCAGTCTATACTCTGAAGAGGCTGAAATCCCAGTAGCCACTCAGTCCACAAGCTGGATATCTCAGTAGTCCCCATCTGGCATTGAAGGTTTGGAGGATTCTTGGAGAGATATGGGTCTTCAGTCTATATTGGAGGGTTAAAAAGCTGTGTCTCATGTCTTTCAAGAAATGCATGAATTTTTTTAAACAACATTATAATTCGTAGCTTTGTGGATTTAGTTATGGTGTTACTTTATTTACTTGTCTAAAACTTGCTTCTGTCAGGAAAACTGCTGAAAAGCTTTGAGTTTTGTATGCATGTGTATTCCAGGTGTGCGTTCTGCACATGTGTTTCTGGGTGCCTTCTCTAATGCATCTTTTTGGTCTACCTGTTACTCTGTTTGGGACCATATGCAAATTTTTAAATTATAGAAAAGCTAATGTAAAAGGCTTATCTATAAAATGCAAAAGAAGTGTACAGAGAGCAGTTCTGCACCTACTTATAAAAGTATTTCAGCCAGGCGTGGGGGCGCACACCTTTAATCCTAGCACTTGGGAGGCAGAGGCAGGTGGATCTTTGTGAGTTCAAGTCAGCCTGGTCTACATAGAGAGTTCCAGGACAGCCAGAGCTACAGGAAGACCCTGTCTCAAAAAGACCAAAAAAAAAAAAATTTCAATAGTAATATTATGATATATTATACTTTGAGTTATCATTTAAGAGAGAGTTCTTGTAACAACTTACTGCTTTCATCATTAAAGGCTTAGATAAGATCTTTAATATATGTTCATTTTATATTTGTACACATGAGTCTATCTTTTAAAATCCTGGATAGGGGCTGGAGAGATGGCCTAGTGGTTAAGAGCACCGACTGCTCTTGCAGAAGACCCAGGTTCGATCCCCAGCACCCAAATGGCAGTTGAGAACCGTCTGTAACTCCAATTCCAGGAGAACTCCAGTTCCAGGGGAATCCGACACCCTCTTCTGACCTCCGAGGCATTGCACTACACGGGTGCACAAACCTACATACAGATGGTACATTCATACAAATAAATAAATAAAGTAAAATAAAAATTTTAAAAAAAATCCTGGGTAAAGAATTGACTATTGGTCAGAAAGTAGAAGAATGAAGCTGAAATGTTCTGAGTGCCACTAAATGGCAAAGCCCTCCCCCTTTTGAAACAGGGTCTCACTACATAGGCCTGGCTAGCCTAAAACTCACTTATAGACTAGTCTGACCTCAAACTCACAGAGATCGGCTTGCCTGTGCCTCTCCAGTGTGAAGATTCAAAGGGTGCAGCCCCACACTCAGCTAAACTTATTTATTGCTATTCTGTGTGTAGTGCAGGAGTGCGTGGTGCCATGGCGTGCATATGGAGGTCAGAAGACAACTTTTGAGAGTGGATTCTCTCCTACTGTATGTTCTGGAGCTCAAACTCAGGCCTTCAGGATTTTGGGACATGCACTTTAACCCACTGAGTCCTCTCACTGCCCAAAGTCCAATTTTTAAAGATTGAAATTTTCTTTGCAATCATTTCTGAAAATCACACACATCTTAAAAATTGCTTCATGTTTTATACAACAAATTTTTTTCTTTTATATATAAGCATGAATTTGGTTCCTGTCATTTTATTTTATTTTATTTTGATTTATTTATTTATTTATTTATGTAGCCCTGGCTGGCCTGGAGCTCACTATGTAGACTAGGTTGGCCTTGAAAGCACAGAGATCCACCTGTCTCTGCCTCCCAAGTGCTGAGATTAAAGGCGTGGGCCACCACACCCAGCTGTCATTTTTATTTTATTTTATTTTTTTCCTGTGTGGATCTCCACATATGTGGGGGAAGGGAGCCGAGGTCATCGTCCACTGTCTTCTTCAACCCCTCTTCACTTTATTTTTCAAGACAGTCTTTCTGTACCTGGTGCTCATCAATAAAGCTAGACTGGCCGGCCAGTGAGTGAACTGCAGGATTTTGCCAGCTTCTGCTCCTGGTAACATGAGGATCGCAGATGCGTCCCACTACACCCAACTTTTTACATGGGTGCTGGAGAGCTGAACTCAGGTTTTCAGGCTTGCACAGCAAGAACTTTACTGACTGAGCCATCTCCCAAGGCTTGATATCATTTCCTACAGCAAGATTTACTCGCATGCTTTGCTTCCGGCCATCATAGGAGGAAACGTGCTGACCAAGTGCTGACCTCCCGAGAACCAGCAGAGTCTCTCTGGTCTCCTGCAGGACTCTGGCAAGGAGCTCGGCCAGTAATCACTGAAGGCTTGAGGCCCAGCCCCACGAAGTGCTGCAGGATGGTAGTCCTGGAGCTCAAAGGAAGAGAAGAGCCCCTGTCTGTTCTACCCTTCTCTCAACGTTGTCAAGAGCATAGGTAGACAGGAGACAGTAAGGACAGCTCTGGGCCGTTCTTGTTTCTCCCCTAAAGACCGTGTGCCTTCCGAGGTCAAGGAAGCTATGGCCCCACAAAGGCAATGGGCATGGGACCTCAGTGACCACTACGTGAATATCTGTCTGGCTATATAGCCCAGGCTAGCTTTGAATTCATCACCTTTCTGCCTCTGCTTCCTGAGTGCTGAGATTAGAGGCATGTACTACCATGTCCTGACTAGTAAAAAAATATTTCCCTGTGTCTTTGAAGATTGATGGCTTCTCAGGAGCCCAGCACTCTGCCAGAACAAAGCTCTGCAAACGCCACCTCCCTTTCCAGCTGTCTCAATCCTTCCCTTTACCATCACAAAAGCCTTAATGTTAAATTGAGTAAATATTTGCTAATATTTGGTAATGCTATAGCTGCCTGTTTTAACAGATTAATGGAGACCATTCAGGTAAAAGGTTACATCATAACAACCTCCTTCAACCTCCTTTTATGCAACTTTTACACGACACATGCAGCCTCCACTTGGAGACTCAGCAAATGCAATGCCTTTCTCTGTAGAAGCCAGTGTTCTCTGCAGTCAAGGGCCTCGCAGTGTCAAGGAAATTGACTCACTACAAATTGTTGTCTAGATCAAAGAGTCTAAAGGCAGCCATTGGACTTGGATTGGTATCTCTATGGATTCCTTCCTGCTGCCTGAAAGCCTTTCTGTGACTTGGCTTCTCTTGTCACTGGGTACCACCCTTACCATCTTGCCCGTCTCCTCTTTACTTTAGCTGCCTGGCATTCAGGAAGCCAAGGCAGGAAGATTCCTGTGAGTTTGAGGCCAGCCTGGGCTATAGAGTGAGACCATCTCAAAATAAACAAAAACTTCCTTCCATCAGCTATTTCATAGGAGACCGACCCAGGGAGAGCCATATGTATTTTGGACATGAGTACGCAGTCTTAACATACAAGACGCACACTGCAAACATTAACATTCAAAACTAAACATGAAGAGCTGGAGAGACCGCTCAGTGGTTAAGAGCACATACTGTTCTTGCAGAGGTCTTAAGTTCAGTACCCAGTGCCTACATCATGTGTCTCACAACTACCTGTAACTCCTGTTCACATGTAGCACACACAGACATAGACATAAATGTACATACATGCAAAATAAAAATAATTTTAAAAGTAAAACAAAACATTTTATTCTTAGAAAAATCTGAAAATGAAGCTAGGCCTGGTAGGGTAGACTTGTATGTTTGTAATCCCAGCTATTCTGGTGGCTGAGGTGAAAGTGCAAACTCAAGGCCTGTATGGTCTACAGTGCAAGTTCAAAGCCAGCCTGGACAACTTAGTGAGGCACTAAAAAAGGAAAAAGAGGGCTGGGGATGGGCAAATCAGACTCTCCTTGGCCAAGATCGCGGTGAATGTTTGGCTGTAGGTGATTCTGAAGACCTGCTAAAAGACAGAGGAGGAAGTAGTGTCACAGTGTGCTGTCAAAGGGGACTCTTCCCTATAATCAGGAGTCCCCACCATCCATGTTGACCCGCCATGCCTTCTTCCATGAGCTGCTCCTGTCTGTTCATATCACATGCAAATATCCATTTACACATACAACACGGAACTTTTTAGCCACTGTTTATTTTATGTGAATAAAATCAGTGTTGAATATGTGTCTTGTTTTCTTGCTTAAGAAAATACTTTGTGGAGAAGCTTGGGGTATATCTCAGGGGCACAGCATATGCCTAGCACAGGCAAGAACCCTAGGTTCAATCCCCAAAACTATGAAAAACAAGAGCAATGAAGCACCAGTACTTTGTGGAGAGGCCTCTAAGTTAAACTGTACAGAATGATAAAACTTTGATTTACTGTTTCATGGTCCTGATATTCTTAGAAAGGGAGACTCTGTGACTTGTTTAAGCATTCTTCCACTGACATGTATCCATAGTTTAAGACAATTTAGTGTAGGATTTATCACAGAAAGAACAAGGAATGAAGCCGGGCATGGTGGTGCATGCCTTTAGTCCTAGCACTTGGGAGGCAGAGGCAGGCGGATCTCTGTGAGTTCAAGGCCAGACTGGTCTACAAAGTGAGTTCCAGGACAGCCAGAGCTACAGGGAGACCCTATCTCAAAAAGGCCAAAAAAAAAAAAAAAACTGGAATGATAGACCTGAGCTCCTTCAGCCTGGTCTTACTGGTAGATGATCAATTCCATCACCCCACCTGGTGTTATTTTCGTCCACCAACTAGCTCCTCTCTCTCCCCATCCTTTGAACTATTATTTGACGCATATATTCTCAGACCCTACCATCATTCACAATGGACAAGCCAACTGCATTCAAGAATCCTGCATTCTTTTCTTTTTAAATTTTTTTTTTTATTAATTTTATTTATTTCTGTTATTTGTATGAAGGTACTGTCTGCATGCAGGTTTGTGCACCCGTGTCGTGCAATGCCGCGGAGGTCAGAAGAGGGTGTCGGATTCCCCTGGAACTGGAGTTCTCCTGGAATTGGAGTTTCAGACGGCTCTCGGCCGCCATGTGGGTGCTGGGGATCGAACCCGGGTCCTCTGCAAGAGCGTCGGCGCTCCTAACCGCTAGGCCATCTCTCCAGCCCCAGAAATCCTGCATTCTTTCTAAGAGGCTGGTTGTTTTATTTCTATGAATTAAATCCCCAGGGATGGGTTCACTGGGTTGAAAGCTATGGATATTTTTAATTTTATGGGCATACCAATTTCCTTCCCTCCAAACCTAAGATGAAGATTTTAAGTAGGTACCAAACTTTATCCATTCCTCCTGAGCCTTTTGAGAGCAGAACTATAGTTTTGGCTTTACTTTGGTATCCCTAACCCAGGGCACAGGAGTTAGCCAGCAGAAGCTACTAACATCAGCTGTCTTTTCTTTGTTCTTGTTCTCCCTTCTCCTCAAATGTATTACAAAGGTTTTACAGTGAAAATATGATCATTAGTACCGTGATACAGGACGGGGTCACTTAATGTTTTAGGAGCTATTTATTTCCTCGCCTCTAAAATGGACACATGGGGCTGGAGCAATGACTCAGCAGTTAAGAGCACTGGTGGACCAGGGTTTGATTCCCAGCACCCACATGGTACCTAACAACCATCCACAACTCCTGTTCTAGGGCAATCTAATGCCCTCTTTTGACCTCTGTGGGTATTGCTTGACACAGGTGTACTTAAATGTAGACAATACACTCACACACATAAAATAAAAATAATAAATTTAAAAAATAAAATGTACAATGGAAATGCGAAGCTAAAATGAAATAGCACATGGAAGAGCCTTCAAAAGCCTGGTAAGTGCTGTGTAAATAAATATCAGAAAGTATCGGGATGATTATAATGTCATTGTTATTATTGTAATTTTTAAAGACTAATGGGGGGGCTGGTGAGATGGTTTAGTCAGGAAAGAACCTTCCACATAGACATAAGGAGTGGAGTTGAGATCCCAATCAGCCATGTCAAGAGCCAGAATGGTAATATGTATCTGTGACCAGCACTGGGGACAGAGACAGGTGGACCCCAGGGGTGTGTGGATCTACTGTCCAGCCAGTCAGTGAGATCCAGTTCAGTGAGAGAACCTGCCTCAGAAGATGAGGCAAAAGGCCAGAACGATAGCTCAACAGGTAAAAGTGTTTGCCATGCATGTCCGACAGCCCGAGTTAGAACCCAGATCCTGGGGCTGGAGAGACGGCTCAGTGGTTAAGAGTACTGACTGCTCCTGCAGAGGACCCGGATTCAATTCCCAGCACCCACATGGTGACTGAGAACTGTCTGGGGCCTGACGTGTTGACACACGCCTTTAATCCCAGCACTTGGGAGGCAGAGGCAGGTAGATCTCTGTGAGTTCAAGGCCAGCCTGGTCTACAGAGTGAGTTCCAGGACAGCTGGGGGCTACAGGGAGACCCTGTCTCAAAAAAGATAAAAAAAAAACAAACCAAACCCAAACAAACAAAAAAAACAAAACACAGATCCCACAGTGGAAGAAGAAAACTGACCCTGAAAATTGTTCTCTAATCTCTCTCTCTCTCTCTCTCTCTCTCTCTCTCTTTCTCTCTCTCTCTCTCTCTCTTTATTTCTTTCTCCAGACATGTGAATAACAAATAATAAGAATAAATGAAATAATAAATTTTAAATAAAGTGGAGACCAAAAGAGGATGACCCCTCATACATAAATACACACACATGTATGAACATTGTACTCACCCCCTAGGAACATGTACACATGCACACACACACATACACACAAATAATAAGGTGGAGAGCAATGAGGCTGACCCCCTCATGTGCATGTGTGCTCACCTGCAGGAACATGTACACACATAACACACTCACACACACACACATAATAATACTAAATGAAATAAAATTTAAAATAAATAAGGGAAGTGCAATGGAAGCTGACCTTCCCTTACACAAATGCATATGCATGGGCTTGTGTACCTGCATGCCCTTGGTACCCACCCACAGGAATATGTACACACACATACACATGGGGTTGTGTACCTGCATGCACTTGGTACCCACTCACAGTAACATGTACACACACATACCAGCCCCCTAAGATACACAATTTTCCAGGAGCATTCTCTGAGCCTCAGTTTCTACTTTTGAAAATCAAGAATAGTTTTCCTTCCTGCAAGGCAGTGGGCCACACTTGACCTGGACCTTATAAAGTAGAGTAGTTGAGTAGAAGGCTAACCTTGGTTTGGGGCTATGTCTGGCTTCATAGACCCTGAGAATGGAAATTCTGCATACATATGGATGGTAATTTCTATGAACTTTCTTCATTAGGTGGCTGTACTCATTTGTAACTAGTCTTTTTTTTTTTTTTTTGGCCACAAAAGCCAATTAAGTAACTAGTCTTCTTTATAGTGTGCTTAAAGTTAGAGGATTATTATAGACAACCTGATGATAACCCAGATGGAATTAGGACTCCTCAGGTTCAGCCTGAATAGGAAGGCAGAAGGTGCCCCTGCTTCAGAGAGTGAAAGGGTGGGCACCCAGATCACCCCCTTTCTGCAGAAGCTTACCTTCTCTTTTCTTTTCCGAAATGGAGTCTTACTATCTAGCACAGTCTGGCCTTGATTTTTGATCCTCCCAAGGGCTGGGATTACAGCCCTGTGCCGCCACAGCTGGTGATCTAGAAGCTGCGCCTCCTCCTCCTCCTCGACCCTCCTGCTCTCTTTGTTCCCCTTCTATCAGATTCTTTTCTTTTTCCCTCTACTCAGTTTTATTAAGGCAGAATTAATAGAAGTATATTTATATTTATAGTGTAAAACTTAATGTTTTGATATATTCATACACTGTGAAATAATTTAAGAGGACAAATGAATAGCACCTCATGGTTTTGTGGGGTTTTTTGTGTTGTGTGCATGTGCACACACAACCATGTGTTAAGAACATTTCATAAATATATGTATATATAATACATTATTAACAGTAGTATGTGTATATATAATACATTATTAACAGTAGTATGTGTATATATAATACATTATTAACAGTAGTATGTATATAATACATTAACAGTAGTATGTGTATATATACTATACATTAACAGTAGTATGTGTATATATATTATACATTAACAGTAGTATGTGTTTATACATATAATACATTATTAACAGTAGTATGTGTATGTATATATATGTAATACATTATTAACAGTAATATGTGTATATATAACACATTAACAGTAGTATGTGTATACACATATAATACATTATTAACAGTAGTCATGAGAGATGCCTCCATGGTTAATAACACTGGCTGCTCTTGCAAAGGACCTAGATTTTGTTCCTAGCACCCACATGGAGGTTAACAACTCTTTATAACTCCAGTTCCAGGGGATCCAATGCCCTCTTCTGGCCTCCATAAGCATTGAACAACACAGGTACACTTATATACATGCGGGCAATACATTCATGCACATAAAATAAAAATAATAAATAAAATACTTTAAAAAAACAATAGTCACTATGTGTGGAAACAGCTCTAGAGCAGATCCTCTTGCTTAGCTGAAACTATCCACAGACCAAGTCTCTGCTGAAGCTCACAAGACTCCATCCCTGACAGTCTCTGGCCTCCTTTGTAGTTCTCTGGGACCCTTGAACATCTGTACCTGGTGTTTTTGTTCACCACTGGGCATGGGGAGCCATGATTGACTCCAAGACTTGGTATAATTTCTTAGCTTTGAGATCCAGAGCCCAGATTTAGGTATATTTTCTCTAGCCTTCCCATTTGCTCATTTTGGTAGGAATTAAGGCTCTGAATGGCCAGGACTGACGTTGAATGATGAGAGCACTCGCTGCTCTTCTAGAGGACCCAAGTTCAGTTCCCAGCACCCACATCAGGCAGCTCACAACTGTCTATAACTGAGCTCCAGAGGATCCAATGCCCTCTTCTGGTCTCTGCGGGCACTCATATTCATGTGGCATGCACACACATCATCATCATCATCATCATCATCATCATCATCATCATCTTGAAGAATAAAAAATGCTTTGGCCGGGCATGATGGCGCATGCCTTTAATCCTAGCACTCGGGAGGCAGAGGCAGGCAGATCTTTGTGAGACCAGAGCCAGTCTGGTCTACAGAGTGAGTTCCAGGACAGCTGGGGCTACAGGGAGACCCTGTCTCAAAAAGACCAAAAAAAAAAAATGCTCTGAAGCTCTTCCTTTCAGTCAGACCCTTCGTAGCACAGGTGTGAACCCCCTACTTCCTCAGAGACACCAGAACAAGTCACCTGAGATCAGAGCTCCACTCAGGTGCATCAAATTCCCTGCCAGTCTCCC
Source organism: Rhizomys pruinosus (assembly GCA_009823505.1). Taxonomy (NCBI): domain Eukaryota; kingdom Metazoa; phylum Chordata; class Mammalia; order Rodentia; family Spalacidae; genus Rhizomys; species Rhizomys pruinosus. The sequence continues at coordinate 11,523 of VZQC01006505.1, forward strand.
TGAGTTTACAAATCTAGTGCCTACCCTGGGAGGAGGAAGCTACAAGACCAGCTGCTGCTCCCTTTACCTGAAATTAATGGCTGTGACGTGTCCATTCCCACCTTGAGCCCCTTCTGGGAAAGGGTGTGCTGTTTATCTTCTTTCAGCTGGAGTGGGGGGAGGGTAATACACTCTTTGCCTTCCTTCCACGTAACGTGGAGCCTCTCACGGCACTGTAGAGTCAGGTGGAAGCCTGCAGGCCACAGTGGGCTGCTGAACAGGAAGAGACGCAGCTCTTCGTGTGGTCAGTGTATCCAGCAGACTCACACTATGTGTCCTTGGAGGCTTGGACATCTTTGCAGCCCAGCCAGATAGGGGTGCTCAGGACAAGGAGCTGCTGCCCTGTGCTTTGGGGATGCTCTGGGCAGTCAGGGCTGGGGAGACTCCCATTTCTGGTGGAAAGAGGTTTTGAACTCTAAGTGTGGGTTCACTCTGACAGGACAGGCCCATCCTACAACTGCCCAGGTACTGTGTCGCAGCCAGATGTCATTCAGAACCAAACAGGCAGCCGGAGGTGAGTGAGAGAAGAAAAGTCCAGGTGCGTGTACTCCGGCCCTCCCATGAAGGGGCTGGCTCTTCAAGAACACTTTCCTGCAATCCCTTCTTTTCAGAGATAGACTTGAAGAATTATGAACACATAAGGGGTGGAGGAGGAAAGAAAACCAAACATAAAATAAAGGAAAACAGTATGTTTAGCTATTCTCTTGGGGGAAGTCGGCTCTAGTTAAAAACACTACACAGCTACAAAGTTCTGTTGACACTGCACCACACAACAAGCCAACTCCTCTCTCTCTCTCTCTCTCTCTCTCTCTGTCTCTGTCTCTCTCTCTGTCTCTCTGTCTCTCTGTCTCTCTCTCTCTCTCTCTCTCTCTCTCTCTCTCTCTCTCTCTCTTCCCATAGACCATCAGCCAGTTCTGTTCCATTTTATTTTGGTTTGGGTCAAAAGAAAAAGAACATGTTCAACTCACAAAGCTGAGTTCCTTGTAAACCCTCTGTGCGCCTCCACATGCAGATCTCAGAACCAGTCAGTCACTGGAGGAACTTGGCAGTTCTGGGACTTCTGTTAACCCCCATAATCTCCTTGAGGATCAGGTGAGAATTTCTCATCTATAAAATTGGATTAATAAGCCAGGTTTATGGTTCAATGGTAAAGATTAGAAGCCAAGGCTTGTGTCAAGTACATTAGCTACTCAGGGAGGATGTGTGGAGGTGAGGCCGGAGAGAGGTGGGGGCTGAAACTGATCCAAAGCAAGTGCAAGTACCATGTCTCTCCCCTAAGCAGCGGGGATTAAGGAGACTTCAGGAAGGGTAGAGACTGGAGCTGGAGAGACCAGTTAGGATTCTTTCCTGGCTTTCGGCACTACATCTACAACCAACTTCTCTAAAATATTCTAACCTGCAGGGGCTTAGCCTTGGATCCATCCTGCTGAACAAACTCCAATGTAGCCCTTTTTGTTGTGTTGTTTTCCTTCAGTTCTGGGGATCGAACCCAGGGCCTTACACATGGGCGCTCCACCACAGAGCTTCTAGTCCAGCCCTTCAAATGAAGCCTTGATTTAGTTTTGGAAACTGAGTTCTCATGGTGCGCTAAGAACTTGATTGTCTGGGCTGGAGAGATGGCCTAGCAGTTGAGGGCACTGACGTCTCTTGCAGAGGACCTGGGTTTGATTGCCACCACCCACATGGCGGCTGAGAACCATTTTTAACTCCAGTTCCAGGAGAATCCGACACCCTCTTCTGACCTCTGAGGCATTGCACGACACGGGTGCACAAACCTGCATGCAGACAGTACATTCATACACATACAAAATAAATAAAAAATAAATACATAAAATATTTTAAAAAAGAACTTGATTGTCTGAGTATGAATTTTAATGTGGAGATGGCAAACAGGCTTCAACTACTCATGGGTGGAGTATGTTTGTTGAAAGCATCCATGATTTCGCAGTTAAGAGGCCAGGATTAGTTAGCCAGGTCTGCTATGGATAGAGTGGAGGTAGTTGGCAATGTAGTTCCTGTTTGTGGTCTAGTGACTCCCAATTCTGATATTCCATCCTTGCTAAATCCTGGGTCTGCTGAGACCAGCTTATCTTTAAACATCTCCCACTAACTTAGTCACAGCAGACATCTGTAATTGTTTCTTCACTAGGAACTGCAGAGACAGTGGAATTCTTTTATAAGTGGGACTATCGTGTCAGCAGCATGTCAACAACAGAGCTAGCCATGAATGCATGTGACAAGCCCATGCGTTGTAGAGGACACAGAGGAAAGAGTTGAGAGAGAAAAAGAGGCTGAGCCAGCTGGACCCTCTCATCCATGAGAGAGTGTGGACCTGTGTCCAAAACAGGGTGAATTAGGACATCGCAGAGAGACCCAGTGATGGGCCCCGGGAGTAATGACAGAGGTTGAAGCAATACCGGTGGCATGAAGCTGAGAGTTACACAGACAACCGCTAATCGCAACAGCCTTGGAATGGTGTCACTACTTGGCAAGTTTGTATAGGGAACCCCCAGAGATCGGGCTTTCTATTGACCCGAAGGATGCCTCGATCATTGCTTTTTGGAATAGGAAAAAAGGGGGTGATAGATAATTCTGTTTCAGGCCAGCTAGGAGTGGGTATGCTTCCTGCATCTCCTTCCTTTCCCATGCATGGAAGTGGCAGAAAGGACTCCAGGAAGCCAACATTGCAGCACAGAAGTCTCCTCGGCTCCTGAGCAGTCCTTGGATGGGAGCTGCTGGAGAAAGCTGCCTATAAGAAACCATGATGGGAAACGAGCTCCCAGTGGTGCTGTGGAGCGCCAGAGGTATTTGTTCCCATGGGCAGTCCTACAAGCGGTGCTCAGAAAGGCTGGAAATCCTCAGTTCCCTGGATTTTGAACAGATTCCTTATACAGCACCTTTAAAAAGCTGTCACTTCTGGGGCTGGAGAGATGGCTCAGTGGTTAAGAGCACTGACTGCTCTTGTAGAGGACCTGGGTTTGATTCCCAGCACCCACATGGCAGCTAAGAACCGTCTTAGGCTAGGCATGGTGATGCACACCCTTAATCCTAGCACTAGGGAGGCAGAGGCAGGGGGATCTCTGTGAGTTCAAGGCCAGCCTGGTCTACAGAGTGAGCTCCAGGCCAGCTGAGACTAAAGGGAGACCCTGTCTCAAAAAGACAAAAAAAAAAAAAAAAAAAAGCTGTCACTTTCTTCTTGCACACACAGTGCTTCCAGTGTTTTCCATTGTTTCTTTGATAATGCAGGGTTAAACTAGGCTGGGAGCTTGGTGAGATGGTGAGATGAACACTTCTACACACTACTTATTTCTAAATGTCTAGGAGGTTTTGGAAGGTGCTCGAGTCCATGTCTGTTCTGTGACGAAACACTCTCTTCCAGTTTGCTTTCTGTTGCTGTGTTAGAACACCTATCAAAGCCAACTTGGGGAGGAAAGGCTTTGGCTCACAGCTTTGAGTCAGCCATTGAGGAAAACCAAGGCATATAGACTCCGGGTGAGAACCTGGAGTCGGGAACTGAAGCCAGGCTGTGGATGGAGGCTGCTTACCGGCTTGTCTTCTCTGACTTTCTCAGCTGCTTTTCTTGCATAGCCTGAGCCCAGGGATGGCACCGCCCACATCAATTAACAATAAAAAACGTATCCCCACAGACCCACCCACAGTCCAGTCTCAAGGAAGAAATTCAATTGAAGTTTCCCTTCTCAAATGACGTTAGCTTGTATCAAGTTGGCAAACACTACCCAGCAAACACACTGACCAGAAGCTACACATGGGAGGGTTGTTAGCTTTTGGTTTTAGGTTACAGCCTATCACTACAGGGAAGTCACAGAGGAGGCTTGAGACAGCTGGTCCATGTCCGCCATCGAGAGCACACGAGGAGTCTGCTCGTCGCTGCTCTTGCTTCTGCTTGGCCAGCTTTCTTCATTCATTCCAGCTCACGAAATGGTGCCACCCGCCTTCGGGGTAGGTCTTCCTACTTCAACTAATAAGACGCCCCCTCCAGGCATGCCCACAGGCCAACCAGATCTAGATCATTCTTCAGTCGAGACTTCTTTTTCAGGTGGTTACAGATCACGGCAAATTGCCATTCAAAACCAACCCAGTTATTTGAGGGATGGATTATTGAAACAATGAGAAAACCATACGTGAAACCTGTGTAAGGAATAGCAGAGCGAACTGCTTACGGCCATCCCAGAAACAATACCGATTCTCTTTGTATGAGAATGACGAGAAACGACAGCCCTTGCAAAAAAATGATTATGTACCAGCTGCGTTTGAGTTTATGCAGGCATTTTTATGGCATGGAGAAGTGTTTTAGGTTATGATGTAAATGTCAGAAAGCAGAGCTATATATACGCCCCTGCGCACTGTACATGGGAAATAGAAGGCAACACATGGAATTGAACAGTTAACATTTTCCTCATAGTCGCCTATGTTTTCCAGTTTTAAAGGCTATTAATGTATTATTTTCTATAATCAAAAAAAGTTTCACAAATCCCTTTATCTGAAAGAGTTATGCCAGGCTGCGGCTACCATTGGGGTCCTCAAAGGTGACCTGGAGGTGGCCTTCATTCAGGTGTGTCTACGTAGCTCTGATTTGATGGCTACTGGGTACCTAATCCCCAAAGTGTCAAGGTCATTGTTGGCAAGCAAGCAGTCTCCTGGGAAAGCTGCAAGTTGAGGAGACCTTGGCCAGAAGGACTTTCTACACCCAGCCTCCTGCCTCCTCTTGGAAAGGAGACGTGGGAAGAGGAGGGGTGTTCATGTGGAAGTTGGGGTAAGGAAGGTTGTCACCGAGAGGAAAACATAAGAAAGGCAGAGCTCACAGGCAGCAGATCCCAGAGTGCACTGCACAGAGAGGCCAGTAGGGAACGGGGTGTCAGAGCTGATGAATTAACCACAGCAGAAAGATACCCGAAGACTGTGGGTGAAAACCTGGGAATTTCCTGTGTGTAACAAAAGCTCAGACCTCTAAACGCATGTATTCTGACATCATGGGCCCAGCTTGCTTAAGTTACCCAACCCTCCTCCTGAAGGAGATGTACATCCACATATGCCCACAGTAAAGATTTCCCTTTCCTCTAGAGAAGGGGAATAGGGCATTAATATAAAACTGTGCTGAATGATCCTTATAATTTGCTTTCTTAGTCCACTGTAGCCCCAGAGATACATGTTTGAAAGAGGAAAAAGTGGGTCTGAGTCTTCATCATTGACATATTTCATATACCGTAGTACATGGAGGCATGGTCGAAACACATCATGTGGAATCGACTTCTTTGGGGCTTTGTTTTTGTTTTGTTGTCTCATGTAGCCCAGGCTAGCCACCTACTCTCTGTGTAGCCAAATGACCCTGAACTCAATCCTCCCACCTTAGCTTCCCAAGTGCTGAGGTGCAGGGCATATGCCACCCTACCAGACTTTGCCTTCATCTCTGCCACGACCTACACTCACCTGAGAAGACAGCCTCAGCTGAGGAACTGCATAGATCAGGCTGGCCCCTGGGCATGCTTGTGGGGATTGTCTTGATTCTTAACTGATGTAGGAATACCCAGCCCTCTGTGGGCAGCACTGTTTCTGAACTGTAGAAGACAGGAGAAAGTGAAATGGAGAAGCATGCTGGGTCACTCTGGGTCATTCTTTCTGCTCCTAACTGTGGACTGGCTGCTCTGCTTGAGTTCCTGCCTTAACTTCCCTTCCTTATGGACTGTAGCCTGGAACTGTGAGCCAAATACCTCGCTTCCCCAACCCTGTCCCAAGATGCATGGCAAAGTATTTTATCACAACAGTAGAAATAAAACTAGAACAGAATCCCAACTCTTTTTGTTGTCATTGTTTTGTTTTTTGTTTTGAGATGGTATCTTGTCATATAGCCCAGGCTGGCCTCAAAGTCATGGCAGTACTCATACCTAAGTCTCCCAAGTGCTGAGACTACAGGTGTGAATCACCATGCTTCACTCAAAGAACTCAACTCTTACCCTATGGGAGAAATGCTATAATAATCCCATGCCCCAAATGTTGAGAGCACACCCTTCATGCCTGGATATAGTCAAGAGCCTGTAGGAGTTTTTCAGGTCATGGGAGGAGAGGGAGTTACCGGTTGCGTGCCAGTCCACATCAGAGAGTGAGAGCAGGGGGTGGTTGGGGACTGTGAGATGCTTCCCATGGCTAGAGCTTAGAAATAGGATAGCCTGGGACTCCAGAGCTTCACTGAGAACAACCTAAGTGCAGGAGCAGTTCCAAGCCTCGGCTGAGCATCAGTTGACCAGTTTAAAAACTATTGATGTCTTGGGGCTGGAGAGATGGCCTAGTGGTTAAGAGCGCTGACTGCTCTTGCAGAGGTCCCGGGTTCGATCCCCAGCACCCACATGGCGGCTGAGAACCGTCTGTAACTCCAATTCCAGGAGAACTCCAGTTCCAGGGGAATCCGACACCCTCTTCTGACCTCCATGGCATTGCACGACACGGGTGCACAAATCTACATGCAGACAGTACATTCATACACATACAAAAATAAATAAATAAAATTAAAAAAACTATTGATGTCTTGAGGGCACACGGAGATTCTGATTTAATTGGTCTGGTGAGCAGCTGGAATACTGAGACCTTAAAATTACCCCCAGGTGACTCTAATATGAAGCCAGGCTGGGAACCATTGCTAAGGATAGAGAGTCCTTGAATGAACTCGCTTATGGTTTTTAGGTAGCACTTTGGTGGGAGTGTGATCCCAGGGAGACAAGTGGAGATGGAGAACTAATGTCCAGCAGAGGCGAAGACCTTGTTGGTGGGGTGGGGGGCAGCTTGGTGGGATGGGGTGAGAGGGGAGAGAGAGAACCAAGAGAGATGGTCAGATTTGTTGAGCATATGTTGAAGCCTTCAGTCAAATACAAAGCAAGAAGAGAGGGCACGGGCTGGAGAGATGGCCTAGCGGTTAAGAGCGCCGACCGCTCTTACAGAGGACCCGGGTTCGATCCCCAGCACCCACATGGCGGCCAAGAACCGTCTGAAACTCCAATTCCAGGAGAACTCCAGCTCCAGGGGAATCCGAGACCCTCTTCTGACCTCCGCGGCATTGCACGACACGGGTGCACAGACTTGCATGCAGACAGTACATTCATACACATACAGAAATAAATAAAATTAATTAAAAAAATTTTTTTAAATAAAAATAAAAAAAGAAGAGAGGGCACCTGCCAGAAGAGGGGTGTGGAAATCAGGAAGTGGGAATATTAAATCAAACTTGTCTTTTAATGAATTTGAGACGTCTGTTTAAGTTTTCTGGTCCTTCATGGCCAGCCTCACCTTTTAGGCTTTTCCACTTACGTGTACAATGAGAATCAGATTTTTCAATGTCTTCCCCCATCTTCCTTCTGGAAGTTTCTAGTCATGCAGAAACTGGGAGGGAAAGAAGCCTATGTGTGTGATCCCAACACAGCTAGGCTTCTGTATGAGGGAGGGAAACACAGAGAGGTGGGGTCCACATCTCTACTGCGCCGTCTCAGCCAGCAAGCATGCACAGGCATCTGGACTTGGGGCTTTCTTTGTCATTTAAGCAGAGACTAAAAGGCTCTTCTCTTACAAAAGAAATTCATACCTGTCAAACCTTGTCCTCTCACACATAACAACCCAAAAGTAACTGCAGGTCTTTGGCCTGAAATAAAAATCCTTCAATTTGGAAAAGTAGCATTTGTAAAAACTGCTTTAGTCAGGGGTGCTACCAATTTGTTACCAGGATTTCTCTCTTCTCTGCCGGATAGGGAGTTCCATTGGGAGAGGAGTGACCAGGGAGCTTGGTGGTCCACACCTGTGATCCCAGCACTCAGGAGGTGGAGACGGAAGGATTTGGAGTTCAAGGGTAGCCTCAGCTACAAAGTGAGTTTAAGACCAGATTGGGCTACATAAGACCTTGTCCCAGAGAGAGACTGAGACAGAGAGAGAGAGAGAGAGAGTGGAGGTGTTAGAGAGGGTTTGTCTTTGTACAGGTTAGGCATTTTAAATTCAGGTTCATCACAGTGTTTTAAGAAGAAGATGTGATTGTTTCCATCTAAATACCTCTCAAGAGCACCTGCCAACTTTGCCAAGGACTCCTCTTCTTTTGGAGACTAGAACCCATTAGAGCCCAGCAGAAAGACAGAACAGAGGATGAACCAATACATTCAGGGCGGGACTCTGCCCTCCTCATTAGAATTAGCATGCTTAGCATTCATGAAAAGCATGCTGGAAGTTTATTTATTTGTTTGTTTAATTTATTTATTTGTTTATTTATTTATTAATTAATTAATTTATTTATTTTTGCCACAGAGTCTCATATAGCCTAGGCTAGTTTCAAAGTTGAACTTCTGATTCTTCTGTCTCTACCTTCCCAGTGCTGGGGTCACAAGTATGTTTACATCCATTTTATACAACACTGGGGATCAAACCCAGGACTTGGTGCATATTAGGCGGGTACTCTACCAACAGAGCTACAGGTCCCTGCCCAACATTAACTTTATTTATTTATTTTTATTTTATGTGTATGAGTGTTATGCCTGCATGTGTGTAAGTGCACCTGTGTTGTGTAGTGGCCCACGGATGACAGAAGGGGGCATCAGATCCCCTGGAACTAGAGTTAGGGACAGTTGTTAGCCACCATGTGGGTGATGAGATTTGAACCCAGGTGTGTAAGAGCAGCTAGTGCTCTTAACCACTGAACCATCTCTCCAGCCCTGCCAATATTAACTTTTTTAAAAAAAATTTATTTATTTTTGTATGTTTATGAATGTACTGTCTGCATGTAGGTTTGTGCACCCGTGTCATGCAATGCCTCGGAGGTCAGAAGAGGGTCTCATATTCCCCTGGAACTGGAGTTCTCCTGGAATTGGAGTTACAGACGGTTCTTAGCCGCCATGTGAGTGCTGGGGATCGAACCCGGATCCTCTGTAAGAGCAGTTGGTGCTCTTAACCTCTAGGCTATTTCTCCAGCCCCCAATATTAACTTTTAAAAAGAAATAGAACAGTTAAGAAATGAGAAATTTTTATATTTTTCTGAATGCTTATTTTAGACTCCTTTTTGTTTGCTTTTCCCAAAATATTATTGGATAACAAGATTAACACTTATTTCATTGTAAATAAAAATAGATTAAAACCTTCAATGTGCAGACTTAGCTTTGTTGCAGAAAAATATGGACTAATAAGTAAACAGATTAAGACAAAGCATTAAGTCAAAATACAGCTGTAAAATGATATGGAAACCAAAATTTGAGAATTGAAATCAGCAGTGTTAGCTCCAAGCCCCCTAAGTAGATATATGTGTATACATGTACATATATATATATATATATATATATATATATATATATATTTCTTTAAGTTGAGGATGATAGGATTAGAGTATCTGGTATTTACACTCCCTTAGAAACATAAAGTCGGGGGGGTTGTTTGTTTTTGTCTTTTTGAGACAGGGTCTCCCTTTAGTCCCAGCTGGCCTAGAGCTCGATATGTAGATCAGGCTGGCCCTGAACTCACAGAGATCCACTGCCTCTGCCTCCCAAGTGCTAGGATTATAACGTTGATTTTTAAAAAGAAAAAAAAGTACATCACATGATAGGAAGATGTTTAATGATGAGATATGATTTGGTACATGCCTTTAAGTCCAGCACTCAGAAGACAGAGGCAGGCAGATCTCTGTGAGTTTGAAGCCAGCCTGGTCTACACAGTGAGTTCCAGGCCAGCCAGGACTATAAAGTGAGACCCTGTCAATAAATAAATAAATAAATAAATAAATAAATAAATAAACAAATAAATGCTTTGTGAGATGGTTGAGATGGCTCAGCGGATAAAGGTGGACTGCCACCAAACCTAAGGAACAGAGTTCGATTCCTGGGACCCACATAATGGAAGGAGAGCACTGCCTCCCTCAGGGTGTCCTAGGACTTCTTCACACGTGCTACGGCATGGATAGCACTCCCTGCCCAGTAACTTTTAAAAATGTAATATATATTTTTTAATTTGCCCAGGTGTGGTGGTACACATTTTTAATCCCAGCACTCAGGATGCAGAGGCAGGTGAATCTATGAGTTCAAGCCATCCTGGTCTACAGAGTGAGTTCCAAACCAGCTGCTTCTCCCAAGGACCAGTGTTCTGATGCACCCCAAACGACAACCATAGGAACTTCAGGACCCCAGCAAACAGCCTGGTTCCTGCCTCCAGCCAGTCCCCTCTGCCAGGCCAGTCCAGACTTGACTGAAATGAAACACATAGACACGTCTGTGTAGGAATGGATGCTGCACACACGTCACCACCATCCACTCTGCTGACTCTAGACCACTTACCAGTGACAAGCGGGAACATTACTTTGTATATCAATTGCTCTTTAGATAAGCGTTAGGAGTTTAACATCTGGGGATAATGGACAGAAAGGAAGAGGGGTCAATGACACACTCCTTTCTTATTTCTTTACTTCCTCCTGTCTCTGGCTCCAAGATTCTCTACTTCCCCACCTACTTCAGGTCCCATCTGGTTTGTGTGTCTGTGTGTGAATTAAAAGCTTTTAAAACCCAGGAGTTTGGCATGGTCTACAGGTGACTTCTGGTCTCAAATTGTCCGTCCATGATTTAGAAAGCCCGTAGAGTTCCTGCCGTCACCAAGTCTTTGTTAGACAGCCAAAACCCTGCAGGCAGCTTCCCCAGATGTCCGCACCTTGGCAACGCCCTGGTTTGAACATGATTTTAATAGCGACTAATTCCCTCGGCTGTGGCACTGCCGCAAATGGCTTGTCATGTCACAGGCAAGTTTCAACAGTCATGTAACCAGATGAGCATATTTTCCCAAACAATAGCGTTGTGGCCCCAAACAGCTAAGGCATGTCAGGGGTGCAGCTGCCAAGTGGAGAGCGAAGGCGAGCTAGGATGAGTTATCTACTTTCTGGAGTGATTACTTATTTAAATCTTTAATAGCTTCTGAAGGGAAGGGTGACATTTGTAGCCATGGGTGGATTTTTGTTTATTTGTAACATCCAAGAAGGAATTGTGTTTGGGATTAGAAGAGCAGTTACTCCCAATTCCAACCCACAGTTTGAGGGGAAGGGGAGTCTGGGCACCAGCTCAGAACAGCAAATTTGTCTTTTGTCTTTGATATGGCCAGTAACTGTCCTGTCTATTCCCTGTCACCTGCTGCTCCCTTGGCCACCGGTACCCACTGGCTCAGGACTCTCTGTTTCATATGGGGGTGGACGATGGGAGGGTACCAAGGACAGTATGCCTGGGGCTGAGATGTTTAACCTCTATGATGTCAACTTCTAAAACATTACTCAAACATCTGTCATTTACCTTGCAGCCTATTATAAACTAACTTGCCAACGCATTCAGATTCACATCGACTCTCATTTGAGGTTCAGTTTAGGTTACTGCTGAGAACATAAAAGCACAGATAATGTGCAGAAACGACTCACAAAGGCCTCCTTTTCTTGCGTTCATTTCCCATGATAGTTAGCAGCCCTTGAACATCATATTTCACAGCAGATTCTTGAGGCAGAGCAATATGAATTCTGATCTTAGGACTACTAAGCCAATACAGTCACCTTGTACCTCGGGGGGGGGGTCCAGGACCCTCCAAGTCCACTCCAGTCTACAGACTTATATAAAATAGCAACACATTTGCACATAGCTTACCAATAACTCTGCAGACACCTTAAATCACCTCTGGATTATTTCAAATACCCAACACAATGTAAATGCTCCATAAGTGGATTATATTGTATTTTTTTAGATAATAATGACAAGTAGAAATGGCTGTGCATATTCAATACAAACATTTTTCTGATTTTTTTCTCAATTCATGGTTGGGTATGTCTATAGATGTAGAATGCACAGATATGGAAAGTCAGCATCATTAAAAAAAATTCAGGGCTGAAAGGATAGCTAAGCAGTTAGGAGTGTTTATAGCCCCAGCTCTGGGGAGTTGATGCCTTATTCTGGCACAGACACAGACACACACAAACACACACACACACACACACACACACGCTTAAAGCAGGTTTTTATTTATTATTTTTTATAAAGCAGATTTCTTCTTATTTATTTATTTTTTATGTGTATGAATGTACTGTCTGCATGTAGGTTGGTGCACCTGTGTCATGCAATGCCACAGAGGTCAGAAGAGGATGTTGGATTCCCCTGGAACTGGAGTTAAAGACGGTTCTTAGCTGCCATGTGGGTGCTGGGAATTGAACCCGGGTCCTCTGCAAGAGCAGTTGGCACTCTTAACCACTGAGCCATCTCTCCAGCCCCTTAAAGCAGTTTTTTAAGATTTCATTGTGTATATTTATTCTCCATGGTGCTGTGTTACACAAGGACATTTCTGTACAGGTATATGCTATATGTTGAGCGTGTTTCCCCCACATCCCTCTCTCCTCTTATTTACCCCTCCCCCTTCCATTAGTTCCTTTATCGTCGCCCCCCCCACACTCCCAGACAGTTTTGCTTCTAGTTTCAATGTCATATATACACATATGATTTTATGAGAATGATTTCATTTGGTTAATATGATTATCTCCAGTTGTTGCATCCAATTCTTACAAACATCACGCTTTGATTATTCTTTTTAAATATATTTTTATTGTTATTAAACTTTTTCATATATCATACATCATTTCTCAATCCAATTTAGACTCATTTCCCTTTCCATGTCCCCCACCCCACCCGAGTTCATGCATTCTGTCATATATGTCTTACATCTTATATATACATATATATGTGCATATATTACATTTTTTTTTTGGTCTTTTCGAGACAGGGTCTCCTTGTAGCCCAGCTGTCCTTAAACTTACTCTGTAGACCAGGCTGGCCTTGAACTCACAAAGATCCACCTGCCTCTGCCTCCCAAGTGCTAGGATTAAAGATGTGTGCCACCACACCTGGATTACATATTACATATAAGCCTGAATGTATCCATTCCTCTGTTGTTGGATACCTAGCTTGGTTTCATTACCATTGTGGACCATGCTGCAATAAAAATGTTGATGTGCAAGTATTCCTGTATTATATTGACTTGGGGTTCTTCAGATAAATATGCAAGAATTGGCATTGCTTGGTCATAAAGATCAACTCTTAGTTTTATGTAAATCCTCTCATGAAACTGTCACTTCCAGAGTGGCTGGACTAGTTGACATTCACATCAGCAGTGTATAAGGCTTTATTTTAGTCCACATCTTCACCAGCATTTGTTATTTTTTTTAATTTTTGTTTATTTTTTATATGTATGAGTGTACTCTGTCTGCATGTAGGTTTGTGTACCTGTGTCATGCAATGCCTCGGAGGTCAGAAGAGGGTGTCAAATTCCCCTGGAACTGGAGTTAAAGACCATTCTCAGCCACCATGTGAGTGCTGGGGATCAAACCTGGGTCCTCTGCAAGAGCAGTCGGCGCTTTTAACCGCTAGGCCATCTCTCCAGCCCAAGCATTTGTTATTTTACTACATAAAGTTCCCACAGTTTCCCCAAATAGCTCTTGTAGCAGCTGGAGACCAAGTGGTCAAACACATAACCCTACGTGAGACATTTTATAATTACAGTACAGCGTATGGTCCACAAGCTTATGGCCGTCTCAGGATGTAAACTGCATTTGGTCCAACTTCAAAAGTCTTCATAGTCTTTAACAGTGCTAGCAGTTTAAAAGTCCAAAGTATCTTCTGAGACTCAAGGCAGTCTCTTAACTATGACCCTCCCCTGGGGAACCCCCCGCCCAAACAAATGACATACTTCGAACATACAATGGTACAGAGTATACATTCTCATTCCAGAAGGGAAGGATTGGGACAGAACAAGGAATGATCTGACCAAGGAAACTCTAAAATCCAGTTGGGCAAATTCGAAAGCCTGGAGCTCGGTGTTTGGCACCTGGACTTGTGATGAAATTGACTGAGCTCCAAAGGACCTAGTGAACCCAGTCCCTCCAGCAGTGCTGACCGTAGTATTCACAGTCTCTCCTTTGGGTTGGACCCATACTGTGTCTGCAGCTTTTTTCAGGGGACAGACTATGGTCCTGGGCTCTCCAACATCCTGGGGTCTCCCTGAATACTTGGGCTTCCTTATCATGCCTTCATGCCGGGCCTCCTTACAGGAATTCCAACCCTGACACACATGTGAACCAAGACTCCATGACCTTCTCTGTCTTGCATCTTATCAAGCCTACAAAACCAGTACCATGTGGAAAACACTGCTAGCATCTGCTGCCATCTGAAGATGGAGCCCAGTTCCCTGGACCACAGTTGTAGCAGTGCTCCATGATGACCTTTCTAGGCTGTTCCTCTCCTGAAGTAGGAAGCCACTTTGGCGTTTTGATCTTATGCTTTCTGTTTTCAAATGAATTTGCATCTTTATGAGTTGGAGCTTTTAATAAGTTTTACCCTCAGGACACTTTTTTTTTAAGCTTTAAGACAATTTTATTGGAATTTAAAGAAATATGTCCAGAGCAGGCAAGCTGTAAATCTCAGCAGCTGTCCTGAAGACAGCAGAGAGGAGAAGGAAAATATCTACAAAGCCTTCCTGGTTTAGAGCCAGCTTGGAGGTCAGACGTTTGATAGACCAGCAGCTGTGTGGTAGAGTTTTAAAGAAAGTCCATAATGTTGAGAAAAGTATGCTTGGAAAAGAGATACAGAGAAGAAAAGGAGAGGTTTTGCTTTTCTGAAGAATTCAGAAAAGTGGGCAGACTTAGAGACTTGGAAGCTACATGGTATCTGTGGCCTGGTCCATAGGCACTACCAGGACATTTATCTTGTCTCAGTGCAAAGCAGGAGGTTCCTCCTCAGTGATACAGATGCTTTGTGATCTTGTTCAGAACTTGAATTGGTCACACAGCTTTCCTTATCAAACTTCCTATTTCTTGTTTCTTCTGTTGCTCTCATTCACCGTGGCCCTGAATGGGACAGTTAACGATAACCATGAAACAGTCTCAGTGATATCCTGCCTTGATATTTCCTCCGCAAAAACATTAGGCCATTATTTTTGAATTCAGCCTCACTCAAGTTCTGGAAACACAGACAGAATACAGCAAGATTCCTTACCAGAATACAACCTGAATGGGCACTAGCCCAGTTTCCAAATAAAGTCCTTGTTCCCTCTGAAACGTCATGAGCTGGGCCTCCACTTTCCAGCTTTCTGTCAACCTTCTGGTCTTCTAAGCTCTCATCTGAATGGTCCATTAAGCTCTGCATGCACCATTCAAGGGCTTTTCCAACCCAAAGGTCCAAACTCTTCAGCATTTCTCCCACAAACTAGCTCCAAAGGTCTAAAAAAAAAAAATCACATATTTCCTCCACTACGGCTCTACCTCATGAGGTTTCCACAATCTTCCCAAACAGCATAAGCAGCTGGGTACCACGCTTTTAAACACAGAAGCCCATGGGGTATATTCATATTTACCACATTAAACCATGGCATGTAGCTAAAAAAAATACATCCTTCCATTCTTTAGGCTCTGTCTGCACTTAATTAGCTATTTCTTTTGCTGTCGTTTTTAATGTCATGAAGTCCCATTTTTTGTTCATTTATTGGCCTTATTTCTTGAGTGACTGGAGTCATAATCAAGAAGTCTTTACTTATACCTATTATCTGTTTAAAAACATATTTATTAATTTCATTTTATGTGTATGAGTGTTTTACCTGCAGTATGTCATGGGATGCCCATGGAGGTCAGAAGAGGACATCAGATCCCCTGGAACTGGAGTTACAGACAGTTCTTAGCCCCAGTGGGGTGCTAAGACTCAAACCTGGGTCCTCTGTAAGAACAGCCAGTGCTTTTAACAGGTGAGCATCTCTCCAGCCCCTGTACTCATATCTTGAAACGTTATCCTTGCTTTTTTCTCTAACGTTTTAAGAGTTTCAGGTCTTATGTTATTTAATCTGATCAAAGTCGATTTCTGTGTAGGATGAGAGCATCTGATCATTGCTTTGCCTGGTCACCGGAGAACCAATAGCGGCAGAGGTGGGGCGGGATGCTAAGTGTGTGGGTCCCCCCTCATCTGTTTCCAGTGTGCAACCAACATTAGTGGCAATAGCCTTTGTTGTTTTGGGGCCTCCAGGGCTTCCCTGGCCAACAGCTCATAGAAGGACAACCTAGCCCTGGTACTGGAATTTGCATTTAACAATTGTATACCTTTTGGAAGTCCCTATTTTTTATTTTATAAGCTGTCTGCTTACCCTTTGGCACTTACAGGCCCAGGCTGTTGTGGACCTTTCTCAACCATCTGGGTAGATGTTCATGCCTTACCCAACCCTAAAGCTCTCAAGGATTTCTAGTTATACCTGGCCCTGAAACTCCTTTGTGAATTTACTTTTCATCTTTGTTTCTTTGGGTGTACTTGATACCTCTCCAGTGGGTTTCACAACTGTAAAACACACAGATATTAATATTATGTACAAAATCAAACAAAAAAGGTCTAACATAGCATAGGAAGATTTTATCTATTTGTACCAATTGTTTTCTCAAAAGATCCATGTTGGGTACATTAACATGGATAAGCAGCGTTAATTTAGCTAGCTCTTCCGTACCATTAGTCATTTTTTGAAGCCATTTGGAATCCTGGGGTTTTACATAGGGCCTTCCTTCATTTCTTTATCCTTGTTGTAAGCTCATCAGGCCTGATGCAAGCTGCCTGGCCCAGCACAGGGCCAAGGAGGGACAGGACCCCTATTTCTCCTGCTGCACCCATTGGTTCCCTGGGTCAGATAGGCCCTGGGTCTGACTTCTGGCTTTCCATCAATCCCACCTAGCTGCTGGGGCAGGCCCTGGCTGAGCAAACTGCCTCCATACCTGGCATAACTTTTCTCAGGAGAGAAAGGTACCCTGTTTAATTAGGGGGTCATTATCCACCCATGGGAAACTTTTTACTTTGTGTATGCTTTTTGTGAACTGTTCTTCAGGTTATAAAGCCTTCTAGAGGCTCTTTAGTGCAGTATTTGGCTTTTTATCATTTTTTTCTTTAGGAACTTGGGCTTGACACAAATCTTGCCACATTTGCCTTCAAGTATCCCAAACAGACCTCTTTTTCTGCTTTTTCTTTTTTATATCTCTTTTAGTGTGTTCTACTCTTTTACAGACATATTTTACATGTTGGTCTAAGTCACCTTGATCTGAGAAAGCCTCTCCTACTTTATAAAGACTGTGCCACATTAAAGGACTAAGTACAGCCATGAAAGCTCTACACCAATCTCGAGGTCCTTGCTCAATCAAGTTCTTCTTTAAATCTCTGGTGAATACAGTCCTATCTGGTCCAGTGAACTAGGCAATATACATTGCTTTCCTCATACCTAGTTCTCTCAGTAGCGTGTGCCCCTCCTCTATTGTCCTCGAGCCTCTGGTATTCATGGGAACCTCAGCTGGGGACAGCCACCTGTCCCTAATGGCTCATACAAGCCAGGCCATCAAGGACTAATTCCCCCTATGCTGCCTCAGGTAATACAGCCTGTGTCTCAGGGAGGGATGGGTGGTTCTATTGCTCAGCTTTAATGCTTCTGCAGGACTTAAACTAGTATCATCTGCTCCCATGTCCCATAGCCTCACAAGCTGGGTAGCTAGGGCCTCCTTTGTTGTCTGTTTGAACATCTTCCCTAGTTCCAGCATCTCTAGTGCTGAGTATTCTCTGATTACCACAGTCTCCTGCACTGGGCTGCTGTTAAGATCTCCATCAGCACCCTGAACCATGGGTTCTTCCTTTCTTTGTATTAAAGGTCAAAGCTGAGGGGCATCTTGCACTTTGTCTAGGTCACTCCCTTCCTCATCACTATCTGCCTTCTCCCATGGGTTCCATGTTTGAGATCCCAGGATGTGCCTTGTATTATTCATCTAATCTGGGCTGTCTTCCCCTTCAGGCCCCTTAACTGTTAAAAAATGGCAGGCTAAGCCAAGTGTGGGGCACCATTTAAGGTCTCCCGGCACATTGGGAGGCCGAGGCAGGTGGATCTTGAGTCACGGCCAGCATGGTCTGAGCGGTTTAATACTCGTTGAATAGTCCTTTATATCATGTGTGGCTGACATAACATCGCTGTTCTTCCCTTCCTGCATTTTCGAGGGCGTTCCCTGCCTGAAGGAGGGTACAATCTCTCAGTTTAGGCTCTGGCAAGTGAGGGGTGATCGGGAAAACAGCAACAAAAGTTACCCGACCGAACTTAACAAAGACAAGGAAGACAAAGACATACGATACGGACCAGATGAAGCCCTAGAGAATAGGGACTCTCTTTATTTCTATGCCAGCAGTATGCTTATTATACACACAAGTTACTTGTCTGGGCACAGGAAAGTGGGGGCGGCAGGCCAGAAGGGAGGGGTGAGCCACCTTGGCTCTAATCAGGGGGCTGCACGAGCTCCTGTTTGTGACAACCATGTAAACTAAGGTGCGACATTTTTGCTCAATGCCTCAGGGGAATGGTCCTCCAGGTCCTGGAACTTTTCAGAGATAGGCGAAGCAAACAAGAATGATTGTAATATCCTGAACCTTACAGAGCTACAGAAAATCACAGTAGGCAACTGAATGCCACAGAGCATCTGCTAGATTCAATCCAGATTGAGATTAAAGACCTCAACGTGAAACCCCAAACTCTGAAGGCAATAGAAGAAACAGTTTTGGCAGCAGCTTACAAGAACATAGGCTAGGAAAAGGGACTTCACTCAATCAGACAGCAGCTGCCACAAGGAATTAAGTTCAACAATGAACACATGGGACCTCATTAAACTCAAAGGCTTTATACATCAAAAGAAACCATCAAGGAAGTGAAGAGAAAACCCACGAGCACAGAGGAAACCTTCACCCAGAAAACATCTGAAAAGCCATTGATTTCCAGGAATATTACTATAATTTACTCAAAACACAAAGAAGAAACGAAAAGAAATATACCACTCAAATACCTGGAGCAAAGAGCTGAAAGAGACTTCACAAGTGAGGAATTAGAGATGGCTGAACAACCATCTTAAGAAGTGTTCACACATCACTAATATATAAGGAAATGCACAAAACCATTTTAAGACTATCTTCTTCTTTTCCGATCAGAACTGGCTAGGATCCGAAAGCAAAAAATTGATACCAAGTGCTGGAGATGTTGTGGGGAAAGAGGAGCACTCATCACTGCTGGTGGGATGTAAACATGGTCCAACCCCACTATGGAAGTCGTGTGGAGAACCCTTGGAAGACTTGGATGTGCTTGCCACCCGACCCAGTCCTCACCAATCCTACGGCATGTACCCCAAGACTCACCTACTGCAGAGTCCATGGCATGGCCATGTTTATTTCCAGCTCTCTTCACAATAGCCAAGAGCTGGAACCAAACCAAAATGGCCCCTCAACTGATGTAGTGGATAGAGAAAATCGGTACATCAACACAATGAGCTTCTATGTTCCAAAAACAAAGCTGTAAAAACCGAAAAGAACAGAAAGATGACATCAGCTGAGAAAAAATGGTTGGACGCTAGAAGACACTCATGCTGAGTGAAGTCATACAGTCCCAGAAAAAACAAACACAAATGGTCCATCCCTCATTGTGGATGCTTGTGCCAATTACCCTAGTTGTAAGTATGTCTTGTGCACAGCCCCTGAGCTTTTGTCCATCGTAGTTGGATTGATGTATATTGGAAACAACAACAACAGCCGCAACAACCACAGAAACAGACAAGATAGAACAGAAACGACTGCATATCAAATAACTGTATGAAGATCGGGAACTTCTGCTCAAAACAGTCAAACTTCCACATGGAGAATTTTGAGAAAGACTGAAAAAGAGAGATGAAAACGCATGTTTGGCAGGACTATCCCATGAGCTCTGGTCGGGTGGGGATAGGTGGGGGACATGTGTAGTCTAATTTTAACTAATATTATATACTTAATAATAATAGTCACTTATATTATATATATCTCAATATATCTTATCTATATATTCCCAAAAGCCAAAAAAAAAAACAAAAAAAAAAAAAAAAAAAAGAGAGAGAGAGAGAGAGATGAGATCAGATAACTCTCCTCAGAGGTCCTACAGGACAGGTCTTACAAGTTCTTGCCTCAAGCCATGCAAAGTTTCATTCCTACTGGTCTACATACTGAGTTCCAGGACTGCTGGGGCTATAGGGAGACCCTGTCTCAAAATGACCAAAAAAAATAAATAAATAAAAGACAGGCTAGTAGTACCTCTATCTCTTTTTCTCTTTTATGTAATTTACTGGCAAGTTCAGGGGTCCACACTGAGGTCAGCCTCTTATTCCTTTCTTGCTCTAGTTTCTCTTTTAAAGTTTTAATCTCCCTCTGGGCTGCCTCTTCTACCTGGGATAGATTTCTAATTACACAAAACAAGAGGCAGGCTGCCTCTGCAACTGCTTGCTGCAACTTCTGCCCTGGGTAGGCTACTCCCAGAGCTTGCCAAGTTTGTCCCAGACCTTCTGTTGTTTCCTAAGCATCTCCATGTTCATCTGGTGGAGCCCATCCCTCAAGTAGGCATGCTACTCTATACTGCCTAGAAGTGGATTGCCATCCCAGGATTTCTCCCAGAGACATCATCTGCCTAGGCCACTTCACCTTAGTTACACATCTTAAAATCCACTGTCCCAGTCAGGCCTCTGGGGTAGCCCCCATGCCCAAATTTCCTCTGCCTATGTTCTCCCCTCCCCACTTCCTTCTCTTACGGCCTCTTTCCCCATAACAGGAAACTCCATTGCGTTTCCCAAACTCATCTTCAGGTTTGTCTCTCCTGCCAACTACACCAATTCCTTCTGGGAGGTGTGCACACCTGTGTTGTCCTGTGTCCTGCCACCCCGCCCCCCCCGCCCCGTGGTCCTAAAGGCAAAGCAAGGAAGACTCCTAAAACCACGGTTTAGAAGATTCCAGCCAGTTTAATTGGGCTTGCTTACAGAGCAAGTGGGTTTGGGGGTTACTTACAGGATTGTCGAGGCTCCCATTTCCCTCATGACCATACAGTGTCTCCTCATGGACCCTGCCACCTCTGCCCAAGACAGTGCCGGCCAGTAAGAGCCGCCTCCTGGCATTCTCCTCATACACTCTTAGCCCCTCCCTCTTAGACAGCCAAGGCTGACTGCCTGGTTGGGAGGGGTGGCCGACTCCCTGGATTTTCCTTTTCCCTCAAAAGGCATTTGATGCCCAGTGTCAGTCCATGCTACAACATACCTCTACCATCACTCTTTCTGCTCAGGGTTTCCTTGGTTATTCAGGATCTTGTTCTTCCTATGACTTTTTTTTTTTTTTTTTTTTTTTTTTTTTTTTTTTTTTTTTTTTTTTTTTTTTCTTTAACAAAAAAGTCCTGGAAAAGTCTGGGTTGTGATGGTTCCACACCCCTTTAATCCTAGACCTTGGGAGGCAGTCAGGAGGATCAGATCTTGTTGAGTTAGGCCAATCTGGTCTACCAGGTCGAGTTCCAGGACCCGCTGGGGTTACAGGGAGCCCCTGTCTGAAAAAAAAAAAAAAAAAAAAAAAAAAAAAAAAAAAACTAAATAAAAAAAAAAAGTCATAGAAGAACTTCATNTTTTTTTTATTATTATTATTTATCTTTGTATGTGTATGAATGTACTGTCTGCATGTAGGTCTGTGCACCCGTGTCGTGCAATGCGGCGGAGGTCAGAAGAGGGTGTCGGATTCCCCTGGAACTGGAGTTCTCCTGGAATTGGAGTTACAGACGGTTGTTAGCCACCATGTGGGTGCTGGGGATCGAACCCGGGTCCTCTGCAAGAGCGTCGGTGCTCTTAACCGCTAGGCTATCTCTCCAGTCCCCCTATGACTTTTTAAAAGACATTTTTCTCTTTATGTGAAGAATTACATTGGAATTTTGGTGGGGATTTCATTGAATCTATAGATTTATTGGAAGTCTAGCCATCTTCACAATATGAATTCTTCCAATCCATGAGCATGAGAGGACTTTCTATCTTCTAGTATCTTCAATTTCTTCATTGTTTTAAATTTTTCTCCCAAATGTCTTTGACCATTTTTGGTTACACTTGTTCCAAGGTGGTTAGTTAGTTTGATTTTTTTTTTATTTTTGTTTTAGGCAATTGTGAATGGGATTTTATTTTCCTCATTTCTTTTCTTTCTTTCTTTCTTTCTTTCTTTCTTTCTTTCTTTCTTTCTTTCTTTCTTTCTTCTTTCTTTCTTTTGTCTCCCTGTAGTCCCAGCTGTCCTGTAACTCTCTATGTAGACTAGGCTGGTCTTGAACTCACAGAGATCTGCCTGCTTCTGCCCCCCAAATGCTGGGATTAAAGGCATGTACCATGACGCCCAGCTCCTGATTTCTTTTTTAGCATGCTTGTTTATTGCTGTATGTGGGACAGCAATCCTGGACTCAGACATATCTTGAGCATGTGCAGGGTACCAATCTGCTTAGCACACTAGGCAGAGCACAAATTCAGGGCATACCCTGTTTTGGGCTAGCATGTGCTCAGAAGTCATGAGTCAGCTTGCTTGTCAGCACGCCCCTTTTCTGAATACGCCTCATGAGCCGGGATGGTGTGTGATGGTATAGGGGTCTAAGATTGGCCACTGGGAGGTGAGGTCCTATGATGTAGGGGCTGCCTGTCCCAGACCTATTTAAACTCCTGGCTGTGTGGAAATAAATGGATTTCATGGATTTGCACCACCTGACATGATCCCCAGTCTGTTACTGTGCTATGCTTATGCTAGCGCCATCGACCCCACAGACGGCTCTTCAGCTCATTTGGTGGGAGCCAGCAACTCCACAACCACATGTTTGGCCATGGGACCATAAGCCTCTCAGTCTGTCCAATCAGCAGTCCCACAGTTGTATAGGAAAGCTACTGATTTTTTTAGTGGTACTTTTCAAATAACATCTAATCGGGCCCAGACTGGACTCAAGCTCACTGTATAGCTGAGAGTGACCATCAACATATGATCTTCCTGAGAGTCTTTACCTCCTTAGACCTGGGATTATAGGCATGGGCCACCACACTGCTTATACAGCACTGGAGACTGAACCTAGGGTTCCATGCATGCTCAGCAAGTATTACAGCAATTGCACTCCAATCGCAGCCCTAGGCTACTGTTTTTTAAAAGATTTAACATTTTAATTATGTGTTTATGTGTCTCTGTGTGGGTGTGTGCATGCATATGCCTAAAGAAGCTGGAGGTACTGGATCTCTCTAGAGTAAAGTTAAGTTATAGGCAGCTGTGAACCACTCTATATTGGTCCTGGGAACCAAGTTCAGGCCCTATGGAAGACCAGTGCATCTTTTAACTGCTGAGCCATCTTTCTAGTCTAAAGGCTACTATTTTGTATGTTAATTTTATGTAGTTCACTTTGCTGAAAGTTTTTATCAGATAAGTTTTTTTCTGGTGGATTCTTTAGGGTTTCTTATGTCTAGAATCTTATAATTTATGCATAAGGATATTTTAAATTCTTTTCTAATAATATTCCTTTTATTTCTTTCTCATTTTATTCTTCTTATTAATAATTCAAACACACATTGAACAAGAGAGGAAAAGTAGCTACCCCTGCCTTGCTCCTGATTATAGTGGAAAAGCTTTGGGTTTTGCCTTGTTAGCATAATGTTGAATGTAGGTTTACTCTACAATAATACTCTAAACATAATCTTTATTATGTTTAGATATGTTCCTAGTCTTTCCAAGGCTTATATTATGAAAGAGTTTTAGATATTGTCAAAAGCCTTTTACGCATTGAAATTGTCATGGAATTTCTGTCCTTGAGTCCATTTATGTGATGTATTACATTTATTGATTTGCATATTTTGAATCATTCCTGTATCTCTGGAATAAAGGCAATGTCATCATGATGAATGATATTTTTGATGTAAGATAAATGATCTTTAGAATTTGTTTTCCAAGTATTTTGTTGAGTATTTTTATAGCCACCTTCATTGTTTTCTGTTGTGTCACTATCTGGTTTTGATATCAGGATAATAATAGCTTCACAAAAAGAGCTTGGTAGTGTTTCTTCCTTACCTATTCTTTGGAATAGTTTGAGAAGCATTGGTGTTAGTTATTCTTCAAAGGCCTGTGGTGGTTTGAATGAGAATGTCCCCCATAGGCTCCAAGTATTTGGACATTTTGTCCCCATTTGGTGTCGCTGTTTTGGGAGGTCTCAGAGGTGTGGCCATGTCAGAGGAAGCTTGTCACTGGAGGTGGGCTTGGAGAGTTCTTAAAGTCTTGCAGATCTCCAGTCTTGCTCTGCTTCCTGTGTCTGCTTGAAATGTGAACCTCTGCTTTCTGTTCCTGCTCCAGTACCACCTGCCACCATGTCTTCCTCCCATGATGGACCCTAATTCCCCTGGAACTGTAAGCTCAAATAAACTTCCTTTGATAAGTAGCCTTGGTTGTGGTGGGTCTATCACAGCAACAGAAACAAGGTCTGACAGTGAGTCCATCAGGGCCTGAACTTTTTTTTTCAGTTGGGAGCTTTTCATTTGTTTGTTTGTTACTGCTTCAATCTCATTACTTGTTATAGATCTGTTTATCTCATATTAGTATAATTTTGGTACATCATCTGATTCTACAACCATTTTCCAATTAGGTGGAATATAAGTACTTAAAATATGACATAATGATTTTCTGAATTTCATTGATATCTGTTATAATGTCTCCCTTTTTATCCCTAATGTTAATTTGGGACTTTCTTCTCTTTCTTTTGGTAAGTTTAGCCAAAAAAATTTTGCCAAGACCCACGTTCAGGGAGAGAACCTGCCTCAGAGGAATAGGCAGAGCATGATAGAGGAAGAGACTTAATACCTTCTTATGGCATCTACATATGCATACACTCAAAAGCATACATGCACACACATACACATAAATAAATAAATAAATAAATCTATAAAATACTTTTTAATTGAAAAAGAAAACCAAAAAGGAAAGACTAGTGTATTAGTCACTTTTCTGTTGCTGTGATAAAACACCATGACCGAAGGAACTTATAAAAGGAAGAGTTTATTTGAGCTTACGATTGATGGTTCCAGGAAATTAGAGTCCATTGTGGCGGGAGGCATGGTGGCTGGAGCTGGAGCAGCAAGCCAAGGGTTACATCTTGCAATGAGCATAGGAAGCAGAGAGAGAGAGAAACTGGAGACTGCAAGGCTTGTTAAACTCACTAAGCCTGCCCCCAGGACATGCCTCTAGCATGGCCACACCTTCTAAGACCTCCAAGGACAGTGCCACCAACTGGAGACAAAATGTCTGAATACTTAAAGCCTATGGGGGCACTCATTCAAACCACCACAACTAGGTAAAACAATGAGAGAGAACTAGAGAGAGAGGAAAGAGAGAGGGCAAGAACAGACTGGGACAGGGCTGGCCTACCGGATTGCTGTTGGGTTAGTAAAGGTGGAGTAAGTGATGGCGGCTGGGCATGTGGTGTGGACGTGGTCTCTCACCTGGTGCAGTCTACAGCCTTGACTCTCATCATTCCTTCTCAGTCCCCCGGTTGCCAGCCACACCCTTGAAAAGCTCTTTGCAAAATGAAGTCACAGGTGCTACTCCCTTCAGTGAGCCATCATGCGTGGGTCTAGTCACACACAGATGCTAGTCACACCTCTGTAGTCCTTCAGAGGCTGGTTGCAAATTCTGGCCACACCCTGGCTGATCCTTTCAGACGTGAGGATCTCTACTTGGAACCCGTGTTTCTGTTCCCTGCCAGCTCTGCCTCTGCCCGGGTTTCTACCTCACTAGTGCTGCACAGTTCTGATTCAAAGTTTCTTCCACACGGTCTAAAGGTCATCTACTGGCTGAGTGCTGTTCCTGGAAGGTCTGGGGCCACAAAGCCACTGAATTAGCCATGGTCTTTTTGAAATGGAATCTTGTCCCACTGCAGTAGAGTGACAAGAGGGTTTTCTGAGTATCTCTCCTCCCTCTTCTACTGTGGTACATAAAACTTCCCCCACCACCCACTCTTTTTTCCCTTCCTGTCTCTCTTTAAATTGTCTGTTACTCAGAGTAAAATGCCAATTCTCCTTAGCTTTGATCCCCTCACAAGGAGGGGAGAGCTTCCCAGACCACAGCGATCCCTCTGGGATGGACTCTGGACTTTTTTCTGTTCTGTAAAGTTTCCTATTTTAATTTCACTGTTGAAACTAAGCATCTTGGGCCATCCCTCACCTCTTCTATAGCAGGTATCCAGCTTTCCTCTATGTATCCCAGGAGAGGCTGCAGACTGCCTTGTGCTGTCTGCCTGTCCTTTCCCCTCTTCTGACAGCATTCTTAACTCCTATTTCTACAGACGAAGAAGCTGACGCTCACATAGCTGAACCTCCGCACCTGGGGAGCCACTATGGAGCAGACCCCTGTCTATCTGGTTCTGAAGCCTGGGTCCTCTTCACTATGCTGGAATAAGTCCACAGTCTTAACCATGTGCTTCGTGATTTGGTAAACTTTGGCAACATCATCTCTGAGCCTTTCCAAACAGAGTGCTGTTCATCCTAGAATCCAGTGGCAGGCAGGGAATTCACCGTCGTTTCCTCAGTTGCCCTCTGCATCCATTTCTCCAGCTCTGCTAGGTTTTTCTTGAATTTTGATGACCATTCCTCCAGGGGCCAATGCTCTGTCCAAATACAAGAAGCACTTTCTTTCTTTCTTTCTTTCTTTCTTTCTTTCTTTCTTTCTTTCTTTCTTTCTTCTTTCATTGTTTAAAGATTTTTTTAAAATTATCTTTCAGTTTCATACATTTATATAACGAATTTTAGTTGTTTTCACCTCCCATTCTTTATGTTCTTTCTCTTTTCTTCTTCTCCTCCTCTTCTTCTTTTTCTTCTTCTTCTTCTTCTTCTTATTATTATTATTATTATTATTGTTTGTCTGGTTTTGTTGTTGTTTGGGCGTTTCTTTAAAAAAATTAAATATTAGTATTACTTTTTTTTTTTTTTTTTTTTTTTTTTTTTGACAGGGTCTCCCTATAGCCCCAGCTGTCCCGGAACTCCCTCAAGGCCAGCCTTGAACTCACAAAGATCCACCTGCCTCTGCCTCCCAAGTGCTAGGATTAAAGGCATGTGCCACCATGCCCAGCTAGCATTGCTTTTTAAAGAAATAACAAGATTATATTGAAAAACTTTGAAAAAAAAAGAAAAAGAAAAACTTTGTATAGGTTGGAGAATTTGGAAAGGGATTGTATGTCAAACTCACATTATAGCAACAGTAACAAGTTTCACACAGTTGGAGCTTGATAAGTTTTGCCAGTAAATAATATTCAAAAATAAGAGATATATAAAATTGCAAATTTATATTCTAAAATATAATTTTCTTATTTTTAGTTGGGGAAGTCTATCAGTTTAGTTATTAGAGTACTATTTATTTTTTAGCTTCCCAGACTATAATTTTTATCTCTAGAGTTTCAGTTAGGACATAGGTGAGGGGACACTGGGCCTACAGAAGAGAAATGGCAGACCTTTAGGTGCCTGGAAACGGGAGACTGTGCTGGATAGCTTTAGTGTCAACTTGACACACCTGGGTTGAGGGAGCCTCAGTTGGGGAATTGGCTCCATTGGATTGGCCCGTGCTCACATCTGTGGAGTATTGTCTTGATGGTCGAGCAGTGTGGGAGGACCTAGCCCACAATGAGTGGTGCCACCCTGGGCAGGTTGTTGTGTACCATATAAGAAGGCAGGATGGGCATGAGGCAGGGGAGCAAGCCAGTGAACAGCATTCCTCCATGGCCTGTGCTTTAGCTTCTGCCTCCAGGTTCCTGCCCTGAGTTCCTGCCTTGGGCTCCCTAAGTGATGAACTGTGACCCGGGAGATGTAAGCTGAATAAACCCTTTCCTCCCCAGGTTGGTGTGGGTCAGAGTGTTTTGTCACAGCAATGGAAGACAAGCTAGAACAGGGTGCAAGCCCTAAACCCCTACCCAGCTCCCATGACTCTACGCACACAAAGGTCCTTAAACTCCCCTGCTCCTTGGCTGGGGTGGCTACAGCAGACTTCCAGCCCGTAGTCACCCCTCGTTGACTAGTGAGATCAATTTGCCTGGCTGAGGTGACTGTTTTTCTTTTCTACCTGTGACTCTTTCACCTGCAAACCCTGACATTCTAATCCAGGAGAGAGTTCCAAGAGTTCAAACTCCTAATTCCTGACAACATATACAATCTGGGACGTCATGGGGAGGACTGTGGGGAGTGTGGCCACTCAGAGAAGCCGAAACTGCCGCCCAACATCGGGAAGTCCTCCATCCTCTTACTCTGCTCCACCATCAGCCACCACCAGAGGAACGTGGAACTGGGACTCATAGAAGGGGACCAAAACTCCAAGCTTTCATGAGGGGATCATAGCTCCAGCTCATGAGAGGGGGACTCCAGATCCAGGTTCATGGGAGGAGACTATAGATCCCACTCACAGGAGGTGACCAGAACTCTGACTAGTGGGAGAGGACAACAGATCCAGCTCACAGGAAGGGAATTATAGGTCCATGTTCAAGGGATGGGACCACAGCTCTGGCTTAAGAGAGAGAACCATAACTCTGGCTCCCAGGAGGGGGTCACCACTCCATGTTCATCTGCTGGGACCACCACTCCAGCCCCCAGGAAGGGGACCACAGCTTGAAGTTTTCAGGAGGGAATCACAACTCTAGCTCACAGGAGGTGACCACAGGCCCCACTCACTGGAGTAGACCATGGCCAAAGGTTCACAGGAGGGGACTGCAGCTCCGGATCATGGGTGGAGCCACAGTTTCAGGCTCTGGAGGTTAGGGGGAGAGTGGAACCACAGGTACAGGTTCACAGGATGGGATCACAGCTCTGGGTCTTAGGAGGCAAACCATAGTTCCGGGTTCATAGAAGACAGCCACAGATCCAAGCTGATGGAAAGGGACCACAGCTCCAGGCTCATGAGAGACAACCAGAGCTCCAGACCCATAGGATGGGACCACAGCTTCAGGTTCATGGGAGGTGAACACAATTCCAAGCTCAAGGAAGGGGTCAGGATTTCAATTACTCAGCTCTTACTATTTTCCCATCTCCATGGCTTAGTCCACATGACAATACCTGGGTTTAAGGTAGAACATTTTGGTTTCTCTGTGATAAACACAGGCAACGATTACTTGCTGGCTTGAATTTCTCACTAGAGAGACCTAGGAGCAAACCACCCTTTGCTTTTGCTCAAGGAGACAAATGGATCTTGCGTTCCATTGCTGTCATTACTTGATTATGTCATTACATAATCAAGGTTTGGTTTGACTTCTTCTTTTATAACTGCAGCCTTCACATCTTCCTTCTCAGGCAGGGGCAGCAGTGATGAGGCATCTTCTTTCCCCTCCTTTTTTTAAAGGAGGGTTTAATTTAATTAGGATGCCTTTGACATTCAACTCGGGAGGAGTGTGGCCATGAGGTTCGGGTTACAGGACAATTTATAAGTACAACAGCCAATCAGAGTTTAGCATCACAATTAAAGTTACCAATCAAGAGGAAAATCGCAAAGTATGCAAACCAATCATTTCTAGAATGACTAAGGGAAAATGGCTTAATGGTATCTGAGAACACTTCCCTGAGTTTTTATAATCCTCTATCTCATTTCCCCCTCTTGTTGTGAGGTCTTCAAATCCTTGAAGGAAGTTCATAAGAGCTTCAGTAGGTGTTTATGAGGTGGAATGATCTCCACTTGGGAGGGGGTTGTATTGGGTCCTTAGCACCATGATTTTAATAGAATTTACCCACTGGTTAATAAATCTGACAAGTGAGTTGAGGATGCATGGGCCACAAGTCAGAGCAACCCAGAAGGATAAGTTTACTGGCAGATCCAGGAAGTCTTCAGCTCTCACCTGAGAAAGAAACTGGCTCTTTGTGAGGGGGGTGTCTTGACCCTAAACTGCCTAGCCAATTTTTAACTCCTACTTTTATCACATTGCCCTCTGAGGAAGTTACCCTAATTGCCAAGAGGGAATCAGGGTGCCAACTGCTCTGACTTCTTCCATGCTGAAAAGGGGCATGGAGGTGACAACTGGGGTACTCCTGATCAGTGGGTCTACTTAAAGTATAGCTATAGAGAGAAGAAAGTCCTCGACTGGTGCTTGTGAAGGAGAAGTGAAGGCAAGAGTAGTCAGCTACATTTTCTAGGCAGGGAACCAGGAGGTGAACAGGGTGAATTAAATGTCCAACTTAAAAGTCCATTAGAATTTCTCAACAAGAGGTTCCAAAACATCCATTATTTGACTTCTCCTTCTGTTCATTTGGCCATGGTATCTGGACTCAGGATCTTCCTCAGATAGTTCCTAAATAGAAAGAGGAAATTTTATTATTTGGCAACAATAGATCTCATACGACTTTAAGTCTAATGTTTGGAAGCACAACCTCTCAGACTTTAAAGGAAATACAATGATTACTTATCTTTTGGATGTTTAAATCCATACAGTTAGCCCAGATTAACCAAGCGTTGTTTTCTCAAGGTCAATTGAGGGTCTGGTTCTCAGGGGACACTGGATTTTTGGGGGGGAGCCTCTGGCTCCTTTTGGCTTTTCATTTACCAGTTCCATCCACAGGAGGACAAAGTCAGGTCTTTACAGGACCAGGCTTCCCTTTTTGAAGCATAAAGAGACTTTCTTCTTTATAGACTGGACACTGACTAGAGTCCCGTTAGTGGATCTCCAAAGACCTCCCTGCACAGGAGGACTGTTTACTCACAATCACAGGACATTTCAAGAGATACCCCCATATGTAGTCCCCTGACACTTAGTTGACCTTGAAGGGCAAGGAACACAGTCATTTCCTTAAGTCCCTCAGCTGAATTGGTATGGGCTTTAAGTATGGTTGTTAACCATTCAGAAAGGTTAAGTTACACCAGCCTGATACTTTTAATTACTGTACAATATTTTAGATAAGGCTTGGACAAAAACCCAAGCACTCTTGTATAATACTGACTGGAAGAGGGACCTAACACCATAGGTTAAGGCATAGCCCACAAAAGAGAATTAAACAATTTCAGGCCTATCTTAATTGTTAACAGTTTACTACAATTTACTACAAACAGGAACAGTCTCTTTCATTCCCAGACCCCCCTATCCTGATTTGTAGTTCTCCCAAAAAGGTAGGTGTTGTTTCACATACCAGAAGACAGGAAATAAGCTGATAAAGGTTACCAAGCCCATCCAAACTGTCTTCAGCTGGTTCAGGAAGGTAGAACTTTTTGTGCCAAATTATTTTGTTAGGTCAAAGGAAATATCAAAAGTAACTCTTGCAAGAAACATAAAGTAAATCTTTCAGTAGCCATAGGTAACCCACTATTTGTCTGTGTCCATTTAATCCAAATCTGTAACAGGGAGTCCAGTGCAAGCCAAGAATGGACTGAAAACTAACAATTCTATATATTTACAATCCTATTCAGGCCATTAATAAACTAGCTTTAGTAAAAAGACAAAAAGTTAAAATAAAAAAAAGCACAGTTATTTTGCCTATCTTACTGGTAAGTGCAGCTACCTGGAAGCTGCCACTGATTTTGCCATCCTTTGAAGATGTGAGACACAGCTTTTCACCCTTCCAATATGGACTGAAGACTCATGTCTCTCCAAGAATCCTCCAAACCTTCAATGTCAGGTGAGGACTGCTGAGACATCCAGCTTGTGGACTGAGCAACTACTGGGGTTTCAGCCTCTTCAGAGTATAGACTGCCATTGTTGGATTACCCAGGCTATATCATGGAGACCAGTACAGGAGGATCAAGACAGGATGTGGTGCTTACTGGACCTCATTTGGTGACCATGGGAAGGGAAAACCCCAGTGTGGAGCACAACGGCAGGACTGATGGTGGTTTGGGCTTGCCAAGGAGGAGCCTTCAAACATGACATCTTTCAGCCTAAAAAAAAAAAAAAAAAAGAAAAGAAAAAAGGAATCATAAGCTGGAGATGCTAAATATATACGTGGCATGCATATGTGCATATTTTGGAGTGATGCAAATTGGAAGGAACAACAACAACAAAAGACTGGGTCAAAGAACTGACTGAAACATGAACTTCTGCTTGAAACAGTAAACTGCATTGAAAATTTTAAAAGAGACTGAGAAAAAGATGAAAAACATGTTTGGCAGAATGCATGAGCTCTGGTGGGGTGGGGGGCAGGGAAGGGGGAATGGGTGTAGATTTTATTAGAAATTTTGTATGAAATGCACAAAGCTTCAATAAAAATTGGCTTTGAAATAAAGTTATATGAGAAAAAAATAAGCTAGCTTAAGTGTTTATACCAATTAATTTAATACAGGTATCTTATCCTTTTACTATAACTTGAAGTGCCATGTGATGTGTGGATAAAGCATGGGCAAAAACTGAACACTCTTAAATAAATCTTGACTAGATATACATTTTGCTTCTTAAACTACTTGAGTGAACCTTAGAAAATTAAGCTTATTCATATAGTCTCACCTTTTCCCTTCCATAACAAACCCTCTTAGACTTTTATCACTTGCGTAGACTTTCTCATCATCTTTATATAAATCCTTACTAAAAATATCTCCATCTCTTTATAAATCCTTACTAAAAATATGTCTCTAATATTTTTTTCACCTTCTCATTTCCTTTCTTAATACCATGAGACATAACAACATTCATAAACAAATTGGCCCTTAGCTGTGCACATTTACTAAGCAATTAATATTTATTTCCTATGTAATAAGACGGGACAGTTATCTCAAATACACTAGTGTAAACTGTGAGATGTCCTTGCAAGCCTGAGAACAGGTTTTGAATGACCAGTTCTCTTTTAATGCTTAGAGGCATTTTATGTAGACCTGGCAAATGTCCCCACATGTATAATGCATAGAAATAAATTGCACCCTAGAACAGAAGAAATCATTCCTTAAAATGAACTAACATTCTTTTTTTTTTTTTTTTTTTTT